>JASVER010000048.1:2417341-2753848 GCA_030449065.1 Oceanodroma leucorhoa
TGGGGGCTTCATTCTGCTCCCTGTCCCTGTCTTCCAGCTCAGGGGGCTGGGTACCCTCAGAACAACTGGTCTGACTATTAAAGGCTGAGGCAAAGAAGGCATTAAGCACCTCAGCCTTTTCCTCAGCCTTTGTCACTATGCTTCCCCCCGTGTGCACTAAAGGGTGGAGATTCTCCTTAGCCCTCCTTTGGTTGCTAATGTATTTATAGAAACCTTTTTTTTATTGTCTTCTACGGCAGTAGCCAGAGTAAGCTCTAGTTGGGCTTTGGCCCTTCTAATTTTCTCCCTGCATAACCTCACGACATCTTTATAGTCCTCCTGAGTTGCCTGCCCCCTCTTCCAAAGGTCATAAACTCTCCTTTTTTTCCTGAGTTCCAGCCAAAGCTCTCTGTTCAGCCAGGCCGGTCTTCTTCCCTGCCAGCTTGTCTTTTGGCGCATAGGCATTTTGACCTGCTCCTCTGCCTTTAAGATTTCGTTCTTGAAGAAGGAAATCAATACTAAATGGGACAGGAACTGACTAATTTGGTAGGTCAGAAGGTAACAACAATTTCCAAGTTATGTATCTGTATGATTACCACCTATGGACTCTCAAGTATACTAGTAAATAGACTCCCCCACTTCATCTCTTTATAATCTACAGGGAGGACAGAGAGCAGCCACAGTGCTAGCGGTGCACAAGATGACCATGATGGTTTGTACGTACCAATGCCCAGAAGGGAACAGTACAACTGCAGTAGGGCTCATTGGTGTCAAACATCTCCGCGTTTACACCTTCACAGCCAGGAAGAATGAGCTGGATCTAGTGACTGCGGCAAGGATGACCTAATGGATATCAGGGAAATACTAAATTCAGCAACTAATGTTGAGATAAACATGAAAGGTCCCATTGACAGTGATTTCAGCAAGCTTTGGATCAGGCCCTATTAGAGCAACTCTGAAGCTCTGACTCTGGTGACCAGTTTCAAGGCTCCTGCCCTCCATTTTATCAGTTGTGTTTTTCTCTAGCTCATGACCTCACTAGCCAAAGCCAATGTCCCCATCTGAGACCCTCTGCTTTCACAGAAA
This sequence comes from Oceanodroma leucorhoa, assembly GCA_030449065.1. NCBI lineage: Eukaryota > Metazoa > Chordata > Aves > Procellariiformes > Oceanodroma > Oceanodroma leucorhoa. The sequence continues at coordinate 2,418,407 of JASVER010000048.1, forward strand.
CATGAGATGTGACTAATTTAGTACGACAAGCAAAAGACTCAAGCTACAACAGTCACACTTACTACCATGTAAGTAATTTCGTTTAAAAATGAGCATAAAACTAAGTGCAGACAAGAATAACTTTCATATCAGAAGACAAATATCACTAGTATAATAATAATAATAATGTAAAATTAAAATATTAGAATCAGCTAAACTTAGAAGATAGATAGCAAAATGAATAATATATGCAAGTACAATCCAGAGTTCTGTTTTATGCATACAAGGGGAATAATTAACTGATCTGGAAACATGTAAATGAGGGCTTAAAAGCATTTTCAAAACAGCACATCCAATTTCAGTTACACACACAGAAGTTGCTACATTATAATAATTAGATTTTTTTCACAAAAGATTTATTTATTTTGAATAGCAGTATTAAATATTATACTAATTACTAGTTATTTTACTTTGTACCCAGGGAAAAGGAATGAATATTCATTAATTCCTCAAGCTACCAAACCCCAACAGACCAGACAAATTCCAGCATAACTACTGATAAGTACAGAAAATCTTTGTGCAAAAATCAGGCTAATTCCACAAATCATAGCTCTGTCTCTTTCACATGTTAAATGCACTACAAGAAGCAACAGAACAACAAATAAAACCAGAATACATCAGTGTTTTTCCTTTTACTTTTTAATTGTCTTTTTGTATAATGCCCTAGAGAAAGCTTTTTATTAGTATTATTTTGGGAACATTATATCCATTTTGCTGTGGTAGCAAAGGTAAAACTCAAAATATTCTGGAGATAAATAATAATCAAAACATCTTCTGCTTATTCGCCTTCTCATTTTTTTTTTTTATAATAAAAGAAGCTCTACTGGCTTCCTATCATCATCATAGCAACTGCAGGAAAGACACTTGTCCATCAGATACAAATTGGCACATAATAATCACATACTTCTCAGTAGTATGTCAGGATGACTGTCTAGGTTAAAGACAAGAAACCCATTCAGATTCCATGCTTTATTTTTATTTGTTAAATTAAGACCAAAACTTTTCAGTGATGAATGATCTGAGGATTCATAACTTTTGGAATGCCCAAGTGGAGATACTGTACAAGTGCTTCAGTTTTCAGAGACTGGACACATGGCGATTTCTGAAACTAAGCCATTTCAGGGCATTTCCAAATGGCCGTCCAACTCAAGCTCTGGAAGGTATTTTAAAAGTAATGGGTTACCAGCTTGGCAAATGGCTGAGTGAGATGAAGGGAATCAGCCAGTCACCAGAATCAGAGCAACCATCAGGCTAAACCACTGCAGAGCTTGCTGCCTGCTGTCAGCCACTGTTTGGACTCTCTCCACATGTGCATGGATAACCCTTTCCAGGCTCCTCTAAAGACCAGACATGCCCACCTAAAGATCTTCAGAATGGCCGAAGACAAAGCAAAACCATATGCCTAATTTGATATTTATGTTGTAATTCCCATTTGTGTCATTTCATTCAAATCCAGAATAGTTGCAGACCAACTAAATTTAATTCTCAAACTACATCTAAAACTTACTGGAATTAGGTTGACTCTCTCAACAATGTCTCAATGGAAGGTATGAATTCTGCATGAGTTTGAGCGCTTTCTGTTACTCTAACAGTAACTATTTCGCTCTGCATTTTAAATTGTCTTTATTTTACAGTTATATACAGTGCTAGATGAATTTTAACAAGCATAGTTCAGAATCTAATCAGTGACATAATAGCCAACCCATTACTCTATATTATTTTTTTATTAAGATGTTACTGTTTATTAAAACATAATTGCAAAAAAATCCCCTCAAATTCATGAACTGCCTCCACATATTTCTAAGAGGCCAAAATTTAAAAAGGAGATAAAAAATGCTTTAAGAGTATTCTTACTTTAGCTGAAATTTAAGTATTTACATTTTGCACTTTGAAATCAGTCTACAATTTCACATTTAGATGCTCTCAAGAAAGGTTAAAATCTCTTATTTGGACACTCAAATTGATACAAACGGATACATTAAAAAACCCTCTCTGTTCCTTATACACAGGATCTATATCTGATCTGATCTAGTAATTTAGATGCAAGATTTACACAGCTCTGAAGAGTGTTTAACAATGTACCTAAAATACTTTTCTGAGCAGCATGAATCTCCTATTGATTGTCTCATTTTACAGTAACCCAAACTGTGTTCTCTCTTAAAGACACCTCACACTGCTCCCCCCTTGTAATTACAGTGTAAAATAGCTTTTCTTCTATTCACTGTTTGCACATTGCTTTCCTTGTACATGCACAAAACAATCTCTCCTGAGTTTAAAGAATGAACACCGTATTATCTGTTGAGGAATTAATTCATGTCATTTTATATATCCCACTGAAAAAGTACACTGAAAAAAATTAATTACCATATTAGACGAACATATGTATGTACTGAAGCTAAAATTACATCAAGTCCCTCCAGAAACACCAGCCTTCTGGGAACTAAATATGCCCATTTAGAGTCCAGAACTGAGCTAACTTTTACCACAATGAGAAGAATGAGGGTTTTTTTGTTTGTTTGTCTTGCCTGAACTAACACCCAGAAATACAAACACATTAAATCCCAGGCATTAACGTCACATTTCACATGCAGTTACCAATATATTTGAACCAACCGTAGTTCAGAGCAAAGCATGGAAGCATATAATATAGTGCCTAAAAATGTATCAGGGCCTGATTACAGATGTGCATTAAAAGTAAACTGATGCCAAATTCTTTACATCTTGGCATTATGTCCTCAAAGGCTAATTCAGGGCATACGCCCTATTCCTAAACATTTAAATGAATGCTAAAGTTCTTTCCTGAACAAGAGGATATGTGAAGAACTGTATCATGGAGTTAACCAACTATTTCAAGTAGTCTATTACTTTTTCTTAAACTTCCCTTGCTCTTTTATACTCATGAGGTCAATTTATGGCATGTCATGATTGGTAGGAAACAATACTATGACATAAACTGCATTGTTAATATTTTAAAAACCTGTATGATATATCTGTATGGATAAATAACATAAAAGAAACCAATTAAAACAAAATCACTGAAGTATAAATAATATAAAAAATTATCATTCAGCAAGCTACTGAAATAAACTAATAATTAAGGTATTTACCATCAGTCTAAACAATGCAGTCAGGATTGGGTTAACTGAGCTGTGTGCATGCAGGGGGGATACATTGGTCAGAATTATCCTTTACTAATTTGAGATAGTACTATAAAACACGCATTGAAATATTTCAAAGAAAATGTTATTATATTAAATGTTACCTTTTTCTGCTACTCAAGTAATTAATTATTTAAACTGTTACGAGGGAGAGAGTCTAGATTCACACACTTGTAATGACTAGGAGGATATTTAAAATTCATTACAGTACATTAAACTTCCCCTGACTAGTTAGCATCACTGCAAAATAAATAAATAGCCAATTTGCTTTGATCAGCAGAAATTCTGATAAAATCAGCAAAACACCAATTAAAATGTGAAAAATGTCACCCACTGTCATTATTCTAATGGAACTAAGACACATAGAAGAAACTGATTCAATGTTTATTTTCATATCAGCTGTGTCTTCAAACTGTAAATCATCACTGCTTTTACTTGCATCTCTTTCTCACAACCCCAGAATTAATTCTGTAGATGGATTTACTATGGACCGCATCTTACTAGAATAGACCATCCTATCATAAATAGAATAATAAGGTCTTGCTGCACTTCTATGAACTCCTGTTGGGAGGGGCAGTGGGGAGTAGCAATTCACTCAGAAATATGTGAACAGAGATGAAACTTGACATGTGGGATTTTTGCCTGAAACTTTGTTCTTTGGAGGCAGGTGGAAGGGAATGAAATGATTAAGTAGAAGTGCTATATTTACAGTTATACACATTTCTTATTTATCGAGTTCCTCAGCTTTGAGGCCCTGAGCCACGTAGTTGGCAAATAACCACATAGTTGCCTGTAAATTGGCTAGAATGCTTTGAAGACATAGAAGGCAAAATCTCAGTAACTGGCCTGCAATTTTTAGCAACCCTAACTTCTATCAAGTAAGGAGATTTCATAAAAATGAACAATTCTTATACCTACACAAGCTTCTGACAATGCCAGTGCTTCTAATTTTACATATATAATCTTCAGCTGGAGTGATTGCTAGGTATCCAATTAAGACAATCCAGGTAAATCATTTGGGCTCCTGACTGTTTCAACTGAACACGGGCTGAACTTTTTGAGCATGGCTATGCATTGATTTGAACTACTGCATACTTCCTATCACCTTAGAAGTCTTGACAGCTCTCAGAAAAGAGAACCACACCATGCACCCTACAGATCAGTTGCCCTTAGTGGAGCATGGGGAACACAAAAGGAAAACCTGTGGTCTACTAGAGATAAAAGATGATTAGTGTTTATTCTCTCTCTCTCTGGGAGGTCATTTTGGTCAGACATCCTCCAGGTGAGCCAGTCCCCTGGCTCACACTGCTAAGTGTTTCTTTATGTAGACATGCCAGTTTCTTCGTGGTTTATTTGCCTTTTTAAACTCTGAATTGGGAAATTTTCATAGTATCTGGAATGGAAACTGAGCAAAGAATTTAGTACTTGATCCACTGTCATCACTCAGCCCCTTACTAACTACTGTCAGCAACAGCTGGCACTTGTTTAGAGATGAAGCATAGACTTGCAACCACAAGAAGACATAGTTCAGGACTATGTCCAGACTACCAGCTAAGAGGGAATTAAAAAGCTCAATCACAAACACATAATTCTCTTGGAGTGGAGTTCCTGTGAGAGGTTAACTCCGAGTGCTCTTGCAAAACAGGATTCCTATATTGGAGGGACTTCAATGGAGGGAAACCAATGATCTGGCACACAAGAGGGAAAAAAAAAAACCCTATCACAGGTATAAAGTCAGCACAAAGATAAGAAGAGCTGGTGTTGCAGCTTAAAAGACATGAAGAGAGAAAAGTCAGAATTTATGTACAAATGCAAAGAAGGCAGAGTGCACAGCACCTTGAAGAAAAATATGAAAACTAACCTTGGAGTCAATAAAGGAATTCAACAGCAAAGACCTGTCAGTTATAGGGTATAGCTCTTGAAACTACCTCACAAGGTAATTTCTCTTTTCCCAGCTCTCATTACCCTTCCCATGCTGACAAAATTTGCTCAGATGGCACAACAGCAAAGAAAAACCACCACATAGCTTCCTGAGGTGTGAGCACAAAGACTTTGGCCCAAGGCTTGCTTTCTCTCACCACCTGCAACTGTGGCAGGCAAAAATGTGAGCAAGCTAGCTAAGTTGATGGCTAAACACAATACAGATACATACTGCCCTGCCACAGTCAGTATCAGGTTGCCCTGAGCCTCTTAAGTAGTTCATTAATTTTGGTCTCATGAAAAACCAATAGATGCCATAACAGTTCTTTAATCAGTATTTTGATTTCTACTGAAGGACCATAGTCTAAGAACAAATAGCCCGTATTCATGCTGTAAAACCCAGCTGCTGACCAGAATTAATAGGAATCAACTAGGTATTTTTGTTTAATTTTTTCTTTTTAAGCGGCAAGGGAAGTAGGGTTTATTTGCGCAAATGCCTATTATCCAACACATCGTAATGTCTGACCTAATCCTTCATGATGGCCCAGGTCTATTTGAACATAAACAAGTGCACAAGAATGCCAAAAAAAGGAAACATTAATACATTCATCTGTTTTTCTAGCTGTCAGTCTTCATGCTCAGTTTCAGGTCATCATAAGGCAGGGAAAGTACAGTCATAGGATACAGATCATGTAGTCTAAAATGCACACCACATCATGGAGTCCTATCACCAGAACAAAACATAGCTTTGAGTCATACGCAGCTGCTTATTAACAGGTTTTGGGTACAGCCAGGAAAAGGTGGGAAAGTTTACATGTCTTCTGCTACATGCTTTTTCTGTGTCCAGCATCTATGAGCCTCATGATATAAACAGGTATATGATTTCTGCCACCAGTCCATGCCAGTATGAAATTTTGTAAATTATTATGTTAAAAACCAAGGATGAACTCAGTGTTTAGTCTCAACAATCAGAAGAAAGTAACATTCTATGAGGAGAAGACAAAATTTCATGCCAGATCCACAAAGCAGGTAACGAAAATTTACAGAATGTGAGGAGCTGGCCTTACAGCTCTTACTGTGTCTGCATATATGATGTACAAAGAAAACATTAAAGCTAATGGTTCTGGGCGATCAAGAAATCCTCACAGCCTGTGGATCCCTGCTTCTCTGAGAAAGTGCCATTGCAAGGTAACAGAAGGATGCAAGACGCAACACAGATTCTCAGTTACCATACTTAATGTCCTTGGGTTTAAGTCAGCCCTTTAACACAACTTCCACGCAGAACTTGTGATTTATTAATTTGTGTTCTATGATGTTCATTGTTTATGAAACCTGCATCTTTCAACACATTTTTCTCGACCACTGCAGTGTTTTCTAATATGCAGGAAAAATAGGTACTCAAAGTGAAATGTTACTCTGAAGTTCAGTAATTTGGATGGAAAGTTACAGATACACTGGTAATCGTAAATGATCTGAGGTTTGAATGATTTTTCCACTCCAGTTAAATATATTGAGAAGTATATTCAAATAATTAAAAAGTGCTGGAAATAAGCAGTATTTAGAATTAATGGAAGCCATATATTCACCCTGTTGCATTCATTATTTTTAAATTATAGTTCCCACAGATTAAGAAATGCAGTGAAGTTAAAACGAAGCAATTTTGTTGCTAAATATTGTCATTTAGATTAAAATATATGTGTCTGTTGAATCCAAAAGCCAAACACTACTACTGCTGCTGCTTTTATTATTTGTAAAATCTAAAATAAACTGCCAAAAAGCAATGAGCAACAACTGGGAAAATATTAAAAAAGAGAGAATAAAAACCGCAATATCCCCATCTCCCTGGGTAACCATGTTCTTACACAGTATGGGGTGCCAATCATATGATGTGCACATCAAGAAAGTCATGTTATATTAATTGCACATTTCTAAATAGTTTAATAAAGGATCTATACATTATAGATGCTGTAATATATGGTTGAGAGTCCAAAAGGCTAAAAGGTCGCTCATAACCCTCTCTTATCCATCAGTTACAGGCTAACACCCCGTATTTCAAATGCACAACCTTTACCATATTGTTAACATGGTAAATAATTTAAAACCATTGAAGCCATTTTTAAGTTAATATGACTGATTGGAAGCAACAATTAAAGGAAGAATGGAAATTCTTGTCCTGCCAAGAGTTTCACAGGAGCTGGCTCATGCAAATGCACAGGTCTACAAACCCAAATATTGTTCTTCCAAATCCTCAAATCCGTATGGATTTCTGATCATTTCAAATTGGACCCTTTATCTGCGGAAAAGTTTATTTGAAGCAAACTACCAGGTAATTTTACATCCATCCTTTAAGGATATTTGCCAAAATGTTGAATGCTAGCAACCTTTGTTCATAGAGCATGGAATAAAGGGTCTTCCACAGCAGAGTGGAAAAATCCTCATTTTTAAATGCAGTATTACCACCAATCAACATACAAATGAACACTCATGGCTGAATTTTTAAATTACATTAAAAAACCCACTGGTTTCCTTTGAGGCACAGTTTCATCCAAACAACTCAAGACAGATGGTAAAGTTTTATTGTGACCAATTTTCCATTTCAAAAACTTTGGTGCATTTTAAAGGCAAACATATAAAATACATTTTAAATTTATTTTCCTTCAAGAATTATATAGGTAAGACCTGGTCACCAACCAGGTCTTACCACATTTCTGTGGTTCCATATAGACTTTATCAACTTTTTTTTCCTCATTCCATTCAATGAGCTATCGTATTTTATATCAAATTTAAACAAATCAGCCAAGGCAAATACTTTTATGGGGTGGGGGCGTATATCCTAAATGATGTTGACAAATAAGTCACCATTATTAGCATTTTCCTATGCTCTTTCCATGCTGTCCTACTTTGGCATAATCAGCAGCAGAAGGAACACAGAAGTACTTTAGAGTAAAACCTCTTCTTCACTGCTTTGATACAAAAAGTGAATATGAAATTACAGAAACTCCTTGAGAATGCCCATTCCAAGGACTTCACCAGTGGCACAATACGAAATGACATCTGAAGAGTTCAACTATGGGGCAATTGAGGTGCTTACCTGGCTCAGGACTTCTGGGTTGAATTGTAATTGCAGTATTTTCCATTAATTGCCGTTCATCATTCTCCTCACAGCAGCTCCAAAACCAATATGCTGCTAGTTAGCTAGAAAAGAAAAAAGAAAACAAAACAAAAGTAAAATTAATTTAAAAGAAGAAGAGTGAAAGAAAATGACAAAAATCACCTATATGTTTTACAAGCGAGAAGAATTTGTTAAAGCATTTATAAAGAAGTAATTTTTAGTAAGTACATACTCAGAACACTATGAAATCTTTAAAGGGTATATGACTAACAAGTCAAGGAAACAAGTTTTCTTTTTATGCTGCTTGGTTATCCTGTTTATTTCCTAATAGTTCTACATCCATAAAAGGCCAAAGGACTCTGACCTTGGCAAGCTAACTAAGCAAGAAAAGGCAATCATGTGTGCAAGGTTGTCACCTACACTACAAATTATGATAAAATATATCTCAGTATTGGAAAAAATAGCTGTATGTCTTCAGTGACATCCACTGTAGTACATTTAAGGATTTGAATAGGACAGCAATTTATTTTGCACTAAAATGTTTTATGGTTATCATAAAGCATTATGTCTTCAGAGACTGAAAGGTGATGTTTTTATGGACTGTTGCTTCTTGTTGCATTATCTTCACAGATCAAAAATTATTCCTTTTTTTTTTTCCAAGTGCCCCCCTATTGCCCTGCTAATAAAAGATGTTGCACAATGGTTCAGTCTGGTAAAAAGGAAACTGTTAAACAAAGTGTACAAGGAACATATTTCTAACACAGAAGAGTTTTACAATGAATGATTATCCAGCTAATTAGTGAAATAAATAATAATAATTGCCTGTCCCTCCTCATTAGACACTTAGAAAGAAAATGGAGCCCCAAAGCAGACTTCTAGCTTTTGATTTGAAAAATTGGACCTTGTTAATTTTATTATCGCTTTTCCAAAAAGCCAGTCCCCTTGCACCATGACAGGGTGGAAAAAATGACAGGCAGACAGATTGACTGATGTGCAAGATGTCCCATTTTTAGCTTAAGATTAGTTTTGAGGTAGTAATTGAGTAACCTGATGTGGTTAGTTTGCTCCCAATTTATCCCTTCTGAAGAGCCTGAACTACCAGTGAGGATTAGGCGGAACAAAATACACAGTGTGTGCTTTTGACATGTTAATCTGATGGATTTCAGGCTTACCTGATTTCAGGCTTATCTAAGTCTATGTAAATTGTAGATAGTGTACAAATTGATTATGATTGAATATTATTAATCTATCAAAGCCCCTTCCCTTTCATCACATGTTCTTCAGCCTTTGGCCAATATCATGCTTCCACATGGCTGACATTGGTCCATGCTTCCGTCACCTTTGGATTTTTCTCTTGTAGGCCACTGTTTTCCAGACATTCCTTGAAATTCTACATATTACGCAGAAATAGAGTGCTTGCCAAAGCCAGCACATCTGAAAACATTACTTGATGCTGAAGGAATTTCACTGGCTTCTAATGAGGCAGTGAATTAGCCTTAAGGGGTCTAGTTTCAATTTGATGCGTGCATTAAATGGAGTTACGCACGTCACATAACTAATCAATTTATCTAGGAATTAATATAGCTCTCATCACTGTTGTTTCCAAGCACTTCAAAACAAGCCCACAGAGGCCTTCACAGGATCATCACAGAGAACAGGCTGACAAGAACCTTTTGTTCACGAATAGGATATTGCACGTTTACCTCCTGTTATACCCCAAGTACGAGCAACATCTTTGAGGCTCTTGGACAATGTTGTCCAATACCAGTAAGACAGAAAAATCAAGATACCCTACATAGCCCAAAAGAGATGAGACTAAAATATGGACAGGCTTTTAAGAACAAACAGGGAATTTTTGTTTACTTCTTTAAACACCACTCCTTGCCATAATCCCAGGGTGATCTATACAAAATGTCCTATACCTGTCCAAAGATAAATTCACAGAAGAAAAAAAGGAGTCTCCCAGTTTTCCACTGAACTGCACTTATATGGAGTCTCAAAATTCAAACCTCAGCGATTTAATCTATACACTCTTCTACCCCCCTCCACTGCCCCCCTAGCTAATCCCTTTCTGATACCTTCTTTTGTCCCCTCACCTGGCAGACTGCTGGCTCCAACTCCTCCCACCATGTTCTCCACCCTTACAAGTAGGAGCCAGAGCTTCTCTTCCCCTCTGCAAATACCACATCAGCTTGGACGAACCTGGAAAGGCTTAATTTTTCACAAACTACCCTGAAAAGCCAGTTCATTGCCTTATATTAATTCCAACATTACCCTTCCAACAAAGTTGAAAGTTACATTCAGGCCCTACGCATGAGGAATTTTTACCTGTTTAACGTAAGTCATTTTTTAGAGTAATCTAATTAAAACAGTGAGAGCAGCTGGGTGGAACCCTAACCGTGGCTTAATTCAGCTCAGCATGCACCTGCTCTTCACCAGCAGGAGCACAGCTGACATACACCTCGTAACGTGCTCTGTGTAAAACTCCGCTCCCAGGCCTTGGTGCTAGGTCAGTTGCAGAATGTACTTCTAATATAATTTAAAGATCACTCAATTTCTACACTGCATATGTGAAATCAATGCCATAACTGCAGCTTTCTCTTAACAGAAAACAGTGCATTGATATCATAACGGCTTTGCAACTAATTTCAGATAGGGAAGGCAGTACCAGAACAATTACTGTTTCATTTTATTTTTACCTACTGCCACAAAATTTGGGGCAATGTGACAAATTAATGCAATGGCCTGAATGTTAACACATTTACTTACCGAAAGCAAACTGAAGGTCAGTTTAGGGAAGATAGCCAAGATGACACCAGAGTTTTAAAGAGCTTCCTTCAGGCTGCAGCATTATAACACTGAAGCACTTCCTGAATGACCCAACATTATTTCTTTGTATTGCTTTATAATTTTAGTCTTTCAGATATTAAGCTTCAATTTCCAATGTAAAAAGCAATAACCTCACCACCAAAACAGCAAACCCCCAGTATAGTCTTCTAACTTTTCCATCCTTCACTCACTCCTAACTGAAAATATCATATAAAGCTGCAGATTTTCACATGTTCTAGATAAGGACACCTACTTGCTGGCGGTGTTCTTAAGTCTTTCCTACCATAGAGTAAAAAATGGCTCTTTTTGACCAACATAGGGAAGCATCATTTCAGGTTATATTACCAGAGGAATATTTACATTTCTCTCTAACTCCTTTGTTCTTCGGCTATGCTTCCCAATAGAGTAAGAATTAATAATTTTTCTCATCTTTGTATTGCATATAGCACCAGATTTCTTTTGTCATTATAAAATACTCCTGGAGTAAATTCCATTGACAAACACACAGAACATCTAAATAACTTTCATTTCCCAAACAGAGAAGTGTGATTCATAGCATATAAACAACTGCTCCTCCCTAATGTCTACCTTATATATTCACATTAATAAATGCTTTTTCAAGTTATAAACAGCAGCATATTTTTCTAAGGTTTTTGTTTAATTCCTGACTAACACATCCCACAGATGACATGTAACATGCTAGCTGGAATTGAGCAACAGCTAAGGTGGAGGTAAATACCCCTTCAACAAAAACCAAACTCCCTGGAAATTTTTCTTGAGGACTGTAGAATAAACGGCAGAGAAAGGGCCTGATCCAACTGACCAACAGATCTCACTGCCTTGCCTTCAGCGGAGGTAGGGCACAGCCATGCAGGCACTGCGCACTGCCCAAACAGGAGGCCCCTTCTCCAGCGCTCGTGGTCAGGTGGGTGCTCCCCGACTGCAGCCACCGCGGGCCCTGAGACCGGCTGCAGCTCGGAATGTGCCTCTGCCAGAGCAGAAAGGATGCACCCACACAGCCCAGCTGATGAGGCTGGCCTCACTTGTAGGATCAAAGGAAAGTAACAACTGTTGCTGCAAAGCTTATTTGTCTTGATGTATAGGTTCAGAGATCAGTTTTCTTCTACTAAGTTCCAAACATACAGTTGCTAGTGTGTCCACATGAAAAGCATGTCCTACACTTATTTTTATTCCATGTACTTCAAACTGTATCTGGATAAAACATGGATATCCCTCATTCTCATACCAAGAGAACGGGATTTGAATTGAGCAAGTAACATTTTTATATACCTAAAAGGTCAGATAAAAACACTGAAAGAAACTCTGAGGTGTTCAGAAATGCATCTATCTTCTCATTCCCCGGATGTTGAACTTGGGCTCATTTTTGATCCAAGCTTGTGAGATCAAACTAAACTATACATTCCTGTTTGTTATTTTAATAATCACATTACTTTCATCTCCCTGTTCTAAGATAATTTAGTGCCAGCAGGATCAACCATATCATCACACTACAGTACCACAGAAAGCTAATATATGCTATGTCAATTTTTAGAAATTCTGATTCCTCTTCATACAGAGCACACAATATGGCCTAGCACAGTTTATATATCTGAAGTGAGATGCTTTCCCAAATTATCTTGAGTCTGAGAGCTGTTCAGTTTTGCAGTCCTTCCTTTCCTTGATGCCATGTCATCTTCATTCAAAAGCTGATCCTTTGAAATATTCCTATCCTGACTGAAAGCATATCTGGAGGGTCTTGGTGAATACGTAAGTATTGAATATGCTTTTACGGTTAATGAAGTTCTACATCTTTCAAAGATCCCATCCCACGAAAGTTTTCTCCAAATTAATGCTTTCTTACTGATCTAGCAGATTTAGGGATACTTAATTAAAAAAAAAGAAAAACCAAACCCAAAAAACCACACCCCACATCCCCCCAGATATATACACAAAACCCACAAGGAAAAAAAACAAACAAAAAAAAAAAAAGGAAAAAAACCTCCAATCAAAACAAAACCAAAACCCCACAAAAAGCCCCAACAAAAACCCAGAATATAAAAGACTCAAACTGCTGCATTACGTCCTACTATGAAGACATTTCAAGCCAAAATCCTCAATAAGTTCAGATGCTTAAAAAGAACCAAGAGCAATAGTCAAGCTGCATGTGAGCAGTCCCATGTGTCCCATGCAATTCGCTTGCAGTAAGAATAGGGGGAAAAAAAAAATAATAAATCAATACATTACTCTCTTCCTACCATCCTGTGATGCCCACATAATTCCTCATTAACTTCAGTGGCAATATTATTGCCTTGTCATGAAGGAAAAGAAGAGAAAGCTCCTCATAAATAGAGTGCAAAGGGGATGCTGGAAGAAGCTGGAATTACAAAACATAATAACAAAAAACTCCGAGCTTCTAAGTGGCCAGCTTGGCCTAATCCATGGGACACATCCATAATTTCAACAGTTCAAAACCAGAGCTTGTAGCAACCAGTGTGAGGTCCTTCCCAAGGGCAAGAGCAGCCTAGTTACGAAGGCAGGCCAGCTCAGTTGCTGAAGTCTTCAGATCACACTCTGAGAGTTACAAATGTGAATAACTGTCCTATGTTCCTCAGCTATCTGTCAGGCAGTGATGGGTCTCTATTTATTGCACTGTGAGATCACGCTAACTCTTTCTTTGTCACCATCCACACATTGTTAGTATGCAACATTACGTGAGACTGTGTCCACACATCTCTACACAAAGATAAAACTGTCAAAACAAAACTTTTTGTAATGCTGCTCTATTAGAGGGTGAGCCAAAGCTCATTAAAATAAATGGAAGTCTTTCTTCTTCGCTGCAACAGGGGAGAGACATTTCCTCTCTAAATAGTGTATGAAAAACATTCCACAAAAAGACATGCATCACAAGGAGAAAACACTGTATCAAAGCAATCACAACCTATCCAAAAATGGACAAGCCAGGTTCATTTTTAAGCATAGTTTTTAATGAAAGTCATGTTGCACACAAGCATCTATTTATTATATCAGTTGTAATTACACCTCTAAAATGAGAAGTGAAAAAAACCACAACATGCATCAGCCTGTTTAGTTTGGGAGAAGGGCAGCTATTTTGTCCATATTTTAAATGGAAGTGAAGCATATCCCCCCCGAAACATTAACCATTTCAAAAGATCTCATTAAAAGGTTTCTCTGTTTTCACTGATTATTATGTAGCAACTACAAGAACACCTATAAATCTGATTGAATTAGGTTTTCAGGCCTTTATTCCAGATAATTTCTTCTCCCTATGTGGACTTTCTCAGGAAATGAGATTTAATGAGTCATAGTCCTTACTGATAATCACAGGAGAGCTCATTAGCTTTCTGTCAGATTTGTACCCACTATCTGCCCTCAATATGCTTGTGACTTACTAGAGCTAAATATGACACTACAGAGAAAGCAGACATACTCAGATGAAGCAATACAGTGGATCTGAAATACTATAGAGATAAATATCTCTCCTTAAGTTATTTTGAGAACTTAAAGGGAAAAAATCAACATGCCTTCTCTCCTTTCTTAACCTTCTTTGTCTATTGTGATGGTATCACTGACAGCAAGACACACAGTATTAGAGAAAATCAAGAATGACATTCGAAGACTCCTTGCACATATAGTAGCAGAGAACTAGTCTATACAGTCCATAATATAAGGCTCTGGGGACTGAAACACACTTCTGTTCTAGTGTACAAAATTGTGGTTTACCACAATCCTGCAAAATCTTCAATGACAGATTAATGCACAAGGCAGTGCAGGTGAACTTGCTTTTTGACCTGCCCCTCCCACATTTACAGCTCTCTATCTCCATTTCAAATATTTCTAATTGGGTTCGTAGCTCTCAGCGCGTCACCTGCACAGCCTACTGCCTCCTTGTTCTGCTTGAAGGGCACGGCTCTGAGCTGGTCTGCGCAAGGGAACTCCTAAGCCCCACGCTGTAGCACTGGGAAAGATGCTTCTGCTCTCCATACAACGCACTGTGGAACAGCAGCGTTCGTCTGATATGAGAACGGCCTTAGTCTTTTTCCACCTACAGTTCACATCTCTCAAAAGGAGAGGAAAAGTGAAATTGTGATTCTTCTCTCCCGTGCTGCTGTTCAGCTTGACACAGACGCTGTTTCTTACTAAGGGCACCTGAGAAGGTGCTGGTTTAAGCCTACTTCACAACTAGTCACTTTCTTAGGTAGTGTTTGCTTTTATCTCTCTCTGCACCTTTCACATAACATCATTTTTTAGTTGAAAGGGAAAGCTACTACTTCCTAGAAAATTGAGGATCACCCAGCACTCTCACAATTTGCTTTCACAAAATACCCCGTTTCCAACCATGTCTTAATGACAGTCCAATAAGCAGGCATCAAATCCAGGAAGGTATTTTACCAGACTGTACTATGGTAAGTACTCACCTTTTCCAGGAAATCATCCATGCCAGAAAAAAAATAATAGAAAAGAATGACTTTCTCAAGCAATTCACTGTAGTGCCAGTCCCCAAGGCGACAAGCGCTCTTCTCAGCTTAATAGGCAATAATATTTGGTTTCAACACTCTCCCCTCATCCTTAACATGGCTACTCCTGTTCTTCAATCTGTCGTCTCTCCCGCATCATGTTCCTTACGTTTTACATAGATACAGCAATGGCTGCAAAGGGTCTGAACAGGCTGCAAGGAGGAGGAGGTTGTGTTGAGGTGACATACAAGAGTTGTCAGAGCAAAAGCAGTTTTACAGTTCCTATTTCCAGGGCTTGGCAGAACTGCCACAAGTCCCTCTCCTTAGAATTTTGCCAATCTCTGCATATTACAATGTTAACAAAGTTTATACAAACCATGGAAAAATTCTGAAGATGTGTGTTTTTAAATGTATTGGTAAGTCTGTTGAGGCAAAGAAGTGATGGCAGCAAAGTAATAGCAGTAATGAATGACTACAACTTCCTAGTGTGTTTATTTTGGCACCATCAACACCACCCCAGATTGAGCCAAATTATATTCCATCAGACAGGATGAAGATGAACCATAACGACCCACGACATTTTTTGCTGCTTATTTCCCAAACTATTTTAATGACCTGCTTATTCTCTATGAAGAGTTGTAAAATAGCAACATTAAATTGTTAAAAAGCAGTGAATAACTGCTTAAAGAAATATCAGAGCTCAGTGAGAAAAAGGCAAAGAAATATGATCAAATATTTGATCCCACTCCTTTTCCATTCAGAATTATCTGTTCAGATCTTTCCTTTAACTTCACACTTGCACACTTCAGCACACATTCACTTTGCACCCACAGTACTCACGTGAACATCATCTTAATTTTCCATATGGGAAATAGGCGCGCGAGTGATTATTTTTGCTGCACCAGAAAGAAAAGTCAAATATGCAGCACCAGCTACGGGGTCAGAAATTAGACCTTGCCTATGTTAGGCTTTCACACGGCTTTCATTCCAGTAATAACCGAGCATTCCATTACCCAAATATTTGGTAGTTGTCTTCACAACCCTCCAATAAGGTAAGAAATATGTTCATTTTCTTTCCTGCAGATGAAGAAGCAAGGCAGAGCAACCTTCCCATCTTCACAAAGGAAGTTTGTAAAGGAAAAGAAAAGGGGGCCCGAGTCTTTTGTGTCCCATGCTAGCATACCTTATCACGAACCAACCCTTCAAAGTCATCAGGTCATTTGAATGTAAATGCAACCAGCCAACTCTCCAGCTAGGAATATGAGTGAAAGCAAAGAGCTGAAATAATCCAAATCTCTTTTATGCCTTAGAATTCATGGCGCTCTGCACTAAATCTCATTTCTCTCCAGCTTGAATAAACTTTTGATAAAAGTTTAAACAGTAATGAGATATACACCCATCTTCGGCTTTCCAAAGGAAACGGCCTTGGTCACAATGTGGACTGATGGTCAGAGCAACTGAATGAAAACAGGAATTACAATTCTGTCACTGCCTCAGGTCATAGCTCTGAGCAAGCCAATTCACCTGTTTCATACTTTCCCTTACTATAAATGCGGGGGGGGGGGAAACAACTTGTAAGCGATTGCGATCATCCAGTGCAAACTTATATTTAAACAAGCTATAACAGCTCTGCATTTTGAAGGAGTAATTTAACTATTTATTACCAGTTAATAGGTTTCATAGATAAGTAGTAGTTTTGCGTGTCTGTTCTTTCCCACACCTGGGATCTCTCACCTCCTCAGAAGCTCCGTGTTGAGATGGTCTTTCTTCTCATCCAAAGCCTTTCCTGTGGGGCCTGTGGGGGCTACTGACGCTGCAAGCTCCCTAGCACGGCACTTCCCGGTGACCAGGGAGCAGAGGGTCAGCTGTGCATAGCAACAGGTTGTGCTTACATCAGATTTTCAGGAAGATCCTGGATTATTTGTCTAATCAGACCAGCTGCACATTTATGTATTTATCTGCCATTTTCACAGCAACAGAAACGAGCAGCTTTTTATGCCATTAGAAAAGCCCTTTTTCCCAGGAAGTTAATGGTTTTAAAGTTTGAGACATTGCAAATAAGGATTACAGATGTAATTCCAGCTCAGGATGACTTCAGGGTTCCAGTGTCAGTCATTAATCACTTGAGCTGCACTTTCTGGGTTTATGATTTTGACAAAATCCCTTCATTTGAATTATGGCCTTGTATTCAACACTAGGGTATGTATTATTCTATATATAATTTTTAAATACAAAGAGAAACAGCATGGAAAAATTAGAATCTATGACTTAAAAGTCTAGTCCTCTTATGGCATAGGCAAACAGAATGCTCTTGACTTTAACCTATGGGTTTCACTTCATATGTGGTGTATTTTTCATACATCATGGGTTTTTATAAATTTGCTGTATAAAGCACCAGAGCTACGTTGCCAGCAAAATATAAGGAAAACAAATATGTCAGGGTAATGATGCCAGGACAATTCCTTATTGAAAAAAGCAGTTTATTAATACCTTATTGCTACAAGCTAGATCTTATTATCATCTTGGGTCATTTAGAATCTTATTAGGTATTCTGATGGTGGATGAATAATCCTGTGATAAATTCTTTGCCATGTCCTTCACAGTTGTCATAGCAGGATCATAAACAGCATTTATAACAATCTAGCCTGGAGGAAAAGGCTCACAATGGTCTGTTTAACATGCAGGAAATATTCAGATCGGCCGTGTCTGGTTAGATTTGAGACCCACAGGAGAGATACCAAAGTTAAATGTAGCATGGGTTTCTCTGAAGATTAGCTTTAAGAAAGGCTTTGGGTCAGGGACATGGGGACTAATGCCAATGATATGGCCACAAGCAGCCTTCTTTCAAGAAAGCCAACTCAAATAAAAATGCTAGCTGCAAGTTACTGTCTTACTGAAAAACTATGTAAGGTTACTTGAGCTGCTACTTAAGCACCATGGTTAAAATTATTTGCAATTGAATGGCTTGGAGCTCAGTCATCTACTTCAGTGATTATTATAAGAAAAAATAGTGTACGCACTCACATAGTGAAAAATATGCAGATTTTTGCAGAGCTATAGGATAACTTGCCTACACTGTGCAACTTCTTGAACTCTTGCAAGCTCAGAACTGAGTTCTTTAGAACTACTACAAAAGTAACATGGGTGAAGTAAATTCTAGAAAAAAAATTAAATTTACATTGCTTTGAGTGGGTATTAAAAAAAAAAAAATCACACATAGTCTACGCATATAAACACAAACACCTCCCTATCACTGAACATGATGAATCACTCGTACCTGTTGTCATTCAGTGTCACATTCCAAGGTATGATACCAGTTTCCCAAATCTAAGTGCAGCAAGTGCATCTCAAACGACCAGAACTTTTCAGAGCAGAAGTTATTTTTAAATGCTAACAGTGGTATAAATTAAAACTCAGCCAAAACTAATCATGCAGGACCTGTCAGTCACATTTCCAGCAGAGTGATAATAGAAATGGGTGGCTTTCTGGAAGGGATTGTGGTGACAGATTTGAGTACAGCCACGTATATACACAAACACTTTCTCCACAGTAGGTGATGTCGCCCTCTTGGCACAAGCAACTGAGACTGTGGAAAGTGAACAGCAAAATTTGCTTTTCTTAGAAGAAGATGAATTGCCTCTTCCATGTGAATTTTAAATACACTAAATGAATGAGTTCTGTAGCTCTAGCCCCTAAAACAGAGCGTGACTGTTGGAAAGCTAGCGTAAATGTTCACAGCTGAGAAATGGAGAAATTGCATTCTGGGACATTCACTGGTGCAGCCATTTGGACACCTCCAATTAGAAAAACACCATCATATCCTGGGACTTGTTTGCAGCTGCAACTACCACCTACAAGAACCGATTTTGCAGACGTCTATGCGTGCACCCAATCTTACTACCAACATACAGCTACGATACTTCCAAGGATAGTATATATGGCAGTTAAGTTAAATGGGTGCAGATCACAGTCACCACACGAAGAGCAAACTACTGTCGATTGCTCAGAATTTGTTCCCAACTTTAAAAACAAGTTGTCAATAATTCTGAAGTTGAAAATACATCTTAAAAAAGAAATCTTAAGCTAATCAGGTGAACCCTGAGAGGGGAAAGGGGCTAAGCTCACCAAATAAATTACTACTTAGAGCAAATAGTTCTCAAACAGCTGCATTCTTTTATCTCCTGCATTATCCTGCTTTCCTCTAAGTTTTTGTTACCTGCCTGCAGATTCTTTGAGAGGTGTAGCTGTACCTTCATAGGTAGTTCTTAGCACCTTGGGGATGTACCAGCACAAATAAATAATAGCACTGTAATCACAGAGACGAAAGAAAAAGTGTTTTGAATTAAGCAGTCAAATGAACAGATAGGAGCCTGCAGGAAAACATACTATATAAAAGCTATAGGGCTTGAGGTACTATGTAAGTTTAGCTAAAGTTGAGGCACGCTTTTTTTTCCCTTGTGACTAACATTAGTTTTTCTAGTTTGTTCTTAGCACAAATCTAGTTGGGTTCAAGGAAAGCTCACTTGTAGCACTCAGGCTGCCAAAGTAGTACAACATACATGTTTCAATCACTCTGCAATCATTAAGGTATCTCAGATTTTTCACATCTCTAAACCAATAGCAGGTAGGATATGGAATTATACCACTAGCTAAACAGAAGTGTTGTCACGGCTTTTTTTTTTTTTTTTTTTTTTTTTTAAATAATAAAATTCAGTCTTTGCTCCTTCTTAAAAAGCCATGCTTTCTATTGAGGAGTAAAGGTTTTAATATTATATTTTTTTCAATAAGAGATTTACATTGATAATCTTCCTTGCCAATTAAAACAGCATCTTAAGTATACTATCACTGTGCACAGAAATTTAAATATTGTTGACTTTCTTTGTAAAAACACCACCAACAAACCTTTCCATCTGTTTTGATAACTGTAAAGCTGTAAAAAGAAGTACCACATGAAGATGATTCCTATCTTGGATGCACAGATCAACACTCAACCAGACTGAAAGAGCGGCAATGTAAAATGAATACCTTTTAAGACTGCAAGTTAACTGAAAATCTTTGGAGGTTTAAAATTGTTAGTATCATTCTATAAATGCACAAAATCCCTCCAAGGCAGCTCTCTTGATATAGTCACCTAAGCATATTAATTTACAAAAATCTCCTTGATATTAACACATTTCAAATTCTAGATATTCATAGGAGTTAGTCTCACACTAAAAACTGAACTGCGACAAAAGAAAGTATCTGCTTCACGAGTTAAATTTCTCTTTGTCTTTAAACCCAAAAAAGGTAAAATGGGCTTATCTTAAAAAAGATTGCCTCTCTACCTTTGAGCATGCCTATACAGCTGTTTCAGACTGAAGTGAAATCTCAGCAGCGTTATGCAGTCACTTTTCAGCCCCCTCACCTGCTCACATAGGATCTCTTTTCCTGGTGAAATCAATGGGACTTCTGCCTCTGACTTGGCCTCATCCAAATCATTCCAACCAACTGCCTATCAGTTTTATTGCTAGTACGAGAGCACAGCTGGCCCAGCAAGACCATCTCTGGCTGATTTCATAGCATTTTTACACTGCTATGCAACGTACGTTTCATATGCAATAAAATAGTCTAGTTTCTATAGTTATTATCCAAACTAGCATTACTCGACAAACTTTATAGGTAGCTCTTAAATTGACATAATCTAGCTCCACTGGGCTGCTTTTAACACTACACTCGTGAGCTTATTTTAAAAAAATGCACATTACTATATTCAAAATTTTTACCCACTGTTCAGCATTTTCATTCAGCTTGCAAAGCCCATCAACGGAAGTGTTCAGAGAGTTTTCACAGTTTTCTACAAATCTGCTCGCCCACAGCTTTTTGAAGAAGTGCTAGTGGTAAAAGGTGCAGATATAACCCATTGGCAAAGGCAAGATACAACTCAGTATGAACCCCTTCACATAGAACAGAGCTTGCTTTAGTTCACTGCCACAGATTCACAACTCTCTAAATTGAGTTACGGCAGCCCGCTCTCAGGTAGGGTGATAACTATGACACAAGCACCTTCCCTCTAGCCTGCTAATTCACCTCAAACCCAGCTCTCCAGAGTATCTAGCAAACTGCTATGAGGCTCAGCAGGAACCACAAGAACAAAGATTTTTCACGATCAGGTTCCATCAACTCCCAGCTCAGAGGTTAAATGCCATATCAGAAATTTTGTGAGTTATTTGGTAAGTTATTTTTCAATTGGTACCTGTGACAAAGCCTTTAACAGCATCACCACAGAAAGAAATTACCATTCACCTCAATGCAAAGGATCCTCTTCTTCTGTATACAGGAGTAGCATGCATTCCTGATTACAAGAAAGGAATCAAAACAGGCTTGCCAAGTGTGCTGAGTAAACTATGAGCCCAGCAGCTAAGGGTTTCATTTCCTTCTCAGATGCTAATGAGAAGGAGGGTGGGTCAGCAGCTCCAGGAAGAGAAGCCAAGTTGGGCTGGCCCACGTTCTGGCACAGCCAGTACCAGCCCAAAGGGGACTGGGCTCCCTACTGCAGCTGCAGGCCAGGCATTACCTGCGGTTTGTGGAGTGAAGCTCAGTCAGCTGTGCCTGCCTTGCTGCAATCACAGCTTCAGGTGCATTGAGTAAACTCAGCATTTTTATGGATATGAACCCAACACTGGTTCTTGAGCAACTACAAGTCAGATTATACCTTCAGTGGGCAAAATGCCTTAGAATTATCACTCAGATGTGAAAAACCTGGAGCATACCAACAGGGAAAGTGATGACTGGGTCAAATCAGCTCAGCTGTTCAGCAATACAAGCACCAAGTACCAAGCAGCAAGAATAGATGCAACACATATTTCTACAGTTGTACCTCACTGCCAAGATGCCGTTGCACTTCTGTTTGACTTTGCTATTGATCCAGAATGTAAATGTGGTAGCAGTCTATAACGGTGCAGAATATTCTACATAGACACTGTACTATCCCCCAGGTAATTCAAGTGACAGATGAATAGCGTGCAAGACTGGCTTCCAAATCATTTAGAGCAAAACACAGAAATATGGTAAAGACTATTGAAGGAAGAACAGATTCCCAGTAATTCCAAAGAGAAGAGATTTGCAAAATTTCCCTTCTTTTTCCCAAATACCTTGCATTTGGTTCTGTATCCCCTTCTTAAGTCTCAGTGAAATTTGCCCTCCCCACTCACTCCCCTGCAAACAGAAGTATTAGTTAATGGGCTTCCTAGGACCTGGCTTGGCACTCTCAGTGAACCACCTCTTTAATTTTCCTCACACACTGAGATTCCGTTACAGAACCATTTCCATTGAGAATGTTTGACGTACACTATAAATCAAAATGTGCCCATATACATATTTCCCACTGTAAACCAGCAAGATGCCCAAATGGTAGCCATGCCCTTTTGCACCTTACTGAGTATCTGTAAATACCTAAAACCAGTTGTCCTTTGGTATCAGAGCCACACAGCTGTGAATAAGTAAATGCTTCTGGTGTACAAATTGTTGATTAGATCAATTGCCTTTGCAATTCCCCGTGAGTGAATGCTATATACATTCCCTAACTGATTGTCTTAACTGTTGCCAATTAGAGCTTAAATGTCTAATTAACAAGAAATAGACAGAGTTCTCCACTGTTGACTTTGGAGGACTATGACCGATAACTCTACCTGTACAACACAATGAGATGAAGAGAGGGAGAAAGTGGAAATGAGATGAGTTTAGAATGTCTGGACAGCATTAGTGAATATATATAGCATGAGTTTAAATTCTCCAGGCTTATTTCTCAATACACAGTTTCTCTTAGAATACACCATCACTGGTTTCTACTGATTTCTGCTTGATTTCTATTGGCTTCTCCTAGCAAACACAATCACTTCTGAATATAAAGTAACTGTAAAATAAGAACCTATGACACTTCTATCCACAGCCATTTTGCTACAATAATAATTTAACATATTAATGGTCCTGATATGTTAAATGTTTGGAAGTATCCTTGTAAGCAAATAATGTAGGGACCAGACTATATTTTTCCTTTAAAAAGAATGTATTATGCATTATTGATATTCCTCTTACAATAAATGAGACAGAGAAAAAGCAGGATAACAAACTCTACAATGCAAACTTCGTGGATTCATTGCAAGTCTGAACAGTTCATCAATACAGATTTGAACTACTCAGATTAGCTTCAGAGCCAGTAGCTAAATATGCTGGTAAATACCTTGATCATGAACAGCAACAGCATTATTCTTCACTGTTCAAAGCAATTTTCACTTCTTGAGCAGGATTAGACTATACAACTGCCTGGAGCTATACAAATAAATGCAGTTTTGTGCTACCTAAAACAGAAATTTTTCTGCATAGACGGATGATGCACCAGAGACCAGCTCTTATCATAGAACTACAATAGTAGATGTCAGTGAAATAATATTTAGCAATGACATGGACATTCTACAAAAGTCAATGAGAAAAAAAATCTTCTCAGGTACATGTGTATGTTGTTAATCATAATTAAGGCAAGTGTGACAGTTTCTTGGCAACAGACACAGAGATCCCTTCCCTGACAAACAAATCCTGCAGGAATACTCTTTTATTACATCAAGCCTGCAGTTCTTTACACTAATATCCTCCACTTGGAGCACTCCAAGTCATAGGGAAACTTTTGTTTTGTCAATTGCTTTTTGCTCGATAATCACGTGATGACCTTCACAAAAGAAAGGAGCAAGTTTCTCATTAGTAAAGTAAAAAGAGCTTTAAAAGCTAGTAATATAAACAAGCACATATACTATTGTAGACAGGGGCAGGAGAGTGGGGACAAAAGAGAGATTCACAGCATCCAAGTTAGGGACCTGACGCTATCCATATCCTCAAAGAATACTCAGAGCACCAAGTGGAAAAGCAAAGCATGACTACCCTAAAAGCAGCAAGTGAATGATAGTACCTCTGAATATGTATTTTTACTTGCATAATACAGTATCTATAACACCTAACAATGAGCATCTATATGTAAATATTTCCAAGAAAGCAATTTACAGGTATACTTACTATTGACCTTTCAGTAATTAGGGGATTTCCCATTCTTCAACAACAACAAAAAATTGATGATTTGGAAGGAGGCAAGCATTTTCAGAGAACTTCTCTTTTTCTTTAAAAAAAACCTTTTTGATGGCAAGGTTTTAGTCAGCTGCAAGTTTTTCATTCAAAACAAGTCACATGCTACCATGATTCATTAATTTTTTTCATAAAAGAAAAAAGGTTGATTAAAGAATACCATTGATTAAAACCACTTAAAGAATCCACTAGAAATGCATGTATTAGCTAAAAGGATTGCAAAGAAACATCGTTATGATTCTAAAAGAAGGTGTAAATGCCACAGAGAGAAAAGAAATCCCTTGCAGTATGTATAATTACATTACTGATAATTATATCTCAGTAATGAGGAAATTACAGTAGAACACCAGCAAAGCCTCTCACAATAAATTGCACAAGTTTATGGAACAATCTCTTCAGGGAAGCATGTGGAAACTCCCTACATCATCTGAAAGACATAAAACACCGGAGATGAAATATATTCACAATGTGCTGTGGGGACAATACTGAGCTGGAAGAGAGATGGACTGGTCTTTTCCATTTCTAAGTGCTATGCCATGAGCCTAGGAGTGGGGTTTAAAATCACCATCTCTGCTGTCTTCCTATTTTGTTGTCTGTTCCTGGCTGTATCTCATGTTAGTGAGATCCCATAGGGTTTAGCAATTAGCATGAGGAAAGCAGTATGATAATCAGAAGAAATTAATGGTTTAAAAACATAATCTTACACTTCCCCTGAGACTTGTTCCATGCAACTGGATTCTCAAAAAAAAAAAAAACAAAAAAAACAGGTAATTGATTCTTATTAAGAGAATGATCTGCCACAAAACACTATCCATGTGAAAAAGATGTTAATTTTAAAGTGCTCTCAGGGTCAGTGTGAACCTAGTCTCTGACTAGCTTTCTAAGGGAGAGAGGCTAGATTCCTCCATGCCACCCTTCTCTTTTGTACCTGCTCAGAACAGCTGAGCATGACATGGGTCTTCGTGTGCTAAAAACCAGCATCTGAAAAAGGGAGCAGAATGTGACAGTCAAATAGCGATCTCTAGCTTTTTGTCAGCAATTTCAATGAGAAAGGTGGAGAAATGAGCATGCACTGCATGGTCTTCTCAGTCAATTGTGTGGAGAAGCTAGGACAGCTCATGAGTCATGGATATTATCAAACTTCATAAGCTATATATTATATTTAACTATGTCCAATGCTGAATTTTTATACTCTCCTTGGAAAAGATTGAGTTACAGACTTTATTCCCATGGTTAACGACACTATTAAACATGTGAGTTATTTATTCTGGCTTAATTTCCTCTTTCAGTGCATTGATTAATAATGTAAAAAAGCAGTCACGTAAAGCAGGAAAAAAAAGCCCTCAGTCAATGTTTGAACTTACTTCAATGAGTGTAGGAACTAAGTGGATCTCTCAGCGACTTTTCAAAAAAAATAAATAGATTGAAACACTCAACCACATCAGTCCGAAATAATGCTTCACATAGTAAGTCATCCAGCTCTTGATTAAAATAGAGGAAATTTTCAAGATCTCTAGTGTGTGTGTGTGTGTGTGTAAGTGTTTCATATATAGCATTTTGACAAGCTAGTACATGTGCTTCAACTCCACATTTTCTTCATACAGTTTTATCTATACAATCCAGGTTGTTATGTGGACAGCATTTTTTCTGTGAACTTGTTCATTAGTAGTGCCTGTTCACACAGAGCAGCCGTGCCTCAAACATTTGCTCAAGTCAAAGAATAAGGCTGCACGCAAACTTCTGTTGCTCAGTTTCAGAGACTTCATAGCAAAAATTAACAATGTAGTGAGTCTTCCCATAACGGAACATCAGCTCGCACAGCAGAAAAACAATTTGGAAGTGTATGTGAGACAGCACCACCTGGTGATCTTTGACATAATGACAGTATGTCTCTCAATGGGTACTCAAAAAGCTACATTTTTCTCTTTCCTTCCAACATCGTAAAATAAGAGGATTAAAAAAAGGCAGAGAACATCCCCAGCCCTAAAAAATTGTAGTTAAAAATTTAAGATCTATATAAAATGTAAAAAAGTTAACATTAATCTAAATCTCAAGACCCCAAAATATTGCAGACAATCTTAGAGAGGTAACCTTTAAAGTAAAAGTGGAAAAGTAAACTAAATTCTGCATACAACTGAATTAATATTGCTCTAAGTCCTTCATTTTTCTGTTTTCCTCTTTGACTGAAGTTCTGAAGCAGTGAAGCCATCCATATCCACTAATTTTAGTTAATTCCATTCAGGTGTTTGAAAATATTCATTTATACCCAACTTCTGAACACAGCTGCATCCCTAGGAGCCGTGAAAAGCAGGGCTTCCATCCCTTTGTGAAGTTCTGCATCTGAACTCTCCCCTCTGATTCTCTTCCCCCCCATAGAAATTTTGTCTTTCTCCAGACAAGAGCTCTCCCTAACATTACACATCTTCCTCCATCAAAATACAACCTTATCAGCCTAATCTTCCCTTCTACATCAGGTCATTGCCTCATGACCATTTTCCTCCAGGCAGCAAGCCGCATTCCTCTGGAACCACAACAGAAACAGATTATGTCATGAGCAAACAAGTTTTGTTGTGTGCGCCTTGTATTGTAGCATGGCAAGAACTAGTCACTTGGGGAAGGCAGATCAGGAAGAGAGACTGACCTCAGCAAGAGACTGATCCAGCAAAACTGAAATCAGTCACCATCAAGAGACCAGTTTATCACTAGCCACAAAACCACCCTTTTCATAGCAGAGAGACAACAGCCAACCTCCCTGCAGGAGAGGTGGCTGTCGGGGCTTCCTCAGGAGGCTCACACTGTTGCTCCTTATGCTGGCTGGGACCTGAGGGCATGAACACAACACACACATCACAGCACGTACCCACTTCACCTGGGAAAGCTGAGCTGCAGAGTATTAACCTGACAAGGCCTAATTTGAAGGGATATCTCAGACATCAGGAATCTCTACACTTCTAAATAACAACAACAACTGATTTTAAAACATATAGCTCATGTTCTTCACAGACCTGGAGCCCCCTTACAGTCACCAGCTTGCAGCATCATGCCCTTAATAGCTGCAAACAAAGCATCTTTAGTATCAGTCTGGGGAAAAAAAGAGCCAAAATACTGTATTCAGACAGATGTCAAAACAGTTCTTTTTCCCCAGGGACAGTCTGCCTGACTGCCCTGCTGGTTTTGTCATTCTGAGAGCTCAACACAACTCTATTAGGATAAATTTTGTCATAAGATAAATTGCATGCTCAAAATGCCTCCTGAAGTTTCAAAATCCACAATTAACAATTTCATATTCATAATGGTAAACATCAATACATCTTCTTCAGGAAGAAACTACTATCTGCATAAATTTAATGAGTACTTTAATACAGTGGTATTATGGTAGCACACTCATGCTCATGCCACTCTCCCTCTTGTGAAGTCTGACAATATTTGCTAGAAAAATACTGATGGGATTGTGGTTTCTTAAATTATTTTTACAGGCTCCACAAAACAACTAGATATGTTCACGATTACAGAAGAAACATACCTAACCTTCAGAGAGTGGTAACACAGACATTGCCCTTTTACATTTTATAAGGCTGGACGTTCAAGGCCAATGGAAGCTCACATCACTTTTCCCTCCAGAATTATGAATTGTGGGGGTTTTGTTTGTTTGTTTGTTTAATTTATACTCCACAACAGAATATTAACCTGTAGAAAAGCTGCCAAAGGAGCGAATGCTTTTCCTATAAAAAATGCAATACCTCCTAAAATTCAATGTATTGAAAAGGAAAGCTAGATCCTGGGATACAAATTTGTCAAATGTCTTTCCCTGATGTCTAGTGACATCTTTTGCATTTTGGCAAAAATACGAAATGGAAAAATATTCTCTCTGATTTTGTTTAATTTCTCAGCTCTGGATCCTTGTATTATCTGCTTGAACTGAGTTAAGTTACTAGAAAGTTATTTATGAGCTAGACTTCTTTTCCAAGCATTTGATGCCAAGTGTCACAGTCAGCCCTTTGGCATTAGAAGTAGATTCCGTAACAGATATATAATACCACGGGATTCTTTATGTGCTTGGATGGAAATAAAGGAGAAGGTCATAGAGAACTCAGAGCTTGAAGAAGGTATGACTGATGCTCTCTTCTTTCAGAAAATACAGTAACTCTTCATGAAAGATTGCAGAAAGCATTTTGAAAGAGGATGCACAAGCAGGAAGAAAAAAGAAAAATTCCACATGAGCTTTTTTGGAACTGGAGATAACCACTTAGACCACAGATGATAAAGGTGCAACTGGAGTAGCACAGCTGGCAGTTTGATCCATTTTGTCCCAGACCATGATTATCTAATCATGCTCATCGCATACACTAAATACTTCTGATCTGTAGCACAGACACCTTGCCCTCTTATTTATAAAAACTATTTATAGCAGAGACATTCCAATAAGTCCAACAACTAACACTTACGTTATTAGAAATATGAATATTTGCTATTTCCTTTTATAAGGGAAGGATTAACACCAATATTAAAGAAGGAAAGGCAATGAGCAGTTGGAATTAACGTCTTTGGTCCTCTGCCACGTGACTCACCAGGCCTAACTCCGTAACACACTTCTCTGATTCTATTAACAATTCCACAATTTGCATACTGAAAGGGTGTTCAGTACTTTTTGAAATAAAAGTCACCTCAAAGTGTACAARGCTGACCGCAAAAAAGAATCAGTCAAAACTGCTAGCCACATCAGAAAACATTAAGGAAGGCTTAATGTTTTTGTGAATTTCCAAGAAAAATGCTATGGTGAGAAGAGATACAGAATTTCAAAGCAGCTGGTTCACTGGTAGAGCTAGGATTTCTGCACACTGGAAAAGCAAGTGTAAAAGGAAATTTTCTATAACTGTATAAATGAACAGCATCCGCCCCCCAAAAGGCAATACGCTGTTAGCTTCTGACACATTGATGCTGTATTATTATCAAGGATTTTTCTAAGTTGTGGCAACAGTAAGCAGCAATTTTTGGACTTTAAAAATTAGAGACAGGCTGTTAAACACCCACTGTTCTCCAGACTTCTCTTACTTACCACCTAGTTTGTATTTTTATTACGAATATTGTGTTCAACTTGTAATTTCCTCATCAACTGAAACTGCAAAATACTGATTAATCTAAATGATAACATAATTATAATGAAATCAGATGCACCACTGATTGAAGGCAGACGCAATCTGAAAAGAGTGATTGGTGCCTTAAAAATGTAATTCTTGAAATAACAACAGGCAACCTAGAAGTATTTTTAATGCTAATGTCATAGTTGATAATTAAATCCTATGACATACAGCTATTTAGAAAGATACACGGAAACAAGATTGGGGTGGAGTTTTTTGGCACAGAATCTCTTAAGTCTTTGTCTAAAAAGTCTCATGGATGACGGAAAAATAATTTAGTAAAGGATTTTCATTATTAAAATGTTTTGTCTACCTCTCTTTCCAAATCACTCCAATCACGTTTTCTATCAAGATCACTTGAAATTTCTGGGTTGTCTTCTGACCTGGTAAAAAAAATCTAGTTTCTCCCAAATTAGCTTTTGGTCTTCTAGACAAAGAAACACATACATCTCAGGTAGCTTCTGACTGATCTGGAAATCATAAAACTAAGTTAAAAAATGGTGGGGAAGGCTTTTCAACTTTTTTATAATTGGTCCTGATTTAAGTTGGGCTTTCACAACTCCCAGCATTTCTCCTCATTCCGGGTATCTAATGACTTTTTCTTTTTTTTATCATTTTTAAATGAGTAGTGATGTACTCAGGTGACAATTTAAGAAGTCGTAGCATTCTTCAAAAAAAACAGTGAAACAAAAGAAACCAACCAAAAACCTAGACTAGAATTATGTGGCAAAAAGATCACTAAAATTAGCAACGTTGTAGTGTAAACTTTCAAAGAAATCAACATTTTTGTAGTTCTGGCCCTTTGTAGGTCTAGATTCCATATTTAAAAAAATACCAGCAACTAAACTTTAAAACAAATGTAACTAAAAGTTTTAAGAGACCATGTTTAATCCAAACATAACTCCTCTGTAAACTAACAGGGGGGAAAAAACCCCGAACAACCTTATCCATTAAGTTGCTATTTTGAAAACGAGGGACTGAACACCACAGCTACAAAACAAAAGCCTAAGATCCCAAAGCACTGAGACATGCGCATGCTCTGTTGTGGCAGTTCCACCYCATGTCCTGCTTCCCAGCAACACTGAATATGTCATTCTCCCTTCCTTACGTCCTAAGCTGTTTGATTCAGGCCACGGTCATGGGAAATGAACCTCACTCTAAGTTTGTTCACAGACACACACATTCTAATTGTGCCAGAAAAATGTTTGTAATGCAGGTAGCGTATCATAACGTCACAGAGTGAACTCCCTGCCTCATTTATGTATTTCTTCTTTCCTCAACCAATTCCAATGTAAATAATTTAACTCCCACTGCCTAAATTCCCTTTTTGGTAGCTGAATACCATATTAGTGTCCACTACCTTACTCTAAAATGGAGAGTAACTATACTGTCACAGAAATGAGAAAGGGACCCCAATTACAACTGTATGAGCCCTTGGATGTTGCAACAGGCTTTTGATCCACCCTGTTATGTTGCTCATTACTCAAATTCCCTTAGGACTTACCCTCTTTTTTTTGTTGTTTTGGTTTTTACTTCAGCCTCCATGCAGGTTTTCGATTGAGATTCCTAAATTTACATAACATCAGTTCAGTTCTGATTCAAGGTGTCTTATCTGATCATATAAACAAAAGACTGAAGCAATTTTAAATTTAACTTCTCTTTAAGTCTTATTACAGAGAAGCACAGATAGGTCATTTTTCTAATATGATTGTTTCCAGTCAGCAAACTGAGCATGGTGATGATTCATTTTGAATTTGCTGCTCAAGCACATTTTATAGACGCTTTCCGATGCTGGAATAACCTGAAGAATTTTGACTGCTGAGGTAGACCAAACCAACTATTGTCTATCTGCCTAGGTCTTTGCCTCTATAGCAAATAATTTTCAAGGTACAGATAACTTGGAAGCCATTGAATACTTACACCCAAACAGATTTTACTACAAGGAAGAAATACCTTGGGATTTCCTTTCTTCAGAATAATCACTGTCTGTATCATTTGTTATCAGTAGCTGAAGTTCCACACCACACTTCCAGCCCACCCCCTTTTTCTTTTTAGAGCCTCTGTTATCATTATTAGAGCAATCTGTAGTCAAATACAGGCTAACCATTCTGATACAAATGCATCAAACTGAAAATTGCTTCATGTGAAGCCTGAGTTTTCTGAACTTATCTTGTGTATCCCATAACATGAAACAATTAAAGATGTGCTGCATTAATTTTACTAATCTTTAATAGATGATAATTGGAATAAGGTCTCCAAAGGGAGGGTTTGAGTGTGTGTTTACCAACAGAAAAATGACAATGATTGATCAGAAATAAAAACAGAATGCTTAGTCTAATTACTTTGTTGGTTATCTGAATATAACTCGCATTTTATTTAAAATTGTTTGTCTAGAAAAACAAGATTGCCACTGGAAACAAGAAATCCCTTAGCTTTCTTCTTTCCACTGGCAATCTGCTAACAGCAGCAAATTACATTCAAATTGCACATCAGCTAGTATTAGTATTAATTGTAAACTAACCTCAGTTCACTTAATTGTGGGCATAATGAAGTATTACAATTAGCCATAATATATTATTTAAATAAGAAATATCAATATTATTTAGAGCAGGTGCCAATTACGGCAGGCAGTGAAATATGCCACCAAAAAGGCTTTAAATTAGAAATTCAATTTCAGCAAAGACAAAGGTCCCTGTCACTCTGGTAGAATGGCTAACAGCACTAATGCGCATCGCCTCCATGGGGGAAGGGAGGCTAACATGGAGCTCACCTGCATTCTGCACTATGGATTTCACAGGACTTCTGGAGAGGCATGCTACAGACGCAACTGCAGACTTCCGCAGAACAGGTTTATACAGCACTGTACAGGAGAAAGAGATCTCCACATAAAACCACTAGGTTCAAGATGCTAGTGTACTGTTATTTGATCTTAAAATTACTTGGGTCAAAGTCTACATTTCATATCTGTATAGTTATTGCTGTTGGAAATTCTCTTTGCTTAAGAATATGATAAAAACAAAACAGTTTTCAATGGATTTGGATGCAAAAACTCTAGGACTAAATACTTACATGCCCCTTTTTCAGTATTTTAAAACTTTCAAGATTCATTTGTGGCTTCTTATTCCAGTTCTATGCAGTTTTTGAGCAAAGTAGTAAAGGCTGAAGTTTAAATCCCCACTGACATGAATTTGGATTGAAGATGCTTAGCTCTCCTAAAAAAAATTTATCTAGTGTTTTTAGCCCCAGTTCTCTATCAGGATAAGGACATTCACTCAAAATACTCATGTCAAACTTACTGGCAGATAGACTAACCAATGTTTTTGCCGGAATACATTTGTCTTTCCAGTAAAGAAATTGCATCCAGCAGAACAGTACCTGCCAAAGTGGAAACAAGCTGCATCTATAAATTAGTTTAGGTCGCTTTATACTAGTTAAACTTTATACTAAAGACCGCTTATGCTAGAGCTGCCAAAACCTAAAATTTCTTAGCTTTTGTACATCCTCACTGCTTCGTATCTCCGTTTGTAAAATTATAAAGTAAATGTAGCAACTTGAGGTTAGCAAAACATAGAAAATCTCATGGGAAAAAGTAAAAATAACAAATATGTTCTGTGTGTTCCACACTTCCTAGAAATGCTCCTGAGTTATGTTGGACCCTAAAATTGGGGTTGTCAAATTAACGATGCCAACAACAAAACACAGCATCTGTGATTCTTTTAATTTTCCAAGTATTCAAAAGCATTAGTCAGTTCCTGACATCATGTTGCAATAACACAAAGTAAGGAGAAGATTTTGATTAGCTAGGAAAAGTTGGAGAGAAAAATTGCAAGCTGAAATATGCTGCAAGTATGCTCAAGTTTCAGCCACAGGCCCACGGTGATAGAACTTTTCTTGCTGTACATTAAGATAATTTCAGTATACTACAATTATGTGCCTAATTAAAATTAAGAAATTAGAACACAGTTAAAAGGAATGATATTTTGCTCACAGCTAATTTCATTAAAGTATTAATGAACAGGACTCATTTTATGGCTAGAGGGCAACTACTTTCTGCAAAGTACTTCCATGCTAGCTAATTTATTCATGCATGAAAAACAATCCAATGAGAAATGAGCGAGCCGGGAACTGCTGGTCCTAATTAAAATATTTAAAACACCATGTCTATTCTGTTCCATCTAGCCAAAGACCTAAGCTAGGAGCCAGCACGATACCAATTAACATGGAACAAGCAAACACACAACACCCACAGATTCTGATTAAAGTGCGTATTATTGCACCATACAATATATTGTTCTACACATGTATGTAAATGTTTAATTAACCCATGTCTAAATCTCTGTAACGTTCAGAAATCGATACTTTAAATCCTAAAAAAGTGACAATCAGACTGCCTGTTGTTCACTTTTATTTATCACAATGCTTTCTTAGCAAACTCATTGGAGTCATCCTGCAATTCACGCAGTAAAGTATTTCTGAAGGGAGGGAGGGGAGGCAGAAGCAGAGGAGGAAAAAGGAACAGGCAAAAGATTTTCTTCTCTGCATTTTAGAGAGCAATGAGATTGCTGGTTGCCAAAGGCTTGGAAATGGAACGCAATGTTGGGTTAGCCTCAGGTAATACAATATTTTTCATTAATAATTGAAGGAAGAGCCTGGGACTAAACCCATTTGTCAGTCTTGGACGGCAGCAACAAAAACAAAATAAAAATGCTTCCTTAATAAACCAAAGAGCTGTTTGTGGGGGAAGAACCCAAGGGATGGTTCCCACTAGAGAAGAACACTGTAAAGGCTCAGAGAAAAGTTGGAGACTTGCAAACTTAGTAAAAAGCAGGATCAGAAAAACAGAAAATGCTCTAAACTTTACTTCACACACAGACAAGAAAAATCTGAGTTCAAGGAGACTTGAAAAAGCAGAAATTTGCCTCAGTTTGCACCATTGTAGGTCTTCCTTTTTGAAAAGTTTCTAGGGTTTTTTTCCCCTCTCAGTTAATCTTCAAGCATTTCATGAGAAATCTGTCTCCCCACAGAGGTTTTTCTTCCCCTTTTCTATTCCATTCCCTCACAACACTGATACATCAGTTTCTTCATTAAATGCAGTAAATGAAAGAAATAAAATAGCCTTCCCTTGCTTTTTCTGGCTGATTGGGTAGACTTACTTCTGCCCTTCCCTAACTGACAAGCTTTGCAACCTGTTGATGGAAGTGTTAAATTAAAAAGAACCCCAGTTGCCAGAAATCCCACTAGAGCAGCTCTTATGAAAATTTTCCTATTATCAAACCATGGAAATCTATTAGCGCAGCCAGCAGTCATTCAAATTAATGTGTGCTCAGTCTTCATGCACTGGCTGCGGAGTCGTGAGTTAGTAAGACAAGAGTGAGCTCACACACACTCTGACTCTTCTCATTGTCAGGTATTTTGTGCCCTGGACTTGGTCCTCACCCTTCTCTGACTCAAGGGAAGACACTGAGAGCTCTAAGCCTCCAGAGAGCCAGGGATGCAGAGATATACGGCCAGAAGAGGAACAGTCATGAAGAGCCGGGGAGCTCAGAAAGACTGAGGGTTTGGAAGGCAGATGAAGCTGAATGCAGAGGACGGCGAAAGTGAAAGGCTGCAAGGGGCTTTTAAGGAAGATGTATAGGCCAAGAACAATTAAAGTTGCTGGCAGAGGGAGTGAAGAGAAGTGTCTGTGGGGGAAAAGAGCAAATAGAAGATCTGAGAAACAGAGGAGAAGCACAGAAAGACAGCAGAGAAAACACGGGTGCAAAAAGAGTGGAAGCAGACATTCTTATACCCATGCTTAACAAGAGACATGACCACATCTTCACAGTTCAGGTGAATGAAAAGAACAGAATTACTAACAAAAGAGCAGAATAATCACGCAGAAGCAAGTACTGAAACGAACTGTGCTCGTGTTAACAGCACTGGGATAAAAGTCTGATAGTTCAAATTCAGCCCGTGGCTTTGCCATACAATGCTAGGTAGCACATCTAAACTGCTCTATAAAAACATCAACTGTGCTTTGAAGGTACTAGTTTGCAGTCAAGGAGTTACAGCTTCCCAGGAAACAGATTTGCACCAAAACCGGTAACAGCAGCCACCACTACTGCTGCCATTTACTGAAAGTGAGCCAGAGATGGTAGCCTCTTCAAGTAGAGACTCTCTCACACACGATTTGTCAAGTGCCTAGCTCGGTTACTCTTCATCAATCAGCTCAAGTTGTCTAGGCTCTGCCATGATACAAATAATAGTAACTGTAGGATCATAATGGAACATTTGAGTGGGGTCATGAATAAAATGGGCTGTAATCTCTTATAAAGATTTCACTGCAGTTAAAAATCAGGCTTTTTCAGGACCTGCAGAAAGTTCCTCTTTCCTCTTGGTGGGATATTCCAAAGGGATCTAACGAACAAACTTTACACAATGAGTCATCTACAGGATTTTTCTTTTCCTTCCAAGCAAGTTCATTCAAGTTTAAATCAGAATGGATTTTAAATTTAAATGCTAAGACTTACAAGTGTCGAATTCCATCTTTTCCCTAAACACCAAAGGCAAGAGCTTGTGGGAAAGGGAGGAGGAAAGGAACAAAAGAAAAAGAGATATTGAGCAACTCGAAAAAGGACAAGAAGCTACCGAGCACTATTAAAATCTCTAGGAACCCCTACCTTTTGCAATCTTTCTTTAAAAATTACTGTTAAATTTAAAAAGGGAAGATCCACATCTTGCTTTCTACCTGTTTGTTTAGGATTTTGACAAAGTAGCATTTAAAAAAAAAAAAAGGAACTTATGTACTGTGTTATAGAACTTTACAGCCATGATAACTTCAGTTACAACTTTTTTCATGTATGCTGGCACAAACTGGCTCAACCCAGGCAGTGGTAGAAGAGCAGATAACGCAGGATATAATTTAGTAGTGATGGCAGTCTGGTGGCATTCCTCCTGGACTCAACACTGAACTACAAGTACACTTGCAAGTTATGGAAAAGGCAAGAATATTAATTGGGAAATACAGACAGAAAGACAGACAGAGAAGAAAAGGGATGCCTGGTGATAAAAACAAAGGGTATGAGAGGTGGAATCAAACAGAAATGGTAAGGCCAAAGAGATCCAAAAAGGAACAAAGAAAAGATGTTCATAAGGGAGGAATATGGGGATTTAGGAAAGAAAAAGAAGGTGAGTTTTAAAAGATAAAAAGAACAGTCAACACAAATGAGAAGAGTGCTTAAACAGCCATAGGTAGTGCATGCTGAAGCCATGACAGCAGGACCATGTTAAAAATAAAATAAATTTCCACTAACATCCCTAACCTTTGGATTTAAAGGCCAGTCTCTGTTCAATCTCAGTTGCTATTAGTACTACCTACAGTGCTGTTGATCAAATTAGAGATTCCAGTTAAATGAGGATAATTTTATTGGCTTTAGTACACACTCCTTACGGCTGTTTAAGTGCTCTTTGCTGTTTTGCAAACCATTCTTTAGCCTGTAGTGTCTTCTGTGACAAAATAATCCCATAGCTTCCTAAAACATCTTCAGTCTCACACATATATTCTGGTCTATTCTACTGTCCTGGTTTTGGCTGGGATAGAATTAATTTTCTTTCTAGTAGTTGGTATAGTGCTATGTTTTGGATTTAGTATAAGAAGAATGTTGATAACACACTAATGTTTTTAGTTGTTGCTAGGTAGTCTACTTCTCAAGGACTTTTCAGCTTCCCATGCTCTGCCAGCCGCACAACAGGCTGGGAGGGAGCATAGCCGGGACAGCCAGCCCAGCTGGCCAATGGAGTATTCCATACCATATGACATCATGCTCAGTATATAAGGCTGGGGGAAGAAGAAGGAAGTGGGGGACGTTCGGAGTGATGGTGCTTGTCTTCCCAAGTAACCACTACGCGTGATGGAGCCCCGCTTTCCTGGAGATGGCTCAACACCTGCCTGCCGATGGGAAGTAGTGAATTAATTCCTTGTTTTGCTTTGCTTGCGTGTGCGGCTTTTGCTTTACCTATTAAACTGTCTTTATCTCGACCCATGAGTTTTCTCACTTTTGCCCTTCCGATTTTCTCCCTCATCCCACCAGGGGAGAGTGAGCGAGCGGCTGGGTGGGGCTTGGTTGCCGACTGGGGTTAAACCACGACATCTACCAATTTAATCAGTGAGCTACACTGTATGTCCCACTCCAGTCTCTATCCATTGCTCAGTCTACCCACTGCTACAATAGCACAAAAAAGTCAGGGATCCGGCTTGGCGTACCAGGCAGAAAGATGACTTAAGGCTACCTCAGTCCATCCTCACCTTCCATTATTCTTGCACTCAGCACAGTACCTGGCCAAGTATATGTTTCAGGATCAATTGTCGTGGTTTAACCCCAGCTGGCAACTAAACACCACGCAGCCACTCGCTTGCTCACACCCCACCCCCGCTAGGATGGGGGAGAGGATCGGGAGGGCACACAAAGGAAAACCCGCGGGTTGAGATAAAAACAGTTTAATAATGGAAATAAAACAACATAGAACAGTGATAACAACAATGATAACTAACAGAATATACAAAGCAGGCGATGCACAGTGCAACTGCTCACCCCCCATGTGTCCCGAATGAACCATATATGACGAACCTCAGAGGTTCCCCCCCGCCCCCCCCCCCAGTTTTATACCGAGCATGGCGTCACATGGTATAGAATACCCCATTGGCCAGCTGGGTCAACCGCCCCGGCCATGCTCCCCCCCAGTTCCCCCTGCACCCGGCAGAGCTTGGGAGGCTGAAAAGTCCTGGTGCAAGCACCACCCAGCAACAACCAAAGCATCAACGGGCCATCAACGTTCCTCTCATTACCAAACCCCAAACACAGCACCCCCTCCAGCTACAGGGAAGAGAGTTAACTCTGTCCCCAGCCGGAACCAGGACATCAATGCATAATAATTTTCAGACATCATTATTGTTATAAGTTTATTGCCAGCTAATGTTGTTTCTCTTTGTCAGTATTTTTAGTGCTGAACCGGAAAACCATATGAATAGGTCCCCTAGTTCCATACTCTAAAGCCTGGAAAAACACTTTTACAGCCCATAGGAGACTAAAAGTTGTTGTG
Organism: Oceanodroma leucorhoa; assembly: GCA_030449065.1. Lineage (NCBI taxonomy): Eukaryota > Metazoa > Chordata > Aves > Procellariiformes > Oceanodroma > Oceanodroma leucorhoa. The sequence goes on from JASVER010000048.1 coordinate 2,457,264, forward strand.
GTTCCGCCCTCTGCCCCGGACCCTTTCAAAACATCAGCTGCACATCACTGAGTGGTAATACATTTGGGACCTTGGAACTCTATACATTTAAGATAAAATCATGTCTAATGCTAAATAATTCTGTTGCCTATCCTGTTATACTTCACAAAGGATCCACTTAAAAAGATCTTGTGTCCCATGGTAACCACTAAGGGAATTTTGCTGCGAACTACTCCACATGGAAACAAGACTCTGCTTGCATGACTGGCAAGATCAGGACCAAAGAGAGCTCTGGGATGGTTTTTTTTCTTCTTTTCTGATTCACCCCATATAAGCAAGAGTGGGTACTAATACTCACAATATGTAATTGGCTTCGTCAGTGTTGAGGAGCCTCTCTGTTATTCAAAGAGTCCGTATACCAAGAGCTTTGATCTTGCCTCATATTCTGGTTGAGTGAAGGAAGTTCTTCCAAAAAGTCTGTGGACTTTTTGTCAGTAAGGTACAGTCTCTTTGCAAAGACCTAATCCTTTCCTTGAGATTTGCAATGGAATTTGAATAGCCTCTTTATGCCGCATACAGGGATAAATGTCACCTCTCCAAATTACTGGTGACAGACAAACTTCTAAAGAATATACCTCTATGGATTTTGTTATATTATTGGGATTTTTAAAGACATTGCAAAACCAGTGTTTATCCAAGATGCCTGATTTTCTGCATTCTCTAGAAGGAGACAGTGCTTTCATTTGTGTTCTAAATTAAGCTGCGTAGGTTAATTTCAACATTCTCAAGTAGCAGGAGCAAAGAGCAAACTTCAAAGAAGACACCACATTTTTATGCATCTTTAGCCAGACAAACATTAGTCCTTTTCCCTAACTGAAGCAGCTATTCTAAAGAATGTTAACTTACTGTTTTCTAAATATGCAGATGTTCTGTTGTCATAGTTCCATAAAATAATGAACAGCTTCTTAATATTTTATAAACCTTGCATGCTGTCCCCAGGCAGGGAGCATAGACTGTTGATAGCCAGCTACTAAATGTCCATTAAAATACAGTATCTCTCCTTATAATGTGCGTAACAAACAGGTTAACTCACCTGCAATGAAATGTGAATTGTTTCAGCCACAAAACTGAAATACTCTCATCCTACAAGAAACCTAGATAGGTAGCAGAGAAAGCTGGTACTTCCTGCACTCTATTCTGACTCAGATAAAATCTTCACCCTGCGACAAATGCTTGTCACTAGTGCCATTCAACTCAGTCTGCTGTATAGCAAAATGACAGACCAAAGGTCTTGATATAGTCAAAGAATGCTACAGAGAAGCTATTTATAAAGCTGCTTCCTGGGAATCTTGTTTATTGTCTCTTGTGTGCAATGCAAGTCACAACATATTGCAATAATGATCTTCACTAATTGGATATAGAAGTCATTAATACAGAACAATAATATTTGTGCGCTTTAGTACTGGCTTTTTATGTTCCAAAAGCAAAAACTAATGCTAACGAGATTTGATAGAAACAAGGAAAAACATAAATGCAACTAGGACTAAACGTTGCCCTTCGTGGTGCTGCCACACTAGGTGGACTAGGGGTCCACCTACGCATTGGATTCCATGCTGGACTTTGCCATATGGCCTTGCACAGTGGAAGAAGTATCAAAGTGCTGTGTAAGAAAGTGCTGGGCAAAATGCAGGAAATTCCTAACTACTCCTACCTGATCAACACCAGTGTGCAAAGGCCACATCAACAGAGCTGTTATGTGTCTGCAGTTACTCAGTAAAATCATCTTTGTCACCTGACTCTGCTCACAAATAGCCCTACATTGCCAAGACAGCTGTCATCAGTTTGAAATAAAAGAAAAAAGGCACATTAATATCAAAAGACAAAAATTAAGTTATCAGAAATAAATATGGAAGATAACTATGCCACCAAAGCCCAATGTAGCTGGCAGAGAGTTTGGCTCTGGCTTTATAGGAAACACAGAAATAGGAAAAGGATAAACATGGTGCTTTTAATCGAAAAATTTAAAGGGTCTTTAGAACTGATCTCAGCTAGCTCCGTAAGAATTTTGTGGACTGAACTTTGGCTTTTTAGGCTGTATTTCTTGGTGTCTAATTGGTTCAATGCCTGAAGAGAAGGAACAAACATAGTAAGAGAAAAGCAAGCTGTCTTTTGAAATCAAGAACCTCTTCGAAACTTGAATATCCCTTAAAAGTGAATTGGATCCAGCTAGCTAGTCCAGTGCTTTTGAGTTACAGGAGCCTAACTGGGCTACATTTATTAATTTAAAAGGTCGCAACAATTATAGGGTCAATCTTGCCTAGAAAAACGCATATAGAATACAAAAAACCCTCACATGTATTCCCTGCAAGAATGCAAACACAAAAATGGAAGAAGTTTGTACAAGACATTACTGATTTATTCTTCCACTGGTCAATATGTATTGGTCCTTTTCTGGAGCAGCATGTGATCATATGAACCCGAGGTCATATCAATATGCAAGCTCTAACTGACTATAAAGCAAATTGGAAATAAAAACGTTCTGAAAGGCTTTTACTCTGACATATCCATGAAACAAACAAGCATCATGCATTGCAAAGAAAGAGCACCTGTTAAAAAAATCCAAAATAATAATAAAAGTTTGTATTTTGTATTTCTTATCAAAGTACCACCATCCCTTATTTCTCATTAAGGTTTTGACACATCTGTTTGTATAACCAAAAACTTAACTATAACTGTATATTCTGAAAACACTCCTACTGTAATGAGCTATATTTAACCTGTGGAGCCTTTAAACTTTTAAAAAGGTGCGCAACAGTAGCTTTCCTGTGATGTTCTCRGAGATGTCGTTTTGAAATCAGGATGCCATCTTTGCTCCTGGTCTTCTGATCAAGTGAATTAGAAATAGAACAATTTGAGTTACTCATAGGTATTACACTGCATGAGAATAGACATGGAGAGAGTTTGCATGTTTCTGGGGAAGGAGGAGAAAGAGGAAAAGCAAAGGTCTTTTTTTCCTTCCCATAAGCAAGGACACAGTTGTTCTGTATCTTTCAAGTGAGGGATCTAGTTTCTGATTTTATAGAGTAGCTTGAGTTGGGTGAGCCAAAAGCCAGTGAACTTCAGATGCTGTGAGCAAGTCATGGAATCAGGTACGTTAATACTGAAAGCACAAAATTGCATTGTATCTGGTAATTTTTTTTCTAAATATTTCAAAACCATTAAAAAGATGAAGAACCTTTTTAGGAACTCCATTTTTTATCATTCAGATATACCATGTCTGCTGTGGTACTAAGGCCTTGAATGCCAGCAAGAAACTACAAAACATGGACACATCCAGAAAACAGTGTGATGGTAAAAATGTCTATATAAAGACTGGCTTTTTCTTAACTCATTAAGGGAAACTTATTCAATCAAACATCTCTCAAAGTAGATCAGACCTTGGTCCTTTCCTGCTAGAAGACACAGTGACAGCAAAAAACTATTACACTTGCAGAGTTCAGGCCTCAGTTTTCCCCACCTGTGACCTTCTTGCAACTGCTGGCTGAAAATGTCCAGTCAGCCACGTTTGGAAGGCTGAGGTGTGATTCTCCGTGTGATGAACTGCTGGGATCAGTAGCTCTATTCTGTTACTGTCCTTGGGTAAGTCTGCTTATAGGTAGGTAGGCATGGATAGTACTGCCCCATGCTGAAAACTGAGGTCTAAAACCAGAAGATGTATCCACAGTTGGAAACAAGAATTAGAACACAAGCCAAAGTTCAGGAAAGGTGTGCCACATATCCCTGGGCTGCGAGCAGTATCCAGCCAAGCAGGAAGGATGGATGAGCTGCTCTTGGCAGCCCACTGCAAAGTGACTCCTCCAGTGTTTAGTAAGGTTTAATCAGGGAGAATGTAAGCTATAAACACAGTTACCCATTCTGAATAAATGACCTGGAGCCAGACTACAGCATTGTTATATAGTAAAAAGGTTTTGTTTCTCCGACAATTCACTGGGTTCCTCAAAAGTTGTACCAAGTTCCTGACAATAGATCACCTCCTGCAAGGCTGCTGTTGAACCCCTGACCAACAGCAGCACTCAGTTTCCAAAGGGAATTTCTACCATATGGATAACTAGACACACTTTTTTTATACACTAAGGTTGACTGTGGCATATTATGGAGGAAAGTAGTTTCAACCTTTGAACTTTAGAAAACAAACACTTATCACATATCAAAATATTTCCTTAGTAATTCAGAGACCTTGACACCTCAAATCTTGAGCTTAAAAGACTCCCACTCTGCGTAGATACTGTAATTAAGATAAATAATCAAGAACTGGGTATTGAGTAAAAGTTATAGCTTACAGTAGTAGGCAGGAAAATAACCCTGAAGACATATTAAAAGGTTGAATGATGTACTAGCATCAAATTTCTGAATTTCTTCAGCTTAATAATGATCTGCAAGTTCAAGACAAACTCATTTAAAAGTTCCTGGCACTAGGTGCCTCTCTGTCCTATATTTAGGATTTTTTCTAGCATAATATGGCTCAAAAAAATCCTCCTTACACAAAAAGGCTCATACAGCAGGCTATTGTGTGTCCTAATGGTGGATTTCCATGAGACTGTACTTCCAGCTATCTCAATATGTATGGATACAATTAGGCAACATCTATGAAGAAGGGTCTTTAAGGCAAAGAAAATAAACCCTAAAGAGCCTGAATTGAATAATGAATGAGAAGTTTTGAAGCTTCCAAGCAAATAGAATGCCTGACAGCCTGTGGAAAGCAGAATCTTCAATAAAGATGCCATTGGTGCAGCAGTCAGAATCTATCATTTAAAGACCTTACACAGCACTCATTACACACAAAAAACTCTATTGAAATTATATTGCTCAAACCTACGGGAGTGTTCCTGGGTAAGGAATGCTGAAAAGGGCCCTAGTGAGTCAGCGAGTTGTTATTAGTGAACATCAGCCCTACTGCTCCTTAATCTGCCTCTAGTAAAAAACCTCACCAAGAAAAACTTTTCCTCTTGCCCTTGTGATGTGACTGAGTTTGATTTAAAGTCTACAACTAGTTTTACCGATACCTATAGATTTGTTCTTCTAGCTAATAGTCAAAGATGCTAGCCCGTTAGATTTTAAGAATCTTCGCACAGACATCTTTGGCATATTCATTATAGGTGCCTATGCTAACACTCTGCTACTTGTGGCTGCAGTCAGATTTTGAAAGATCAGTACTTGTACCCCACATGACTGCATGCACCAACAGTTGTAGGTAGTTGTTGAAGTAAGAGCACATATCTAGAAGAAAAGATCTAAATTTCTAAAAGCATTTTATCACCTGCCTGGTTGTGATGTGGTAGCTTTAAGAATTTTAAAAAGTATAAAACTTACTTTGTTTTATCCTTAAGCTTAAAGTTTCATGAGAACACCCTTAAAAAATGAAGATCATATTTCATTTTCATGAGAGGCATATAGAGGTAGTTTCATTTTCCTACCACAATGCTAATAAGCTCTTTCTGTTGAGGAACATTCTGGGGAATATCATCTTCCAAAGCGGAAGATGTCTCAGAAATTAAAGAATTGCAAGTGCTGATTGGCTGTTGATAATGTTAGTTATCAATAATTAATTTATCTAAGAAGATATCTGATACTTTATTTAGAAAATAATTAATTATCCTATAAACAATCATTAAAAATATACACATGCTGCATAAACTGGAGATGCCCTGAGCGATGATCCAAACAGTAAGCCAATCAGAGGAACACGTCAACAAGCTTGTCATTAAAATAGCCCCAGCCACAGATGCTGCACTCTTACTATAACTTGCGTTAACTTAAAAAAAAAATATATATAACCACTACTAGAATTTTAAGTAGAAAACAGCTTTTTTTTTTTATTTTGATATCACAAAAACCATTACAGACAACCTTCTCCCTCTGAACAAAAGGATTTTACGTACGTACTGTAATTCTTTTCTCCGTGGGTTTGAAATTACATACAGTAGTGCCAAAGGTAAGTCATTTCTAGAGGTTTAATAAATTTCTGAGTTTTTTCTTCTTTTTCTCCCTCTTGTGAAATATATTTGTGGCCCACAGCAATCACTTTAGACTTTTTAGACACGTCTGGATAGAGATAGATGACACAAGTAATCTACTTATCTTCCTTTTCCATCACCAATAAAAGTGACAGCCTGCCTAATTAGGCCTAATAAAGCAGCAGCCAAGAGAGGGGCTCAGCAGCGATCTAAAGAGAAATGGCATTGACCCACAGATACAGGTGCCGCCTTGAGGCAGTACTGGTATTGCTTTATCTTCAACACATTACATCTAGCTCATACCATATTCAAATGCAAGTAGCATGTTTTTCTCCTCAATTCTTAGATCAAGAACAAAAAAACCCCTCATCTAATCAAAAAAGGCACTGACAATTTTTCAGCCTCACATTAAAAGCAAAGAGTCATTCAGAACAGTGCACTCCATATTCTATTTTATAATATCACTTTAAGCTATTTCTTTGAATCACAGACTTTTCTTTGTTAAGAAGGAAAATCAAAAATTCATCAGAAGTTCTCAGGTTTTTTTTCCCCACCCCTTTTTTCCTTTCCCTCCCTCTCCCCCCACTTCGCTCAAACAGGGCTATTGCATGGGGGTTTTAGCTGGAACCAACATTTATAGAAGTTAGGGATCCTTAAGCAATTATTAGCGGTGAGAGTTTGACACGCCTGAGAGTTGTCAACAACTGACTTTAAATAAAGTAGAAGGAAAGGGAAATAAATGGTGCTCTCAGCAAAATTAATACACAGCCTGGCAAATTAAAGATGTAGTGTTTTTTAAACAAGGAAAAAAGTGAACTTTGCATGAAACAGCATTTTAAGTATATCTTCGTAAAAATTATCAGATTGTCAAATGACATGAAAGTAAATCAAGTCTGCAGCTACATGTGATATTCCTACATTTGCTCAAAACAAAACAAAAAAAATCTTGGTTTTTTGTCCGCAAGTATTCTTCATTCTTATTAGCCCAGATTGCCAAAGGCTGTTTTTGTTCAACTAGTACTGGAATACCACCACTTTCAATACATTCCTTGCTAGTGAAGGGTTTGTACCAGGAGAGCTGAACACACAAAGGACTTGATTTCAAATTATTATTCAAGCTTCTGTCTTTTCTGAATGAAGTGCAAAGGCTACAGTTCTGTGGTCCAGAAAGATTGTCAACGTTTTGCGTAAGTACACCCCAAGTGCTCTACCCTCAAATGCCAGATTGAGTGTTATTAGTAAATAACACCAGCAATAACTGTCCTGATAATATTTGGGTTTGCTGTTCAAAATGGATGCATAGTATTGTGAGTGAAGCAATCTTCTCTCATTAGAGAACGACTGCTTTGAAAATATGCAGTACTAGGTCTGTGGAATTGACTGTCACAAGATACCATTAAGACTAAGGCCACTGGAGGGAAAAAAAAAAAAAAAAGAAAAAGAGAATAGAATATAACAATATCCAACTAACAAATTTTGGAAGGAAACAAACCTGCTAGTTCAGGGCATTTACCAGTCTATGAGCAACAAGAATTACTGAAAAACATCCTTACTTTTTTTTTTTTTGGTTCCTTAATAATGGACCGACTGATACACACATTTACTTACTAGGAACATTCTGGTTCAAATCCAAAAGATTTTAAATTTAATCGAAAGATTTCAGTTTACCTTGATAGCCTTGATTCAGATCTTTTAAGATCACAGGAGAAGAATGTTGTAGAAAATTAGAACACAGAAAAAGCCAACTGGTTGTGGATGAGAATAGAAATAAGCACAGTGACATTTTCTGTCCTTTTTCCACCATATAAAAATGACTCTTCAGCATACAAGGCATTGGATAATGTCACACCAGTGGGTGCCAAAGAGCAGTTTTACTTTTAACTAATTAAGCTTAACTTGTTAGAAGAGTCCTTCTAAAGAAAGGTTTAACTAATCCCATAGTTATTCTTTACATTTAAATTCTTACTTAGCATAGAACTAAACAAAATAATGAATATTCTCCATGCTGACACTTTTTTTAACTAGCTGAGAACACAGACATACTAACAGAACCACTTACATGTACCGGGAAAATAGGTCTGCCACAGAAAAAATAATACCATCAACATGATGAACACAGAAAAAGCATAAAACCACGTGAATGACAAAACACACTTCCCCTACTGGTTAACATTAAGAACCTGCTGCGAGTTATTCAATATGTTCAGCTTTGAAACCACTCGGGGAGGGCAGAATTCCTGTTCACTCAAGCTATTGTTAATATCAGCTCTATTACAGTAAGTACCTGCAGGTCTCATACTCCAACCTCAAAATGTTCAGTTAAATTACCAAAAATGTGTATCTAGGCTGAGCAAAAGCCAAAGCATTTGCTTAAAGAAAGCTCCCTGCAAAAACAAGAGCATCTTTCATCTGCTTGTATTTCCACCTTTTGTTTTTAGTGGCCACTGGTATCTCTGTTTCCTATTTTAAAGCAGTCATTTTGCACAGAACCTGTGGAAGCTTATAGAATCATAGACTAGTTTGGGTTGGAAGGGACCTTTAAAGGCCATCTAGTCCAACCCCCCTGCCGTGGGCAGGGACATCTTCAACTAGATCAGGTTGCTCAGAGCCCCGTCCAACCTGACCTTGAATGTTCCCAGGGATGGGGCATCTGCCACCTCTCTGGGCAACCTGTGCCAGTGTCTCACCACCCTCATTGTAAAAAATTTCTTCCTTATGTCTAGTCTGAATCTACCCTCTTTTAGTTTAAAACCATTCCCTCTTCTCCTGTCACAACAGGCCCTGCTAAAAAGTTTGTTCCCATCTTTCTTATCAGCCCCCTTTAAGTACTGAAAGGCCGCAATAAGGTCTCCCTGGAGCCTTCTCTTCTCCAGGCTGAACAACCCCAGCTCTCTCAGCCTTTCTTCATAGCAGAGGCGTTCCATCCCTCTGACCATTTTCGTGACCCTCCTCTGGACCTGCTCCAACAGGTCCGTGTCTCTCCTGTGCTGAGGGCTCCAGAGCTGGATGCAGCACTGCAGGGGGGGTCTCACCAGAGCAGAGCAGAGGGGCAGAATCCCCTCCCTCGACCTGCTGGCCACGCTGCTGGTGATGCGGCCCAGGGTACGGTTGGCCTTCTGGGCTGCGAGCGCACATTGTCGGCTCATGTCCAGCTTTTTGTCCCCCAGTACCTCCGAGTCCTTCTCGGCAGGGCTGCCCTCAATCCCTTCATCCCCCAGCCTGTATTGACACCGGGGGTTGCCCCGACCCAGGTGCAGGACCTTGCACTTGGCCTTGTTGAACCCCATGAGGTTCACATGGGCCCACTTCTCGAGCTTGTCCAGGTCCCTCTGGATGGCATCCCGTCCCTCAGGTGTGTCGACCGCACCACTCGGCTTGGTGTCGTCTGCAAATTTGCTGAGGGTGCACTCGATCCCACTGTCTATGTCACTGAGGAATATATTAAACAGTACCGGTCCCAATATGGACCCCTGCGGGATACCGCTCGTCCCCGATCTCCATCTGGACATGGAGCCGTTGACCACTACCCTCTGGATGCAACCATCCAACCAACTCCTCACCCACCAGAGAGTCCACCCATAGACTCCATACCTCTCCAGTTTAGAGGGAAGGATGTTGTGGGGGACCGTGTCAAAGGCCTTACAGAGGTCCAGACAGATGACACCTGTAGCCCTTTCCATGTCCACTGATGTAGTCACTCCATCATAGAAGGCCACTAGGTTGGTCAGGCAGGACTTGCCCATGGGGAAGCCATGCTGGCTGTCTCGAATCACCTCCCTGTCCCCCATGGGCCTTAGCATAGCTTCCAGGAGGATCTGCTCCATCATCTTCCCTGGCACAGAGGTGAGACTGACTGCCCTGTACTTCCCTGGGGTCTTCCTATTTTTTCTTTTTAAAAATGGGGGTTATGTTTCCCCTTTTCCAGTCAGTGGGAACTTCACCAGACTGCCACGACTTCTCAAATACGATGGACAGTGGCTTAGCAACTTCATCCACCAGTTCCTTCAGGACCTGCAGACGGATCCCATCAGGTCCCATGGACTTATGCACCTTCAGGTTCCTTAGATGGTCTCGAACCTGATCTTTTCCTACAGTGGGCGGCGCTTCATTCTCCCAGTCCCCTCCTTTGCCTTCTGCAGCTTAGTTGGTGAGGCTTGAGCACTTGCCGGTGAAGACTGAGGCAAAAAAGTCATTGAGTACCTCCACCTTCTCCATATCCCAGGTAACCAGGTCTCCCATTTTGTTCCAGAGAGGGCCCACATTTTCCCTAGTCTTCCTTTTATCCCTGACGTACCTATAGAAGCTTTTCTTGTTGCCCTTGACATCCCTGGCCAGATTTAATTCTATCAGGGCTTTAGCTTTCCTAACCTGATCCCTGGCTGCTCAGACAATTTCTCTGTATTCCTCAGAGAAAGGGAATTGAGTGGAGGGATTATAGTGGCTCACCAGCATAAATTCAGATGAGCTTAACAGAGAGAGAAAATAATCCCTCACCTTTAAATTCAAACTACCTCAAGAGTCAACCTGTCATCCCATAGTTAATCTCACTGGTTTAGGATTCTCAGCAAAAGAGGAGGATCAAGGAAAGAGAGGAGTTACCCACAGGTAATGTCTCTGCATAATCACAGGGAATAGGAATTAGCTTACTGTATTTATTGCTCCACATTATGAAGGAAGGGAGTTATTCCTGCTCCTTTTACATGATACTGAATTTGTTACTAAAGGGAGCCAGGACTTCTTCCGTAAGGATGCGGAAACAGCCCAGACCAGGCAAGCACAAAGTCAACATCGGCAGACAGGGTCTGAAGAGCTGACAAAGGTAAATGATTCAATAGCATTCAGAAGGCAGAGGTTTTGGGATGAGGGTGGCACCATTTTGGGTCACTTACTCAGAGAATCATAAATTTGGGGCACAGAATCAGTTATGTATTTCTTACTACCTGCATACCAACTGTGCTTACTAATGCTACTGGTTTATAACATAAACACCAAGCCCTTCCCTAAGCCCTCATTTGAACAGACCCCCACAATATTGAGGGCGATTGTGCTGACAGCAGAGGAGAGATCCACATCTGTACCAGCCCTTGATACTGTGGCATATGCTGGCTCAGCAGTGCTACCTCAGTCTGAATTGGTAATAGACTGACATAAAACCCTTAACCCTTAATGAAGTGAAATAATGTGATTTGCTGAAAATGCTGGGCCTTCTTTTTATTATTATTATTTGAAAAGAAGTAACAGATGTAGGTCAGCTTATGAATGTAACAGCATTTCACTGCCTCACACTGGTCAAAGCTAAAATGCTCTGTTGGGACTCTTCTACCTGCAAGTTTGCAACATGCAACGTCTTATTCATTTAAGACTATGGTTTCCACTTCAGTGCATTCATGATAGAAGGCTTGTCATTATATAAATTTATGGGCCAACCGGGCATAAAAAAAACACGTACATTGTCTTAGGTGTTTTAAGACTGGAAAGTTTTAGTTACCACTAACACGCACAATTTAAATGAATCAGATCTTATTAGCAATTTCTCCCTGCACTGATATCCCCTTGTGAATGAGGCTATAGTTCCAGAAGTACAGTGAAGTTCACTGCTACATCCTGCATGAAGAAATGGAATTCTCCTGCACCAGCTTTCAAAGACACTACAAAACTTCCTGACTTGACTGAAACCTGATGAGGATCTGCTCTCTTGAAGACTTGGCCCAAACGACATCTCAGCAAATTCTAAGACAAAGTTAACTTTAAGCTTAACATGGTAGAAGTATTTCGTTTGCTGATACCTTCCAAAGACACATCACTAATTTTAGTTGAAATAATCCTCAGCCTCTCCAGGAAGCTGTTGCTTTCTCATTTTTCAGTCCAAGGAATTATTCATGTAAGAAAAATCTTGAAATTGAAGTTGTGAACTTCTGTAAGTAGCAAGGAAAAGAAAAAAGCTTTTCATCAACTCAATCCATTGAATGAATTTTTTATCTGGGTCTCAGATTCACATTCCTTGATACCTAGGCAGCAAATTCCTTTCGCTTTGATTTCTGTAGGTCCTGGTTAAGAATCAAAAGTCCATCTCGTACAAAATCCTGAAAGTACATGCTTATGGTTGAACATGTGACTAGTTCCACTGATGGCAAAGACTTGTCCACCTGAAGTTAAGCAAATGTGCTTTGTTAGATTGGATTTCTAGTGCATATATCATTATCAGGAACAACTGATAAAGAAAGAGGTCTGGATGGAACTGATGAGTAATGCCAAGTGGTTTGCTGCATGTTCCTGCCTCACCTATATCTTTGCTAAGTCTGTGTCTGTATCACCTCACCTCAAGTTGAGAATGTACACAAGAGATTGCCAAAGATAAATTTTAAGATAAGCTACTGTAGAAAGCATTCTAAAAATTGTCCTGTATTTTGTATCAAACATATCAAAATCCCACTTCATGCCCACAGAAATATACATTCTTCAAATGCCCTGTACACTTACTTAAACTTCATGACCCTGTACCCCAGAGTTCAAGGGCATGAGTATAAGAAGATACAAGGGTATACATTTATGAATCCATCAAGTGTCAGCTTTTTCTTTTTTTTTTCTCTTTCTTCTCTCTTTTTGTGAGGCATTGGGCAGGTCTTCTAGAGAGGCAGATATTTGTAACCATGCCCTGAGGGTTAAATAATGATGTTGAGGGGGGGGGGAAGTTAGGTCAACCTGCATAGTTCCATATGGCCTTAGTGACCAGTATGGAGCTGATCACCACAGCTAATGATTACATAGAGAAAAAAATTCCCCCAGTGCTCTGTAAGTAAATAGAAAATGCTAACCTTAGCATATTCAAAGGAGCATTTTAGCATGCAGTCATTAAGTTATCTCTTGGTTATTTATTTCTTCTGCTTGTTATTAGCTGTGTGAAGAATATTATTCTAATTATGTCAGCCCAATCAGCGGTATTGCATGTCCAAGCTCATTTCCATTAGTTTGAGCTTTGTCTTTCACACTGTGATACTAATTCAATGAGACATCAAACATTTAAATCGACCCAGGATGCCGAGGTCAGGCAGTTTTGCCCTTCCACTCTATTAGCACTCGAGTGTAATTGTGTTTGTCACTCCCCGCATGACTAATAGTATCAGGGTGACTATCAGAGCACAAATGAGCAATGCACTAATATATTATTTTGTTCTATAATATCAATATGTGTTTATTCAGTGGTTGTGTTAGCCAAGTTGAAACATTCGCTTTAATATAGTAACCATAAACTGTTCACTTAAACAGGGGCACTCACTCATACAATTACTTTACAGCAATAGAATTTTTACTTTGCAGGAATAGAATTTTCCTTAAGTGAGAAAAATGAAAAAAACTCACTTTAAAAATAAGCTTTCAGAAACACAGCTTTGCAACCTCAATTTGGCCTAAAAGCATCAGTAAAACTATGCATAGTTCATACACAGAGCATATATAACAATTTGCAGTGTATAAATATAAATGTATAATGGCTATATATAATCAGAGAGTCCATAAACCATTGAAGCAATTTGAAAGCAGTTTGCATCTTTAAGAACAATTGCTAAAAACTTTAAAGCACCAGGCCTTGAACTAGAATATCTAGATACCCGAAGAAAAGGAAACCAAGGGATTTCCCTTACATCACTGCAATGGTGCAATCCACTATGGAATTTCAGCATGCGACTGACTTGAAAGACACAGGTAATCACCAGCTGATGCTGTTCATGTACTTAAAGCTACACATTTGCCTTAATAAATTCCTGAAAGGGAGACATGACTAATTACCCAAAAACTTACATAAATTGGGAAAAAGGAGGGGGAAAAAACCAAAATCATATTAAAAAAAATTAATTATGAATTCAGCACATATGATAATTATAGAATCTGATAATTTCAGAAAAATTTAAATTCACTCTCCTCAGAGCAATAAAGCCTGAGTACTTTAAATTCTGCATCATTTCTTTAACAGATGGTTTCAGAATAACTAAAACTATCAATGTCCTTATGCATTTCTTTTCCTTGTTTATGTTTCAAAACAAGGTAAAATTTATTCTTTATACTTTCTAGGGCAGAACTTGCAGCAGCTTCAGGGGAGGCTAGCTTTCACTTATAGCATTTGTACTTTTGCACTTTCATTCTCTAGTGCGGAGGAAAGAACATAGGACACATTTTTGTGCCAGTTTTAAAAATGTCAACAGTCAAATGGATTACTTCACACCGGCATTACATAATTAGCTCATTCAAGGTTTGAGGGGAGTGTGAAGCTTTTTTTTTTTTAATTGAATACATACAACTTGCTTCTCAATAGTATACCGTAGTTTTCATCATTTTTAATGCTACATAGACTTCATAGAAAAGTTAAAACTACATAAACTTCATAGAAAATAATTCAAAATTTTTGTCATCTTAACTCACATCCATTAAAAAAACCCCAAACAACCAAAACCACAAAACACACACAATTGGTGAACTCTGAGAGCCATCTGGCAAAATTTTGGAATGTTTTACTGACTGTCATTGTGTATATGCACCCCTGCCTTTAGGCAGGGTTTCAACATAAGACTGGAATGTATGCTAAAGTTTACACTTACGTCTTAAAGTTTCACTGACTCCAAGCAAGTATGTGAAGGTTTTGGTAACTCAAAATAAAAAATTTGTTCTTTTGATTGATTAGAGGTAACATGCTAAAAGCTCCCAGATTTGAAGACAGATTCTGAATATTAAGAGAGATGAACAACCTCATCATCAATGTCTGCCTCCTCCAGGGAAGTACACTGTGTTTACAGGCATAGTTGCCTGCTTCACACATGAAGCTTTAAGTGCAGATAAGGTTCTTCACATGAAAATGTATTCCAGATCATGTCAGGAATTGTTTTAGAAGGAAACGTTTGTCCTGTGATATTAACTAGACTAAGTAACTTCCAAAATTTCAGACTGAATAAAGCCCACTCAGTAAAATTCACTTCAGCATGACAAGTTAGAACAAACAAAGAAAACAAACAAACCCAGCTGACCCAATCCTTTTTCTTTCCAATTGATTTTATACTTCTTACTTTTCTTCAGCAGGAGAAAAAAAACCCCAGCAAACCACACCACAAGATCTTCTGACTAGGGTCCAGAGTACAGAGATTTAGAAATGGCTTCAAGCTACAGGAATGGTACCTGGGCTGAACTTCTAGATGTTTGCACATCACTGAGCATTAGCAATCTTTACCCTCTGTACATTCTCAGCTTGTGATGAATCTGCAGCAGACCAAATTTGGCATCATGCCCAGTCTAACTTCTATATCTTCTCCAAATCATAAACGTCCTAAACTAATGCTTCCCTGTGCAAAGATATTGGGAAGAGGATAAATCTTCAGCCTTAGCAGGCTGTTTTAACTCATTGAACCTGTGTGTGTTCACTAAAAAAATGGTCCTTATAAATACAGATCAAAGAGACAAGTACATTTTAACAGTTTTTTATTGACCTTTTGCTATCTGAAAATCCTCTCAAGAGAGCAAACACATCTAACTTCCTACCACATCACATCTTTTATTTGTTTCCATTTCCAAGGGAATTGGAAAGTACATTTGTTAACTTCCCTAATTTGTGCAGCACCATTCCTGTTCATCTACATCTCAGACAAAAATTATATTTTTAGTTAATCTTCATGAGTTGCTCAAATAAAAAAAAAAAAACACCACCTTTTATGGAATACATAACAGATGGGACAACCGCTTTCTAGCTTCCATAAGAGTAGAAGCCCAAAAGTATTGTCCACCCTGATACTGATTTACAACACAGCCTTGGATGAATTACTGAAAAGTATCTTTGTATCTCACTGATCCCTGTGTGTTGAAGATGTGCTATAAGCCACCAAGTGAAACTCAAGAGATGTATTTGTCTAAAGTATGTTTATTCCTCTACCATACAGGTGCAGCAAATATTTGTGTTCCTTTTTATGCCCTTCCCAATTAGGGTATTATGTATTTCTAATGAGTAAAATTAGCTTTCTTTGCTTTGAGTTTAACTTCAAAGATTTTTTTTATCTTTGTCTATGACAAGCAATTGCTAAATATGGTAGAGTTGGTGCATGCTTTTCTATCAAAATATTTATTTTGATAAAAAAACAAGGAAAGTGTGGATGGCAGGAAAAAATGCATATTCTGCCCAACTCTAATTATATATGTATATACACACATATGTGAAGAGTAAATGTAGTTTTGCATACTTTGTTTTTGCCTACCCGTTCATGGTAATTAAACCCATGTGTATTATATTTATTCCCACGAGTTCAACCCTCCCCTTTTGACAAATCAAATGATTAAACATATACTTTACTTCTAACAAGACTCTATGCAACGTTAAACTGCTGCCACATAGTTGCAAGGGCTTTGCTTTTTATTATAAACACATTGCTTTCTTAGAAGCAACCAAATGTCCATCTCTTTTTTTTCCCCTTTCCCCCTTTCACTCACCCTCTGATAAGCAGCAGCGCTAAGCAGATGGCATTCTCCTTCCTACGGGGAGAGCATTAGCCTTTATTCAGCCATGTAACTTCTATGTGGCTGCAGGTGGACAACCGATTGCTTCTGAGGAAGTTATACCAGCATTCTGAGGGTTATGCAGGTATCCCTAACTACACTCAGGGAAGGCTGAGAAGTAATTATCACATATGTAGTAAAACCGTAGCACAAAAGAAACCATTGCCATTGGAAAGGCCTCACCCTACTAGAGAAGGCATCTCTGCAGATTCCACACCACAGACAGCAGGCAGCACAGGCAGCCTCAGAGGTTCCTGCTCAAGTAGTACAATGGAAGGTTAATAACAGAACTTCCTGCTCACACCCCAGTATGTTCTTGATGATTTCAGTTCAAGTTTCCGTAAGATTGGTTACTAATTCTTTATCTTTCTGACAAAGAAGATGATTAGCTCAAGCAGTCATTTGATTGCTAGGTCAGCTAGAGTACTTGGATTCCAAGTCAGTGGTGCTTCGGTAAATAAACATATTCTGCAAATGAGTTGTGCAAGTGTTCCATGTTTGGAAACAAAGGCTTTTCAAAAAAACCCACTATCACTCTAGACATAAACAAAAGAGTCTGAACAGCAAATTAAATGCCACTTCAAACTAAAACAATATGGCCCACTGCGATCAAGCTTATGGGCTGGTGCTTGAGCTAACAATGCAGATACTGCGAGCAACGAATACAAATGCCAGGAGGAGTGCTATGGTACAACTCTTTTGTCCACCAAACTAAACGAGGAAATGTTTGCTCCCATCACGGATAATCAAAGCTAACATTGAAACAAAGCCTTGAGTTCCTTTGAAAATTCTTTATAAAGACTACAGTGGCTGCAACTTAAAGTAACAAAAAATCTGTATATTCTTCCTATTGATTTGTAAAGCAGACTGTGTGTGTGTGGAAGGAGTTCACATACTTTAAACATTGTAAATTGGTGGACTATTTTGCTAGCCAAAGAATGAAAACATAGGCGCGGGCATTCATCCTGTAAGACCTTTCCTTCCAAGAACAGAACAAATGAGGGGGGCGGGGAGGGGGGTGGGGGTGGTGTGTTGGGTGGAACAGCCAATTTAAGCATTCAAGTCCACTGTACTCCCTACTTTTATTGGGAAGTGTCCACATTCTCCTTTTTATACTTTCTCTCAGTTCCACACAGGGTCAAGGCCTGCAGATCCTTTATAACTTATTCATGACAAACAAAAGATTGGCAGTTCAGTTGACCAAATAGTTCATAATAGCAGAGCACTTGCAGTTGCCCAAGCCCAAGCAGAACTGTTGAGTCTGCAACCCACCAGTATCCCATAGTGGGGTTGGGCGAGGAACTACACGTGATCCACTCCCGAATTCCACACATTTTAGAAAAGGACATCTTTTAGATTTGGGGAAGACTACAGTTCATTTGAAGGATAAACGTAAGTAAATGTTAGAGGAAAGCCAATGCAATGAAGACAAATCATGGGTGTTTTTAAAGTAGTAACACAGGAATTTAAAAGTCAGTAGTCTCAAATAATTTCCTTATTACAGTCTGCTGAAAATCTCCATGTTTCAAATCCTTAAGTAATAGTTTTCTGGTTAGTTTCTAATGCAGATTAGAATGTATTAATATAAAATGCCACTTACTACAGCTTTGAAACTCAATATCCATAAATTTATATATATACATCTCTAAGATAGGATAGATTTACCTCCTTGAAGTGAAATGCACAGGTGTGACACTTCAAAAGGATTTGACTTTATTTACCAGACAAAATTACAGACACATCACATTTGCAGTAGTGGCCCTGATTCCACTTTATGTGAGATATGTTGTCCCTTTGTTTGCTGCTGACAAGCGTAAAGAGCCACTTTCACTGCAGATAATAATGGTTAATTTATCACACAGAGTCGTGGCTGACCTCTGTGCGTCCCTGGCCCTCCATCACCTTCACACCTGCTCAAGCTAATTGTTAGAGCCAAGTGTAAATGAAAATCAACTGGGGTAATAATGAATGGAGGCCATTACTCGCAACAGCACGTTGCTTTACAAAGGTTTATCAAGCTACGATATAACTAGCCCCTTAGTCACAGCTCCCTGTTTTATAAATGAGGATAAGGCAAACTCTTCAAGCCAGGGAAGAAAACCAGACAGTACGGCAAAACACCTATGTTTGACACTGTTTTTATAGACCCTTAGCACCGCAAATAACATACTGACATTAGAAAATGCCAACCAGAATGCCAACCCAGTTCATAAAGAAACAGTAGTATTTTTAAAATTACGGAGCAGGGGAAAGAATCTCTCCTTTACCCATTTAACATGATACTAGTCTCCTAAGATTCATGGGTGCCTGTATACTAATTAACGGACAGGCAAACATAGGTGAAAATCCAACACATAAGTCCCTCATAAATCATACCAGAGACTTCCCTTGTAAAGAGCACAAGACAACCTAGCACTTCAAAAACCAAAATTTCAAAGAACGTTACCTTGCACGTACTTTTGCTCCAAATAGCTCAAAACAAAACCTAAAACTCCAAATAACTCGCTATCTTTTAGTAAATCCAAGCTCCCACATTTACATCCATTTATCTTCAGACAATAAGAAAAGGAATTATGAAAGTACCGAACCACTTGGTCTCATAAATAAAAAATAATTGTAAAATTGAGGGGAGAGGTTGTCCATAACTTCAAAACTGAGACTAYAGACGATATTAAATAATTATGTAGGAGCTACTAACGTCTCTAAGATCCTACCTCTATAATTGCTTTCTCATACAAAAAGAATTGCCAGGCCATCAGTGGGCTTTTTGTCTCTCCTCCAACCCCACCAGGAGAAAAAAAAACAAGTTACATTCAGAATCACGCAACAGAAACAAACAGCATGATAAAGATTGAAAAAAACCCAAACCAAATAAAATTCCACTTCCAGCTTCTCATCCATGTTCAGATTGTTTTTTAGGCGAAAACTCAGGACCTACAGAAAGTGAACACTGTGTAACAAGCTTTAAACACATCTAAACTGGGTCTTGTCGCCTTCAGTGATTTACTAGAAGAAAAGTAAATACCTGTCTTTTTGTAAGACTCTCATTACTCCTCTGTACACAACACCACAATTTTGATTTTTACCCATTTAAAAGGAGCAAAGAGTATGTATTAAAATTGTCCATAATCTGGTAAAATAATCATATTTACTTAACTGAATCATTTTTATTAAATGTAAATGCATACTAGTTCTTCCCACAGAGTATCATAAAAGCAGAGGTACGGATCAATTCAAAAGCACTTTTCCATGAAAAGTTAATAAAGAGAATGAAAACATGCATAATACTTTCTACCATGTACACTGCATTAAGAATGTACTAGATGGCTTCAAATTAGTAAAATAAAATGCTTGCTTGCATGAATCTGCAGGACAGAGTCCAACATCAACAAAAATAAATAAAGGAGCTGCAAAGAGTTACTGAACATCAAATATCTTGTGGCAGGGCAAAGGCTAAAGAAAAATGGAAATGAAAACTTCAAGTGTAACATTTGGATTTTGGACAGTATTTCAAAAACCAACAAGGTCAGTAATACTGCAGAAATTGCATGCACACCATTCTGGAAGAAATCTGTCTGTATATATATGTATTTTACAGGTTCACACAGCTATCCAGATTCTCCAGATTTATTTAGTAAATTTGCTTGACTTACAGTTTTGCTTCCTGTTGTATTTTCTCTTGTTTTTACATTCTCATCAATACAAAGCCATCGTAAAATTGTGTCGTATGAGTTTGGCTCTATATTGCATTGCAAGACAAGGATAAAAGAGAAAGTTCATCCAGACTAACTTGTACACAGTCATAGCATATACAGTTTGAATAGAGTTCATGGATCTCATCACACTTAACAACATCTCAATGACATGCAAAACAAAAGCCCAAACCGATGTTCCATTTTCCTTAATGGGAAAATACTTTTCAACATGTGCCAAGAGTCTTACGACAGAAAACGTAATTCATTTTGCACTCCTCATGGTCAGACTTGTTTAATGACACTTACAACATTGTATGCTACACTAACTAGTGCTAGTTATTCCAGTGCTTAGGATCCAAAATCTTATTTGACATGAAGGTATGCGGTGCAATACTTTCATGGAGCTTTACCCATTTACCCCAGAATATGTGTGTCTGTTTATGAATAAGTAGTGAGCTATCTTCAGTCATTTCCAAGAGTACAGTGAAAGACTAAAGAAATGTAAGCACGTGGAACTGCTGCTGATCTCCAGTGAAGGTTCTGTGCCATTTCATACTACTTTCAGATGGGAGAGGTTTGCAGAGCTGCCTTATCTGTTCCCCGTGTCACAGAAAGAGGAAATTATCTGTCATAATAAGTGATAACAGATTGCTATCCAGGCTACTCTAAGTATTCGCCAGCAATTGTTCTTTTCCAGCCTGCTTAGATATCCCATTCCTTTCGCACATGTTGTCACAGTTACACATGCTCTCACTGCAATATCTAACATACATTTTCTATAATTTAGTTTAAACTCAGTATTCTCTGTTCAGTGTTAGCTACCAATTGAAAAAAACTGCTACAAAAATGTTGAAGGAAGGAAAAAAAATTTGCAGAAAGTTGCTGTCCTGGTTTCAGCTGGGGTAGAGTTAAATTTCTTCCTAGTGCTGTGTTCTGGATTTAGTACGAGAAGAATGTTGATAACACAATGATATTTTTAGCTGTTGCTAAGTAGTGCTTACACTAGTCAAGGACTTTTCCGCTTCCCATGCTCTGCCAGGAGCACAAGAAGCTGGGAGGGAGCACAGCCAGGACAGCTGACCCAACTGACCAACGGGGTATTCCATACCATATGATGTCATGCTCAGTATATAAATGGGAGGCGTGATCCAGGAAGTAGCGATCGCTGTTTGGGCACTGGTCGGTGGGTGGTGAGCAATTGCATTGTGTATTTTCTATTGTGTCATTTTGTATATTTTATCATTATTTAAATGTTCTATTTTTTGTTCTTTTCTGTTCTATTAAACTGTCTTTATCTCAATCCACAAATTTTACTTTTTTTTTTTCTTTTTTTTTTTTTTCTTTTCTCGATTCTCTCCCTCATCCCACTGAGGGAGGGGGTGGGGAGTGAGCGAGTGGCTTTGTGGTGTTTGGCTGCCTGCCGAGTTAAACCACAACAGTTGCCAAGAAACTTTAAACCAAGCAAGCAGTGCATAACGCCCCATCATCACTGTGACCAGGCCTAAGGATTCTCCCCATATGTAGAAAGCACTGCATCAGGATGCAAAGCAAAGTCACTTGTGTACAAGTAAAGGGTACACACGTTCTTTTCCAATATGTAGATCCCAAAACATTTTTCAGAGTAAGAACAGATCCTTATAAAGAGGATTTAATCTTTCTCATGATAGACTTGATTCTCTTGGTTATCTTTTGAGTTCTCTTGGTTATCTATCTATCTCTATCTGTTTAGAGGTAAAGCCATAGACTCCAACAAGCCTATAAACCCATGCTGCAAAATAGGAATTCTGGTTCATCACCATTTTCTCTGTAATTGTCATATTGACTGACTGATGACATATTTGGCTAGGAGGCGGTGTACTTTCTTCCCATCCCCTCACGCCCCCCAAGATACATATCAATATCTGGAAGGGTATTCTGATTTAAAAAAGTGCTCAAGGCCATCTCAGCATCTATATCTCTTCTCACCTCCTCCCCAGCTCAGTTGAAAAACACGGTCTCTTCTCAGCATTCTCTATCTCCTCTGCTCATGCTCTGGCAGCAATGCTGAGCATGGAGGAAAATTCTTGGTTCATCTACGGAAGCAATTTTTCAGATATTTTTCCAGGAAGACACCCAGGCCGGATGAGGATCTGTGAGTACAGCAGAAACACTCTTCTGCGCAAGTGCCCAGGGCACTTCAAATACTATAAGCAAACATTCCAGCTGTCCATGATTTAAGACAGGAAAATATATGTGCCAGAACGAAGGAATCTGATAAAGCAATTACTATGCTCATACTAGCAAACATTTTGTATTATATTCCAAAAGCAAGATCATTCTGAATATATAATCTGATTGTATTTTTAACTTTTATACCCATTAAAACTTTGAAGTATTTTATGGACAGAAAATTTATGCTACATGTCCCATGAAGCTGTGCTAACCCTTTGGAGAACTAGTCATCCCACTAAACAGAATTTTCCCTCTCAGTAATATTTAATACAGTAGGGAGCTCGACTGTGATAGCAAAAATATATTTTAGTTTCCTAAAAGAGGAAAAACACTCAAAGAGTCCAGACTTGAGCAACTGTTTTCCTACACAATTAAATTAAGAAGATAATTAAGCTTAGAGCAAGGTTCTATTTAAATAGCGTTGCATACTTTCATATTAGTGAAAGAATGTATACTTGCAAGAGGAAAGCAAAACAATCACTTAGATAATATATCTCATAGAGAGCGCGCAATTCATTAATGGTAAGGATATTCAGTAAATCCAGTTAAGGAAGGCAGCCAAAAACAGTTGATGCAATCAGAATGCTCTACCCATCTATTAGGCATACAACATTTAAGAAAATTTACAAGCACCAACATTAACTAGTGTTCCCAGCCTTTACAATTTGTACAATGAACTCAGCCTACAACAGACAGAATAATTATGCTAATAGTAGAAAAACTTTCCAAAAAAAAGGCAGCCAAATCTAAGAGACCTGTCAATGCCAGTGTCATCAGTGGAGTGATAACTAGTAAAGAGCGGATATCAAAGGCTGTCTTTTTCTTCCCCTCCATGCTCTGTTCTGTTTGAGCCCATGGTGGTCACAGCTCCTTTAACAATATTTATAATGAAGGAACAACGTTGGAGATGTCAACCCTGATTATTCATAAAGGCTCCTCCTGCCCAGCTCTCCCCTTAGGCTAACTGTAAAAGTACCTGATTCCCAATTCTCAAACACAAAAGCGCACAGAGCTTGAAAGCTGAGCTGACTAATAAAGTTTGCATATCCCTAAGAACAAGAGCACACAATGAAGAAGAAAAGGAATGGCAAGATTAAACAAAAACAGTAAGCTTGGATGAGAAATAATAAAAATTTAAAGAGGCAAGAACTTAGATCCCCCTTCCATACTCCTGTTCATTTACATTTCAGCATGTCCTAAGAAGCATCTGTTTTATCTCCCGACTGCTGCATCAAGGTATAATATACACCACAAAACTTAAATCACATTTTGGAGCTGGAACGATGAGAGGTTGTGAGTAATATAAGCTCTAGGTCATTGAACTTCAACTCAGGAGGAATCTAGAATAAGGGATAAGACTGACCCAGCAAACAATTCTGGCTCACTGTTCCACTTTGGGGCCTTTACTGGTATTTAAAACACACGTAAGTGTGGGAAATGCCTTCAGACAAAAGGAAACTGGGCTTACCATAGGACCATGAGCTGGATTTGCCTTCTGTAGAGCTTCGATGCATCTCTGAGCACTTGACAGACAATTGGGGCTTGGAGCTAGACTGTCATGGATCTTTCTTAATCACACAGGGGAATAAAAGAAAACAAGGCCTTCTTTGTCTCTCTGTTCTGCCTTGCTTACATTATGACTGACTGCTGGAAAGGGTAGGGGTCACCTGCCCAGGAGAAGCACGTAGGCAGGAAGGAAAATGAGAGGGAGGAGTCCCTGCTAGTCCAAGCAGCCAGCTAGGTGCAGAAAGATAAGCCTCTTCACTGGTCCCTTCTTGAGGCTGACTAACACTACAGCCTTGCCTCACATTTTGAGAGGCCTGTCTAGTCAAAAGAGATACAGGAATCTTATAAGCTACCACCTCCTGAGAAGAATCATGAAACTGTTTGACTGCACACAGCAAGTCGCTTAAGGCAGGAAGCAGTAATAACAAATACTGTATCTCAAGAAAGCTACAGTGGCATTTTGAGGCAGGAATAACAAAGTACAGAATCATCTAATACAGAGTTTGAGCAAGACGCTGGGATGAACTTTCTAAATTGGAGGAACTGACGTGGGATCCTCTCTTCAGAGTTCCCTTACTGGTATTTACTTCCATGGCAGAACGGTTCCAGGGTTCAGAAGTCACAAGCTGCCAACATGCATACATCAGAACTGCTGACAGACTCACCTGGGTAGCAGAGCCACAAGTCATCAACGTCTGAGATGATGTGTCCCTTGAAAGAGAGTCCAGTGCACTACACTTGTCCAATCTCTCTATCTGCAACTGCTATGGAAAGTGTACCTGTAAATAATGAAAGGGAACAAAATTTATTTTATTCCATCTTTAATAAAAATGGACTTTCCATCACCTCACTTTCATAGACTGGAATAGTCATGGACGCTGGGAACAAACTATTTTTATATTAGCAGGATAAGACTTTCAAGAGACCTTCAAAACTGTATTTGAAGTGTGAACAAAATAGAAACAATGAAGCAGAAGGAAAAATATATTAAGCAGTAACATCTTAAAACAACTGTTACAGTGGCAAATCCATTACTCTACTAGCATTTCTTGTTTTAAATCACACACGCACAAGACAACCCTTTAAAAAGCAGTGAACAGAACTAGCATAGCTAGTTCAGCATGCAAGGTAACCAAAATTTGACGCAAAAGGCAATAGGAACACAAGTGATCCATGTACTTCCTTCAGAGCACTGAAGACCAGCTACCCCACCCAGTAAAGACAGGCTATACTTGCAGACAATCTAGAGTAACTGATATATGTACAGACACGTCATCCCAGTGGGTGTGGCAGAATATAGAAGCTACCACCAATCAGTTTACACATTGCTGAGAAAAGTGCCTGAGCTTTATAAATCAATAAAACAGATAGCAGTGACAAATTAAGCTGAATTAAAACTTGTAGCAACTGTGTAGGCTCTCTATATAATTCTAAACAGACTGAAAAAAACATTTTTCATTAATAAATTCACATTATCCATAACAACTTCTGTAGACTGGAACAGTCTTTCTGGAAAGACTGGAATAGTCCTTCTTAACAGTGGCAACAGAGGACCTGCTTTCTTAGTGCAACTGCAGACATTTTCCTCTTTGTGAAAGATTCCTCTATGCTATGAAAGGAAATGGGCAAGGCCTATCTCAGCTAATTTTGCCAAAACACACACACATAGCCTTGCGTGTCTTCTGTTGAAAGAAGAAAAGATGGGTAATATTTCAGACTACCTCAGTCTGGACTAGGTTTTTTGTTACCCTTATAGCTCCGGTTATCCCACCTCAGATGACAGGAAAGTCATAGTACTGTCTCTGGGACTCAGCAGTTTTGCCTTTACACCAGTGTTCTGCTGCTTTGATTTACTGTAAATCACACAAGGAGATGGATGCTACTGTGGGTGGTTTACCCACAGAGGGCATATTCTCTACTGGGATATGTAAGCCAGCATTGCAGAAAAGGTCAAACAGAACCTTCCTCTGAAATCTGGTTCACTTAATTCATTGTTTGCAAATGTGTCAGAAACAAACTGTCTTTATCTCCAATATATTTGAAAGATTTGTGCCTTTGAAATGTTACAGCTACCTAATTTCACTCTTTCAAATTCTCCCTGTTGACTCCCCTACATATAGTGGAAGATAAAAACTAGCAATCCATTTTCATGAGATACTTTTTCTATGACAACTATGCTAACCTGATCTAAACAAGACATGACTGCAGGAACAACTTAAGCATTGAGAAGTCCATAGAGCTTAGAAACTGGTGAAGCATCTCAATTATACATCTTCCAAATGAAAATGTTTCTGTTCAAGGATCAAAATGACACACTTCAAAATTCCCAGTTGTTGTATCTTTTCAACAGTTTTTCTTGAATTACAAGGGTCTGACATACCTAGTTCCTGCAGGAGTTATGGACCTTTGTCTAGCTAGCTAAACAGCTGTGTCATTACTCAGTGACATGCATGTATTTACAATGTCACTGTCTTCCAGAAGAGTTACCTCTGCTCAATTTTATTCATATATCTTTGTCATCTGGAAATATAACAGGACACATTCATCTCAACTGCCACCCCAACGACCTCAGTGTAATTCTACCAGGAACATGTTTAGCCCAGTATTCACGATACGTATCTCACATCTCTAGCAAGAGGGCAGTGCATGGAGTGATGAGGGAGATGAGGAACAATACCTGACTCAGCTCACTAGCCATGAGGGCATGGCCTTTTTACTAATTAGCATGATTTCAAAAATAATTTGCCTTCTTGACTATGTCACAGTGCATCAGATGAAGTTGAGCACGAGGAAAGAAGCACAGTAAACTCATTACTGTTTACTCATTCAATGCCAAATTGTTAAAAGAGGTCATTTAAAAGGTCAAGAATGATACTGCACTACATGAGAGCTTTAATCTGAACATATAAGAATAGGCAGCAACCTAATTATGAAACCAGAATTAATAGGGAGATGGTACAGAACAAGAAGATAAGCACAATACAGTCAGAGAGGAGTAATTAACCAAAATAGTCATATATCTTGGGACAACCCAGCCTTACCTTTCTAGCCATTTTAGCATACTGCACATCCATTTTATAGTGTATCTCACTAGTCCACTGGCTGTTCACCACAGTGCTACCTGAATCTATTCACTATGTTAAGTCTCTGCAGCCCAAATTGAGATAAGAACACTAAAAATACCTCTTTTCATGTTCTGAGGCACCCTACTGTAGTGCAGCATGAACTTGCAGCCCAGCTCTCCTGACTTGAGTCTTTAGGCTCCCTCTGTAGCTCACAACAGCTCTTCACAAAATCTCAGTCATGAGTTTTTGGTCTACAAATGAGCTTTTTAGGAGACTAGTGGTAGATGTAGGCACCTCAACCTTGCCCAAGTTTTTAAACATAAAAAATAATAAGTCTTTAGAAAAAATAATGACCTGGAAGTAACCCTTTACCCTAGGTTGCTTTTCCCTAGGAGGATCCACAAGCCCAACTTCCATTTATGAAATAAACTTACAAATTTCTTGCCCTTTTATAACTTTCTACTGCTTTTATCAGGAGGGTCCTTATTAAGGACCGAGTGAAAGCAGGAACTGCCTTTGTTGAATAGGAGTCAGCTGCTTTTCCAGGTGGTTTGTATTTGAATAGATAGCCATTCCTATTTAATGGCTTTTCAGTGTTAGATTCACACCCATCCCAGCTGCTTGGTCTCCACTCTATCTAAAGCTTGAAGACAGAAAGGACAATGTCCATACTCTCAAAAAGAGTCTGCAGCTCACTAAAGGCATGTGCAGGAAATTCACGCACCCTAGGAAGTCTTTATGGGATCTTCAGTCTGTCTTTCCAGGGAAGTTCTAGAGCTTGTGAACCAAACTCATCTGCAGCTTATGGCTTTATTCACTATGTTCGACAACACATCTAGTAGGACAACAAATTTAAAGTAACACTATCACAACGACCTTGTGCTGAAATATTTCCATAAACAAATCTTGCTCAATCTCTCTCCTTGTTACATAGCCTTCCTTGTAAAAACACTACGCCTTAAAGAAACAGGGGGTGGGGAGGGAAGGAAGAATCATGTAAGCAAACTCCCCCACACTATCATCACCATAAAAAACTTTAACATTTCTCCTCATGAGCTCCTTGTCCCAGCTGTCAGGAGTTATTACCTGCCTTCAACATTCCAGCAAAACAGCAACATTTTTTCACGAGTGGCCATTAATCATCATATTAGAATTTCCCATTCTACCAAGACAGTAGCACTTCTTTGCATCTGACTACCTAGAACATTTAACCAAAGTCTCAGTAGTAGCTAAGGACAGAACAAGAAACTCCTGGCAATCTTCAGTGGGGAAATGATGTAGCTTTTTAAAAATCATTAATTTCCTGGCAAGTCACTGTTGGTAAACCTAGCTTTATAGCATCTGCAGCAAARCATGCAGACATATGTGACTGGAGGAGCCAGCTCTCCAT
Organism: Oceanodroma leucorhoa; assembly: GCA_030449065.1. NCBI lineage: Eukaryota > Metazoa > Chordata > Aves > Procellariiformes > Oceanodroma > Oceanodroma leucorhoa. The sequence continues at coordinate 2,485,651 of JASVER010000048.1, forward strand.
TTCCTAAACCACACATTCAATTTAGATTTAATAAGACAGTAATTGCACATTAAGTACTCATTGATTACCTAAAATATATTTATTAAGAAATAACAGCTATGTAACACATTTCTGTTAGATACTCACATATCTATTACAAAGCTGTTAAACAGCAATAAATGTTTATCTAAAAAATTAGCATTCAGCTAACATAAAATACACATCCTATTAAATCCAAGTGAAATACATGTTGAAGACAATTAAAGCTCCTGTCTGCTTGCCTCAATTTTTCTGAGCAATGCTGTTCTCCCTATGTCTGAAGTCACAGCGCCAAACCTTTGAATAGCAAGCTTTTTCTTGAAAAGATTCAGGACATTTTCTAGAAGAAATCTCAAGCCTTTCAAGAAATCCTTCTTAGAGCCTCATTTGCTTGGTGACAGCACATCACCTTTTGCAGCTCTGCTGCTTCTGATTCTGGGGCACAGAGGAGAGCTCTTTCTACCATACTCCATCCTTCAGTGTAGACAGGCTCCTAGGCAACTGGTTTCCACAGGCAGCAGGGCTGTGCTCTTGTTGCTCTTGGGATTGCTTGATTCCATTATTTAATATAAGGGTACTCTGAAACTCTAAGAAGGAGGCAGCAAGTGGAAAATTGGCTGTGGAGCTGATAGCAGCTGAGTTGAGGCTCTCAGAATGGTAACTTTGGATGGAAAAGGAATTTGTGTATTACATCCTTATTTATGCATCAATAAGGAACATACATGCCTCTGCTGAAGAGGCACACACCAATGAGATAAGTAGAAAGGGAGGTGACATTCAATGAAGTAAAGAAAATTGCAGACCCTAGAGATATATTTTACAGATATAAAAATAACACTCCAGCCACATCTGGCCTGGATCGAAGACAATAGACTTCTGACAAAGAGTTGGCAGGAGTCTGGCAAAAGACACCAAAACAAGCGCCAAAAGGAAAAGACTGTGAAAATGGGGTGTATGGACCCTGGTGACAAGGTCTCTACACAAATAGGAAATACTGAACTAACACATACAAAACAGAAACTTCACTCTGAACATTTTCTTTAAGCCCAGAGAATTGCTTTTTAGATACAAAAGAGCTACTGGAATGAAATGAGCTACATTCTGTCCAGTGGGCACTCCCTGGAATCACATCTGAAGCACCTATGTAGGGCAGCATAATGAAACTTTTTTTCTGCTGCTCACAATTCATCAATTTTCTGGCTAAGTCCAAAACTCCTACAGAATCACTGGCCTCCTGCTGCAGCAATTAATTCACTTTTCCTAYTAAGCTATTAATTAATTTTAAAAAGCCCTTGTTGTTGAGCAATGCATATACATCGTTAACATCAGAGAACTCTTTCATTGCGTTATTGTTTATTAAAACACAAACTCAGAAAAAGGAAATTGGAAAGAGCGAGGCTTATAAAGCAAAAAACCAGAGATGGGTCTGGAACATAGGCATACTCAGTCATGGAAATTCTGTTTGAAGCTTCACTGTCTGTTTTATTATGGATTCCATAGGCAGCTTCTAATTTAGTGCAGCTGTTAACACTCCTGCTACATCAAAAATTCCCTCTGCTGAACTTTTGTAGAGGTTTTTGTGTTAGACAAGCACCAGTCCTTTCTAATTTCACAGTTTCCTAATTATGGTATTGCAGTTCTCATTTGTACTGCAAACCTGATCAGGATTAAAAAAAAAAAAAAAGTAGTAGTAATTTACAACTGTTGGTAGTACTGTTTTTACTAGCTACTGCATTTACCCAGTGATACATAAAAGGTGTAATACCTGGTCACTAACCAGCTTACCAGATTGTTTCTAGGTATATTGCTGTGAAATGTGTATTACAGCGCCTGTGATAAGCCACCGTGTAAAAGCTTTGATCTTCAATTGCTATTCAAAGCGTTAATACTCATTTCTTTTAACCACATACTTCAAGAAAATTAAGATAAACAAATACCTCAATTACCAACAAATGAAGGGTAAAAACCTACAAGAAGGATTAACCCACTAATTGAACATTTAAAGTTTTAAATAGGAAACTAACTCTGAATGACTAATAAAAGGCTAACATTGATAAAACATCTCTGATAAACAAGATGGATTTGTTTTTCTTCTTATATATTTACAATAGCCACCTTTCCTTCCAACAACCTCCACAGAACTGTTTCCTTTTTGTTTAACATATCGAGTTTATTGTAGACAACATAATTCACACCTTTTCCAGTAACAGTGGTTCAGGGCCTCTCTGAAGCATTTGTTCTGCAAAGTGACATATTGTGACAAATCCAATGATAATGGAGAAATGTGGGAAATCTGACAGAAATACTTCACTCCTCGTTTCCACTAATGAGAATAAAACAGTAAGAGAGACACCTATCAAAAAATTGCAGTAAGCAATTTATTTGGTTGAAACACAAGCAGTGCTTTTTCTTTCCCTGCTCCCCTTTCTCTTACTTTGCTTAGAGCAGGCTTTTCATTTTTTTTTCTTCATTTTGCTTTATATTGTCAACCACGAACAGAGTTCCTGAGGAGACAAACAGGGGGTAAAGAAGACAAATCTGTCTCCTTTGTGTGAGAGCTGTAGGCCAGAGTTATCAACTCCTCTGCTATTCAAGACAGATTTGCATATCCAAGGCCACCCGAGGCAGAGAAGGCATTTGGAGTCTGATTTTTTTCCACAAGAACACATCAGGGAGCAAAGCAAAATAAGGATACTCCAAAAAAGATCCAAAAAAACTACTCAAAAAAAAAAAAAAAAAAAATCACAAAACTTTGTGGAGGGGAAAAAAACTCGCATTCAAGAATTTCTTTCTTGAAAAAAAGACATTTTATACATAATGGAATTTCCAAATATCCTTATTAAAGAAACTTCACGGACAGCAACTTGGCACAAGAACTTCAGACTGGCATCCATGCTGTTTCTGTCTATATCTTAATACAACACTACTTCTCTGCATACAGGAATCAAGGATGATGGAGTAGCCAGCCTGCAAAACAGGGTGGGTTACTTTCCCAGCAGTCTTGTACACCTTATTACAGTTTGGTGATAGGAAAAAAAAAATAATCCAAAGACACAGCTATAAAGCCACTATATATACATTATGCATCGACTCTACCATTAATACCTACGATTTGGAAATAATGGAGAAATGCTACTGGTAGGGGCTCAGATTCCAGTACAGTCAATCCCTAATCACAATGCTTGTCTTCCTACAGATACAATACTGGAATTAACGGATCACATAATGTCAACACAGTGATTACAGACATTACTTTTAGAAATGCTCCCAGGAAAATCACAATTAATACAAATATATTTAAGTTAAAGTTAACCTTTTATTGAGAATATGTATGTGACACACGATGCTATGGAGACAGTGTATACATTCAGTACTTTTATTGACTAACAAGAATTACCTGCTAATTAGCTGCTAATCTCTTCTCCTGCCATATAACCCATTTTCACATGCACACTTGCTTTAACCTAATACAGAGCTACTATTGGACTTGATTTTGCCATATTTCCTCACAAAAGTAATTTTTAATGCACCTAGAATGGCATAGGAGTACTCTGGCAAATCAAGATGCTATTAAACCTGAATAAAGATAGCAGAATTTCATTCCATAATACACAGCACAAAGACCCTAAAGTCCTGATTCTCATCCGTTACTCATACTGAATAGCTCTTAAAAAAATCTTCTTGACTTCAACAGAAGATAATGTGTACCATAACTAGTTCTTGATCTAATGAATATTATCAACAACTATCTTAGCTAGACCTGAAACACTACTCAGCTGCCCAAAGACAAACAAAAAATCTCATAATGTATCATGAAACAGCATGCTACAGAACAGTACTTAGCAAAAAGTAATATACAAATCCAAAATTTCCTTCAGCAATTAAAAATCAAAGTCCTGAGCCTAAAGCTTTTAACTTTGGTTTAAAAAGAATGGTTGTGGATGTAACCAATTTTCCTGAACATTTATCAGTAGCATCAGTAGCATCAGAAATTAAACACTTCATAGAAACCATTAGAGCTAGTTGTATTCATATTGTACAGTAGAGAATTCATATTCCATTAATTTATTAATTTATTTATACATATTTTCCAAAGAAAATGAGGAATTTAAATTTGCTAAAGTGGAGTCTGAATGTAATATCTTTACCCATGCTGTCAACATTTCTCATGGATTTAGAAATCCAGCAGTTCAAGTGCAGGTTTCATGAGCGTTGACCACTTCCTAACACCTAGGACAGGTCTCCACTTGCACCATATTGGTGTGCTCAGCTGCAAACACTGCATACATAATGAAATCACAGTACTAGTCACACTGGCAATGGCTTCCACATTTGAGCTAAATGATACTAGGTAGGTACAAAATCCATTTAAAAAAACTGTTCCAAGTGAGTTGTTAATGCCTGTTGCTACATCTGAAGGAGAACGTTGCACTTTCAAAATACTTACAGCAAGTTGGAAAAATCAGCTTCTAGAGGCCAAATACACTTTGTTTCCTAATATATACAAGGCCTTTAAGTATAAAGAGTGTGCTAACATCTCGACAATAACAACCATTATGCTTTTAGTTCTAGCCTTTTGGTTCAACCCAATGAGCCAGTGTGCCCTGATTTTTTCAGTTCTAGAGGGCATGCAAGCCATTTTCCTTGTGCTTTCTCTGTACACAATTATTTTTCAGACGTAAATAGACATAAATAATGCACACACAGAATCTGAAGCAATTATGCCCAGCTCTCTCCCCCTTCAGGAACTACCCCAAATTAAAAGTATCACACTAAACAGTCTCTGCATTTGATACACTAAATTTTACTTTAGTATGTCACTTACCATACATTGCTATCTCTCTGCAACATACTAACAGAATATGAGCTTTATTTTAATATATAAACTTTTCACATAGGTGGCGATCCCAAATTTTCAGAGCTAGATTTTACCCTTAACAATAACAAAATAAACAGATTAAAATTAAAGGCCACAGTGTAACTGCAGCGAACTTGCATTACATTGTCAAATATAGAAAACAGAGGTTACTGTGGTGAAAAACAGGATCTGTTGAAGAACAAGGCATGCACTACAATTCAAAAGCTAGAGTAGTAGTTATACGAGCCAATCCCCAAATCAGTTTGCCTTTTTTTTTTTTTTAAACAAACACATTTGTTTCTTTTTATCTGAATTTTGGATTTTGGGGTTTAATAGAGTATTAGGCCACATTTCTCAAGTATTTCTCTACAACAGGAGTTCTGAAGGAGTGTATTAAAAATACCCCCCCCCCCCAAACCAAACAAAACCTCTAAGAGCCTCTCAAAATCACTGATCCACGTGGGACAGAAGTTGAAGAAAAGAAAGAAAACCACCACCAAATACTCAGAGATCCAGAAACAAAAGTCTCAGGTATTCACAGCCCGGCACACAATTTCCATGCTTTCCTATACACAGAGAAATATTAGTACTGCCAAAAATATTAATGTCAACATAAGATGAGAATTTTCCTGTGTGATACATTGGTTGGCAGCAAGTAAAGCAGCAGAGCTACCTCCTCTGACCTTTCCATTGCCTGTTGCTGCAAAGAGTCAAAGGCTGGCAGATGCACCTATGCAAGAGGATGAGAAACTGCAGCAGAACAGCGTAGAAACTTCAACCAGCTCAAGCTTTTCCTCACCTATTTATACAACACCACATTTCTTCTCATAATGGCATTTCTCACATGGCACATTAACTATTAATACAGTACTAAAATTAACCTGTTCTCTCCTAGAAGCTCCACAGAATCGGTGTGACTGAAGTGAGATTCCTCCCCGGGTGCCGAGACTGGATTCCCCTAATCTACTTCCTGCCTTCAGGATAGCAGTTGCTAGAAGCCTGTAGCTCCTATAACTAGTTGGAGGGCAAAGTAGAAATTAAAATCTAACAAGGGCACTACTTTGCAATCCTATAATGCATTCAAGTGCAGCAAAACTAAAATTCATATCATTATCATAACTGTTTTTTAAACCTACAAAATTACTTCAAAGTATCTTCTAGGTCATCTGGGAAAGGTCTAAGATCTATTCTTACTCCATGCATTTCATAAGTATTATGACTTTCCAGGTATTAAAAGACCCATTTTAAATGGCAGAGAAAAAAAATTCAGCTGTGTATCTTCAACAAGAATACTCAAGTCTCAAGTCAGGCTGTTCTGCAAGAAAAAGATAAGCAAAGAGCACATATATATAACACTTGCTCCACAAATACTTCACATTCGTTTAGGATAAAGAATAAATCATAGTGCCAGATGGTAAAATTGCACAAATGCCACAAGCCATACCCTTGGAAGTACACTGTCACAAAACCGACAATATTTAGAGGCAATTTGGCTCAGTTGCAAGAAACCCAATTCTTGCTATAAATTAAAACAAACCAGAGTTTATAGGTGTAATAATGAGATCTCACTGGTTTTGTTTCCATTTACTATAGTTAGCTTCCAGAACAGTTGATTCTATAGCCCAGACCTTTATCAGTGGATTGACTCCTTTTCAGGAAATCTGAGCTAGAGAAGAAGCTGCAGGATAACGTGGGTCCTGAAACACTGTGTATCCGCAATATCTGCCTTGGTTTGCTACGCGTGTCACTGTTGCGGCTTTTCCAGCCAGTCCTTCAAGGAAGAGAACAACAATTATTTCACCCTTCCTGGCCAGGGGCAACCTGCAATGATTAAGGCAATCAGTAGTTTAGCGGCTACAGGAAACTATGCAAAACAATCAACTATAAAATTTAACTCTTCTTTGAAAATGGGGCTGCTGAGTACCACTGCAGTCAGTTATATGTCATAGGGTATACCTTCAGAAATATTAATTCTTTTTGTCAGAGCCTTTATGTAAATGGAACTACAGCTTCTTAATCATTAAAGATCCTTTTGAAAAAGTTGCTAGAAAGCTGCACTAACTACATTAGCTACAAAAGAGCATACACAATAGACAAGGTTAAGTCTTATGATAACTCTGTTCAGGCTAATCTCAGTCAGTTCTTTCCCCTATGTTTTCAATACTGAATAGATTTCTTCCTGAACAGCTTGTAATTGCTAGGATTGGTCAGTTCTCTTACACCTTTTAAATACTAGTTCCTAAACTAAATACCACCCTTCTCAGTGAAAGCAAGTCAAATAATTGGTCACACTGTTAAACCATAATGGACATTTTTTTCAGCTAATGTAAATCAGTATGCTCTGTAGTCACACAGATTTACACCTGTCCTGGATTTGCTATAATAATTTGTTTGCTATAATATTCCTTTTTTTGTCAAGTGCTCTTAAAAACATTATCTCACCTAGACCTGCAAGCAAGACGTTGGATAGAAAACTGACATGACAGCTGGAGGTTCTAAAATCCAGTCCAAAAATATCTTGCTCAAGAATTGGTGAAGTGGTACCATTTTCACTTCCATATGCCCCTTAAGTATATAAAAATGCAGGAACTTTATCACTGTTTAATACAATTTGAAAATATAATTAAAGGTATTATTTTTGAGCTAATGCAAATACACACTCTCCCTATATCTTCCCACCCCCAATATATTTTTACAAGCATTTGCTCAACAGCAGCTGAATGTAGAATCGGGAGAGCTTGAGGAGAATTTGAAGATATATGCAAAATCAAAGTCACTCAGTTGTAATGCTATTTCAAATATTCAAATGTTCAAAGACAGTAACATAGCAGCAGAAAATTAACTTTTTTAAAATTCATGTCTTTTCTAAGCTCAAATGGATTAGCAGCAGATTTGAGGTAATTAATTATAATTACAAGTTTCCTAGGGAAACATGGCATAATAGACTCATTAACTGAAATGTTACATTTGTTCTGTGTTTGATTCTCTGATTATTTTAACACAGTGCAACATCTGTTAAAAGTTTTTTGGGCCAGACACCTTTACTTATGCTGAACGGTTGCTCCCTCCATGAGTAGCCCCAACTGACTTCAAAGAAAACCCACTTGGGCCCTTAATTAGACATTTTCAGCCTACGAAGGTAAAATTCCTTACTTCTCAGACAAATTCTGTGGTGTCTATTGAACATGAGTCAGTGGGAGCTTTTCTCTGGGAAGGACCATTGAATCTGGCCTCACAGTTACTTCCTGATATTCTCTTCACTCCTGAACAAAAGAATCACCACCTAACCAAATATCTAACTAAATAGCACATGCTATTTAAGAATGCACTGTTTTGAAGCAGTCTTAATAAAGGCCTCAATTATATTTTTAATTTTTCAGCTATCTTCTGTTTGATGCTATTGCTAAGCAAAGGAATATTTTACATCCTCATTTCATTATGGAGACATAAATGTCATTGAACTCCTTATGAACCGAATACACAGAGAACTCACTGCAGCCATTAATACACCTAATACATAGAGAACTCCACATAGCTATTAATAAAACTCCTCATACAAACCACAGCACTCACAGTCTAGACAATGCCAGGAACACGAAAGCTGCCTCTTGGTGCATGCAAAAGATCCCCACTTTGATATACTTGTATCATTGTCCTCAGTTTGAAAATCAAGGGAAACCGATGATGCACTTGTCAAAGAAAGTAGCTGCAAAAATGAGGAACTGGCTAATTAAAAAAGGAATGACTATTTATTTTATCGTCTTATGTGCACTCAGGAAGTTCTGACGCACAGAAGAGAAATTAAACAACTTTTCATTTTGTCTCTATGCTTTGAGAACCATGCCCAGTCAGATTACAGATAGGAGAGTGATAGGTCCAGCAGGGATTTCTACCAATTAAGCTTCTACACTCTGGGGGGGTAGAGGTGTTTTTTGAACCATGAGTTATTTTTTCACATACCATGGGCTGCAGTGTCTAGCCACAAAAGGGCTACATTAAGAGCAATGTTACAGGCTTTGCTCAGAGCTATCATGCTTTCCTGCAAGTCCAAACCTCTAAGAAGATTTCAGTGAGAGAACTGAGAATGCTCAGTTCTATAATACTATCAAAAGGATGATAGGAGTGCTTTTACCTACCCAACCTTTACATTTTTGCAATCAAGGAGAAAAGCAAAAAAAAAAAAAAAGATTACAAGGTTTAATTAACAACAGATACAGCTAGATGATGCCAGATTTTGTCCCACTGCATCCTTTTTCTCCTATGTGCCACCTAGCATCCCAAGAAGCTACAACTCACGGTCTGTTAAAACAGAACTTTCAGAATACCACTTTTCTTTTTTTTTTTATTTAAATCAAAGGCACTGTTTACATCTGTTCTACATGCAAATAACTGTAGTATTTTGGGTACTTCTATGACACAGTTGCTTCAGGAAACATCAATTCAGGAAACAATGGAGTAAACTAATTTTGAGTCTGTATTTCACAGTGTTGTGAATACCCCACTTTGTAGATTGACAAGTCAAAGTCACACACATGCACACAGGATTCAACAAAGGTAGTTTTCATTTAATAGTTCTGCAAGTCCACCAGACCACACCAAGTGTATCAATTTATGTATCCACACACAGTGCATATAAATTATACAAGTGCGGCACCTATCTTGAATATTCCAGCTCATCTTTAGAGGACTAGGATCATGAGGCAATCCACGTATTACCTTACTTTTTTTCTGGTATTGAGTGAAGACCTGAATTTGGTATAGCAACATTTTGGCTTAAGTTTTAAGCATATTCTGAAGCCCAGACACTTTAGCAAAAAACTAAACTTCATGGTAATATAAAAGCATACTATTATAAGCATGTGCTTACATGATTTTTTAGAATCTGGTGTTACAGGCAAGACTGACATACAGTGTCAGTTTTTCAGCTTACCAAAATGGGAAAGACTAATGAAAGGAAAAAGCAAAGCTGCTTTGACGGAAAGCTATACAAGATGAGAATATACTCTATCGAGAGACTAATTGAAGCAAAAATTTACTGAAGATCGTAAAACGGATTCAGATACTTGCCTTTATTTCAAATTTCTGTGAGGAAAGCAGGTATGGAATCAGATGTTTGAAAGGAAAAAAACCCCACATGGATAAAGCCACCCTGCCTGAAACTGTCACTTTTTTTTTTATCACAAAATACCATTTCAAAACACATGAAAGAATTTATGAATAAAACCTTGATTTTAACTATTCATGCACATTAGCCAGTTATAATTTCCCCTTCTCAGAAATGCATCCAAACTAGAAACGGGGAAAAAAGAAGATAATTAAACAGAATGTGTCTAAATTTTCCATTTTCCACAAAATTTTCTACCTTTACTTTACTCTTTTTTAATGCTAACTGAAATCTTAAAAAGTAGTTTAGCCTGTTGCTCAGCCTCAGAATTGTTTTCTGGTAAAAATAAGCCAGGACCATTCATTTCCTTTTTTCACTTATTTCACGTAGGCTGCTGAAACGTAGGCACACCTCGTTTTGCTTTCCTAAGGCCAGAAGGGGAACCTGCAAATCTGCTGGGATTCATGTTTGGCCTGCTGCCTGAAGAACAAAAACTACTTCAGTCAGTCTCAGCAGAGAGCTGTTTTACTGGGCTGATACATAAAACTAGGCTTTCCTCCAGTTAAACAACAATAATTTGTTTTAGTTTGATAGGTCCTTCTAAATAATGGTGTCATCAGTAAACATCTGGCTTCTTCCTAGCAGATTAAGCCTCCAATGAGGAAAGCGTGTTTATAATTCTAATTTGAAACACAGCACATTAATATGCTGATTCTCATAATGTTTGCCTTAACCTGTTTGGAGAAATTATGACTACAAATATCTTGTACACAACACCTCTAAACTACCAGCTTGTACAAACAACACACGAGCCGATGCAGTCTCATACAGATGATTAGAACCACTTCAGAGGCAATCATGATTAGCGCTTTGGCTTGAAGCCATATTTTACACATAAACAAAGCATCTGTTTCTGAGTTCCTGTCCCAAGCTAATAGACCCACCTCCACTACTACTAATAAGCCCATTCAAGAGAGCCAGATGGCCTATCTGAAACAGCCCTGGCTTTTTCCTGAGCTAGGCAAACCAGAGCCATGGAACCAGAGTTGGCTCCAAATCATATTTCCTTGGGCTCTAGGAGCCAGTAAAACAACACGTAAACTGGCTCCACAAAAGAAGAATACAAATGCTGGTACCATCCATTATTTAGAATTGGTGTGAGGCCAACATCTGCCCCTCCAGATGATCCTTTCACATAGGTATGATGAAGGAAGATGAAAAGTACAGTACACTTCTGCAGGAGCTGGTGTATTGCAATGCAGACTGTCACCACTCCTTGCGGGATTTCTTTRCAGACTTTGCAAATCCCTGCCTGCAGCCAAGCAGTACCACTCAGCTGTCCTTGCTGTACATTGTATGTACTTGACAATTGGGTGGTTTTACATATTTAATGAAAGTGTCATATTTAATTACTAGAACTGGGCTTTAAAAAAGGATCTTGTGCTTCTTAGCAGCAACTGGAAGTGTTGAGAGCAAAACAGAGCAGCACTTGGCTGGTTCAGTTCTAAGATCTCTTTTCTTTCCTGTGACCCAACTTCTCCTTCAACCAGTTCGGTTTGTAAGTAGATCAGAGTCAAGATGCTCCACAAGCCAAGGAGTTAATGCTGCAGGGAAACCCATAATTGATCTGGCCTAGGAAGACTATTAGAGAGAAATCTCTGTATTTTATTTAGAAGCAAACAGACAGGTGGTAGTTAGTGACAGGGAGAGATGGCCATTTAGGTCGCCTGCCCCATCAAACCACATGTATAAAGAAAACTTCATTTTCCCCCTTCCACTATGATGCATAGGGTGCTTTGTTCCACTACGCTGAGGACTGAATTTCAGCAGAGTGTATGTCTGCATGAACTATCAAAGACAATTCACTACACCAGGAGAAAATGAACTTCACTCTAAGAGCATCACCCCTCCAGAAGTAAGGAAGTTTTGCAGAGATAAAGTCCCTTCAGAACAGCTGAGCATGCTTCTTGTGTGCTACTATCCCGAAGCTACAGACAAAAAATCCTTTACTTTGGTCTCATGGGGATACCAGCAGATTTGCAAAGATATAAACCTCCCCAAACACAGCTATCTTCCCCCCACCTTGACATCAGAGACAGAAAAATGAATCACTGTATGAGGGGAAAAAACCCTCATGGAAATGTGCTGAAACAATTGAGGCCCGTCACTCCTCTTCATTAAAGGCAGGTTCCACAGTAGTTTTTGAAGCTCTCTGGGATCTCTTGGGATAAAAGCCAGAACAGAAATATGTATTGTTCTTCATATATTTTCCCCATACTGCCAGTCTTGTGTGCTATGCACACAGGGCATTCCTTGATTTTAAAGGAAAGCCCTGAAGAATAGTCACATTTCACAGCCCAGGTCAAGCGTGATCCTGAATCTGTGTCACTGTCCACACTATCAGCTGAGAACTCAGGTAGACTTTCCTTCAGAGCATAAAGGATTTAGTGAGAGGTGCATAACCAGTATCGTCTTGCTACTGCAAGGCTTTCAGCTGTTCTTCCTTGAAAGGATTATTTCAGTGCAAGTAAGCAGGAATTTAAGACTTGAATAAAAAATCTCTTTCTGCATTCCTAGAAATGTAAGAACACACTACCATTATACATATGGAAAGAATGACACACATGTTCTAGGTTTTCCCACTTCATATTTTGAATTGCACAACACCCTGGGCATTTTGTAGGAGGAAAAATGATTTTTTTTCGTTTTTCCCACTGAGGGGTAAAAAGAAGGGCTAAGTAGAAAAAGGAAGAGGGGAAAAGTGATCAGAAGTCAAACCAAACCTCTCGTTTCAAGAGGAAAAGCAGGTTCATGGTTCTTGAAAACTTCATATAATTAACAAAACAAAATGCATATCACTGATACCAAGCACTGTCTACACGAGGCATTACTGAGACTAGCATTTTCTTGCAGGTTTTACCAAATTAAGTTATTTGGAATAAATCTTTGGGATTAATTCTACCCTCTGAGAAAGTTGGTTTAACAGGACAATTGGGAATGAAGTCTTAATCCAACAAAACAACACATGTCCTGAGCAGTCCCTTCCAAAAGGCACTAATGGAATTACCAAAGTTTTTACAGTAACTCACAGCTGCAAGCCCACCTCAGTCTGCTACTTATGGCGGGGGAGGGGGGGGAAAGTCCTCTGTCATTTCCAGAGTATGAAATTCTCTGTACCTCTACTGGACAATTACACTGTGACAAAGATGCTGCCCTCACACTCCTCTGCCACAGCACCCTGCTTTACCAAAGAGAATTCCCTCATGGTGCCACTCAGCCTTTGCTTCCTCTAAGACTGATCATGATATCTTACCAATTTCCTCACAGCACAGGGATTATCAATCTAATGAAAAATCTCAATGTGTTGCCATTTTTCAGAAAAGCCTTCAAACGCTATTTCCACTATTAATCTATTTGAATAAGAGCACACTAGACATATCGTGAAACAGTGTGAAACATGCACTACCACTCCTTTTAAGCTGAAGAGTTGAGATCTCTTTGCTTATTACTCCCTACCAAATGTTAATGCACAATTTATTTAATGCCTAGTTTTTATGTGCTGAATTAGCTCACAATGCAGCTGAGTGTCCCTTGTGAGCAAGTGCTTCATTTGCACATGTCAAGCATCCCAGTCTATTTAGCCCTATCCCAACTGCTTAATGTCTGAAACAGAAGAATCCACTACATTCTTCTTGATCTAAACAGCTAATTTAATACCCTTGGACAAAAGGGGCCCGGTGTTTTGGTAAGCTCCCATGGGCCTAACTATCACAAAGAAGGGATTGTTGAATACACACATAAAAAAAAAGGAAGAGATAGGAGGCAGGCGGTCTGATCTTTATGACCCACTGATTATTCTATCAGTAAGTAGAAGCATAAATCTAGCTCCTGACCTAACAAAATACTATTTTACTTCCCTTTACTCTATATTTTATCTTTTATAGCCAATAAAACATTAAACATTACAAAAGGTTATGTTCTCACCAATATTTTCACTAAGTGACAATAAATTCCAAGTTGAGCCAAGCAGAGGTTTCAGCCGCAGCTATCCTGGCAGTTGTTTGACACTCTTCCTGCAGTTCACTCTGAATACACTAGCGCCACTAATACCAAGAAAGCCCATCTGGAAAATCTGACACTGAATTTGAATCAGTCTAATGACCCTATTAATGATTTAATGGCAAATCTATACACTAATACAAAGCTGAGCTCTTTTCCAATGACCTGACATAGTATTTACTGTGGAAAGTAAAAATCCTTCCCTCACCCTGCCTTTTTGAACATCTCCAAATACCAAAATCTGTATCAGCCTTCTTAGCTGATCTCCCTGAGCTTCAGATCAAGGCTCCAGACTTGTCCTGGTTTTTATTCCATAGAAGTTAAGAAGGGAAAATTAAAAGAATTATAGGGGAAAAAAAAGAAGAGAGATGAAGGGACTTCAGAAGGATCAGGAAGGGAGCAGACTAAATCTTTTATCTGCTGCAAAGCTAAGTACTCCAGTTACCTGGCCTATATGTGTATGAAACACAGGCACAGTGGAAAAAGGGTCTGAAAAACTATGTGCGTTTTATGGTCCATCGATCTGGGAGAGAACGGCAGAGCATGCAGCCATTTTGAACTGGATATAGAAAAAAACACTCAGAACCACTGATCAGCAGACTCCCAGAAGACTGAAGATAGGACAAAGAGCACTGGCAGGACAGACACTGCAGGACAGACAGAACAGTCCTCCTATCACAACACAAACTTTCCTCAAATGTTTCAGTCTAAAGGGTTCACTCAGTCATCAGCTGTTTTGTTTATTCCATGAAGCACTGTAAATTGAACTGTGCATTCTCATCTCAGATGCCTGGTCCCAAGTTTTCAGAGATTCACTATTGTCCTAGTGCAATGTAAAACCAAGACCTGCAGCTCAGACAACTATAAAAGTACTTGCCCACCTGGGAAAATAAGCTTAGATACATAGGCTATGAAAATCGGATCAAAGCTTCAAAACACATTTCCCAGGCAGCATTTGAGCTGAAATACAATCATTAATGGTCATCAATCCTGAAGAACTGAACTTGGAACTGAAAATATTAATGAAAACAGCTCATCACCTGTTGTAGTAGGTTTGCTATATCAGGAATTACTTAAGATTTTTTTTTTTAATTTAAAAAGAAGAAATTAATCTCTAATTTAAAAGGGAAACTGGGGCACAGATAAACTAAATGACTTGGATAATGTCACACAATAGATGAAGACCAACAGGGAACCACAATCAGATAATTCTGTCCCACACAATGTTTCTTTTTTTCTTCTATCAATGAGCCCAAACTGCTGCCAGACTAATTAAACAGAGAACAGTATACCTTAGTAAGGCTGGTTTAAAACATGCAGTCATGACTACACTGGGAAAATGCAGAAAATGTTAGCATCTTGTTTGGGGGGAGAAGAGGACAGCTATACTTATAAAACATATTAACTACTATATTAATCCTGAATCAAGAGCATCTTCACAACCCAATTCATGTCTATTTATAATTGGTGATGACTCATATGATTCTATCAGTTATGACTTTTTCTAAAACAATGAGATCTTCTAGTGGCATAAGAATATGTGATGACAAAGATTAAGCTAAGAGACACGGAAAATCTGGGATCAAACAGCCAGGACGTCTGCAAGCCCAATATCTGCCCTATTTAAGAGAAACTCTGAACAAGGTCAGTGGAGCACTGTCCTGGCTGAAGGGCATTGTAACACATCAAAACCTGGTAAATACCTGATATTAGGAGGCAGTCATACAATATGAGACTCAGACACTGAAAGGTACGTAGACACCTAATTCCCATTGCTAAAAATGACAGGTCTAGATCTTCAAAGACATTGGAGTGCCTAACACACTGCACGGAAGACTGAAGATACAGACCTGAATTTATAGATGACTCAAGCCGAGCATTTCACTTACTTGGACAGCTCAGGCAGGCTCTTACAGCTTAACAGACACATCACACCAGGGATCACAGTATTACTTTCCCATCTCATGGGTTTTGTTTGATAAATTACGCACAACATTCCCTTCTTTTCTTTCTAATATTTAATCAGAGCAAATCTATCTGTATATGTGAATTATCTGCAAAAATATATGAAACGCAGTTTATTAAAACAAAAGAGAGAGAAAAGTAGATTGCAGCTTCTCTTCCTAAGTTCCGTGCTGCTGAGTCTGAGCTCGACTCATGCACACACGGTCAGCCTCTGAATATTTTGTCAGTTCATCGTTACCTTACTGAAGTTCATTATTCTGAGCCTTTTGGCTCCTACACAGTTCCAGTTATTTGCTTTAAAACACTGCATTAGCATCATCACTGATTACAGATACAGCAGCTGATTCCTGAAATAACTGCACTTCTGATTTCTCTCCACAATCCTGTTTTCTGTGTATAGCAATAAATGATGGAGGGAGGAAATAACTGAAAAAGTCAAATCCCACCTTATTAGTTTTTTATTTTCTTCTACATGACACACACAAACTAATACAGCTCATACCCAAGCAGGTTTTGAACTGACAGGCCAACCCCCTTCTTTCAAAGTAAAATAAATCAGCCTAAGACAGAAGAGGAACAGAAAAAGGAGGAAAATTGTCCCATCTACCCACATGAAACATGTAGCATGTCAGACCTGAATGTAATCAGAAAATAAAAAGCAGCTGCTTTAGAAAGACTTTCTCCATTAAAAAAATAAGCAAAAGAAAAGTCTGCCACTGTCCCAGATGTAATTATAACTTACATCAACCTCTTCTCACCTTGATTTACCGCAAAGATTTGTTGAATAAAATCCTTTAATATAAACGGTTTAAAAACAAACTATCAAAACCTTGAAATGTTGAGTGCATTTGCAATACACAAATTTGCAAGAGACTAGAAACCTCCTGCAATCCGTCATTTGCAATAATAGCATTATGATGTAGTCACAGCCCAGAACCACTATATAGTACAATCTGTTTTCTGCTTTCCTACTTACAGGGAAAATCTTTCCTACAAAGAGGAAGGAAATTCAGAACTAAGAGTTCACAGTAAAACCTAAAACACACCTAAAGAGCTCCTAACACCAGTTTTTTTGAATCGGGAGGGAAAAATAGAAGCGGGAAAGAATTTTGATCCCCTATTATTAATGTATTTATTGTACAATGCCAACTGTTGCTTTACTGATGTATTTAAGTACATAATTGTTAATATATTTGTAATAAGTTAATTGCAGTACCGTCTCAGAAACAGAATTTAATTTACTATATAATCATAGAAAGCCTACAAAGTAATACTCATGTAATGTTTTTATTACAAAATCTTTTTAAAAAATATTTTTCCAAAATATTTACCCATCTTTAGTTCTTCATAAATCGAAAAGATTTTAGAAAGATTTTTTTGTTGCATTTATTTTAAAATCAAATAGTACTAAAGCTACTTTAAACTAACTTTTATCTTTCATGGACCATAATTTCAAAACATTTAATAAATTCAACATTTCATAATATGACCATTTTGGATTAGATAATTCATCCTGATTTCTACACATAAGTGATAAAATAGATTTAATGAGTATTCTTTCAATAATAACAATAAAAGCAGATTTTCAGATAAGTTCTTTGTATGCTTAGAAATAGCCTTCACAAGTCTTAAAGCTTGTTTTCAGCTTACAAGTAAGCCATTACCTGAAAATAGGTAGTATAAACCAGCCAGATCAGGACACTTAGCAGAGGAGAGAAGAATATTGGCCAAATTAAATCAGTAGCTATTCAATCAGGAATTCACAAGCAATATACTCTGTTCCACAATTAACATACCTACATATATTCCTTCCAATCAACCTTCTTAAATAGCAAGATACGATTTTTTTTTCCATGAAGCATTAAGCAGGACCTTAAATAAGCCATACTAAAAAATAAGTTCAATTAGTATCTTCTTTTCTTAAGGCACTAAAAATGCATAAGCTGAACATAAACAAAGTCACCTCACATAATTGAACAAATTCTTTCTGTATTAAAATTTTAAAAGCATTCCCTGCTGTGAACACATCAGTCAGAGTGAGAAGGAAGGGAAGATTAACACACATGAATAAATGGAAATATCTCCTTTAGAAAAGCTACTTTAATGGCACATGTATTTTATTAGTAGTAAAGATAGTGAAAATGCAAACAGTGTGCAATTGCTAGCAATTAAATTCGAAAGTGCTAATGTAAATATAGCAAAAGATATGGTGATGTATTTCATTTTCTACAGAGAAAATAAGAATTAGTACCTGTTTTGAATCAGGAAGCAGCAGATAATTTCAAGATCAAACCCACTTCCTGTTAAAGAAAGGGGAGAAAATTCCTTTACATTTATTGTCATTATTAATCCACTCTTTGAAAGGTTATTTATAGAAAACCTTTCGTTTTGCAAATTCATAACATGATTAGAATATAAGAAATCATTTGGGTAGCCTAAAACAGAGCAATTACAAAATTTGGTTAAGTATTCCAGAGAACATAGCCAATTTCTAGATACAGAAAAAATACTGGAAGATGAATCTGAATTTTTTACATGAAGGCTTAGAGTCAGGGAATGTAAATGTTTGGCAAGAGCAGAGTTCATAATACATAGGGAGATATATTAGGATTTTCTGTTTTGTTTTGTTTTGTTTTGACTGCAGGAATACTTGAAGCTTTCTCTGAGCTCCCTCTCGTGAGCAGTTGCTGACAGTGCACCAAAAGCATCACCAACAGCAGGACTCAAATAACGTTATGAGTTGCAATTTCATATTAAGTTACTTGTTTCTTAATTCATGCATTCATCATGCCCCACAAGACTCTGCAAATACAAATGTTCGGTTCCAAAGATATTATCCATATACTGTTATCTTTCCCTAGAAGCAACAGGATATAAATAGAAAGACACCCCAACTCCACACTCCCAACAAAAACCCAAAATCTGCTTCTCTATGTGGTGCTTCCGAAGAGCTCACCACCCCCCATGGCAGCGAGAAAAAATTACACTTGAGGAACAATCTTTATTATAAACAGTCATAACAGTGTTCAGAGAGCAAGCACTACCCATTTTAGAAGTAAAATGATACATACCTTTTTAATATTAATGCAAAACAACTTAAAGAAAGCTTCTATCTTGCAAGGAACCTTTTCTTTTACTAGGATGTAAATGTTGGCTTAAGTTTTGACTAAACTACAATTTATTTTAATTAAACCATTCTAAATCTGTTTCTCACTTGTAAAACATCTTGCATTACTCCTTACCAATGTACTGCAATAATAAACTGTTTGTTTTTATAAGATGTTTCGATGCTGTGCAAATGGAGTTACAAATTGCAGCAATAAGGATTTTTGCACCAGCTAGCCCAGCCTAGTACAGACCTGACAGCTATTCCACATTTGCAAGCATTTAGTGACTTCATCTTACTCTGAATTAGACTGTTTAGACTCTGACTTAGAGGAATTCCTCTGAAATCTGAGGAAGGGAATTCTGTATAAGGAACAGTAAAAGTTGCCATTATGCATACAACTGGAAAACACACCTACAGCCATGCTACATTATTGTGGCTACAGCCACATCATTACTTTCTTAGTAGGTGTTCAAGTCGATACTTGCCCAAAGGTACACTTCTTTAGCCCTATATTCCAATGTCTGCAGGTGTGATAAGAGACTAGTACAAATCCAATTAAATCCTACTACTGCTGTTGTGTAATTGGGATAGCCAAAGAAACAGTGCCAATGAAGTGTAAAATATCAAAGGAAAACTTTTTGTTGTTGCGTTACTGGGAACTCCAAAGAGCAAACACAATAAACTAAATCAAGATCTGACCTGAAAAAAACTGCAATTGGACCCTTTCTTCACACATTCTTGGGAAGCAAAGATCTGGAGAGGCAAATCTTAATTTTTTTTTTATTTTGAAGGTAGATAGAGCTTAGATAGAGTAACAGTCTAAATTACATCATCAGCAACTGAAAGTTTGATTTATTTTTTTTTAATCATGTGTTCAAATTGCCAGGTGGGGAATTATTAGTAAAACATTGCAACACTGCCAAGGACCATTCTTCAAGGTATTCCTGACGTTCAAAGTCCCAGAGATTTGATTTTTGCAATACATCTCCATGGACAGGGACCTACCTTGCATATTAGCGAGCCTGCAACCAAATGACAGAATCCACACCCAGAGCTTGCAAATTTGTTCCTATCTGGAACATCAATAAGCCAGTAATAGAAAAACAGAGAAAGTTTTAAAAAAAAAAGAAATCAACAACAATGCCAACAAACAACTTTACATTCTAGAAGTTACATTCTAAAAGCTTCTAGATCTCACAGGAAACTAATTTGCTTTCTAGTGTACAGTCTGCGAAAATGGTCCTGGCCTTTGAAATCATGCCGGTTTATTTAACATTGCCTTGCTCCCAAAGAAAGACTGCCTGCAATTTTGAACATCCTGTAGTAGTGAGGCAGAGCCATCAAATTCTAGTTGTTTGTTCCACTGACTGGAAAGATGCCTGCCGTTTGATTTCTTTTATAGGGCTACATTTGAGCAAGCAAAGTTTATAGAGATGACTTATCTAATTAGATTCAAAGAGTGATTTGCTATCTCAGCAATAGTTTTTAAATGTACAAATCTATAGAGAGAGGCATTTTGTAAACAGGTGTGAATGACACTGCTCCATCAGGCATTAAATTGGAGCTGCTCCTGAAAAATAGTATCATTTGTGCATTTAAGTTACCAATATTTTATCAACTGCAGTGTTTTTACACCAAATATTCCTTGTGGTGTACAGCCAATGATACTTCAGCAAGATCTCTCACTCTTTTAATAGCAGCATGAAATAAGCTACTGTGTGCTTCTCATGTCTTTTCTGAAAGGTTGATTTTAAAACTCTCAAAATTATCTCTGAGATCAGCCTTTGACACAGGGCTACAAACCAGGCAATGCCTGAGGGAAAACAGCCGATACTTGCAGGCAGTTTTGTATTTCCAAAGGAACAACAGCTGGGAAAGGAGCAAATTATTTTCTCTTACGACCATTATTTAATATTTCTATTACAGTTGTACCCAAGCCCTCCGTGCTAGGCAGCGTGTGGATACACAAGCACCCAAAGAGCACTCCCGCTTGGCCCCTGCACCAAGATGGCTGCTCCCCTCAGCCTTCACGCGTGAGGGCGCAAATGCAACGCTCACAGCTGGAGAGAAAGCTTTGCTCTTTACACCTTTTTCCTAACATTTGCATATGACTTTCATACAGTAGTAGGAGATAATGTTACAGTAAGACAAGAAAAGTGCATTGTGCCGGGTGAGCTTCCTTCACCGCGGCTACAACTACAGACTGAAATACCTGTCACCACACGAGGGAAACAGCAGCGCCCAGCACAACTTGCAGGGGCACGGCGAGCGCCCGGCGAGCGCCCGCAAACCCCGTTAGCGGCTCTTCGCTGTGCTATGGAGGGTCGAAGTCCCCTCAGCCGGACGCCAGCCCGCACCGAGCCCAAGACGCGCGGAGGCTGACCGAAGGGACGGCAGCCCCCGCCCCCCCGCGCCTCAGGCGGCCGCGGCCGCCCTGCCCCTGGCTCCGGGCCCTGCTGGCCAGGCAGGGAGCGAAGGCAGCCCCTGCCCCCGCACCCAGCCCTGCTCCCAGGGGAGTGCGGAGGGCGGGAAAAAAGGCGGGAAACTCGCTCCCCGTTAAAATAAGCAGCACCCGCTGCGTTCCTCCTGGGTTCCCGGCCTGGCCTGACACATGTACGCAGCATGCCCTAGCGTCGAGGGAACGCGTTACAGACAGGCTACTTTAAATCTTTTAGAGGGATTCACTGTTCACCTCTCACACACAGACACAGAAAATGTTTAAATATTTAAGAGGGATTCAAAAGCGTTTGCCCCTCACACACAGGCACAGAAAATGGTTTTAGTGTCACTTATTTGGGGGGGAAAGGAAAAAAATAATCAAGAAAATGGTTTTGCTTCTGCTGAGAAATTGAACCATTAAACAGGGGAAGGGCTTCGAGGGAGAAAGCAAGCATTCACAAGTAGTGAACCCTGGGAGGAGAAAAACAACACAGAAAATGGACGGCGAAGGCTAAATACGTATCGATTGTTTACACAGTTTTCAAATTAAAGGTCTGAAAAAGACCCGTCTTCTTACGATAAAACTTCAGTTTTATTTATGTTTTATTAGAAACATCACACAGAGAGGCAGTCTTTCACAAGCACTTGTAACCTTGTTTATCTTTGGAAGGTTAGTTTCTCTGGCTACATGCTGTTAGGACCTTTGGCAGAGCCAAGCAGAGCACTGCTGCTGAGAAAGCGTACCACATCAGTGGTCTTGCAGGTATAAAGGCAAGTCAAGGTTAGCTAGGCAAGTCAATTTTTTTCTAGGATTACAATAAAATGAAGAGCAAAAAAGACATGTCTCTGGATTTGGGTTTCTTCCATCACAGTTTTCAGTCCTCTCCACCACACAGGTTCAGCAGCGCCCTCTGGTAATCCCCTTTTGTGTCTTGCTGTAAAGCAAGGGAAGAAAAATACAAAATACATGAGGAAACAGTCACAAAATACTAAAGTATATCCATTATATTCTTAACCTGTGGGACAGGCTATGTTTCACAGCTAAAGCCTTGTCAGCCTGGAAGAGACTGTCTAGACTGAGTTTTACTTATGTGTGAGTTGAAATTATTTATCCTTGCAGTACAAATGCAAGGCCCAGAAGGGGAAGAAATTTGGGTATGAAAAAGAGTAACAAAACAAAGGGAAGCTGAAGGACTCGATTCTGTTCTTTCTCACTGATCACTGCAAAAACCATACATCAAGTTCACTATTTTGAAAATTTGGTTATAATCTAATATTGACATCTTCAGGAAAAGATTTTGGTTTAAGATTTTGACTCAACTTCATCTACACAAGGAAGAATGTATCATATGCTGTTGTGAGGGTGGGTAGGAGACTGGTTTTTAAACAGATGCACAAGCTCTTTACCTATGCCCCCAGTTAAATAAAACCTAGCACCTGTAGCTCGACAAAAATCCCTCTAGGTAAAAAGCCTACTCCTTGGGCGTTGAAATGAAAGGGAGCAGCAATTCAGACGCTCTATTTTCATTCAGCAATCACAGACCAATTCTGTTTTTTCTTTTCGTCTGAGGATAGGGAAAAGTGAACAGAATTTTCCTTCATAACACATCAGCTGATTGCACAAAGCCTACATATACCATCAAGTGGCTGCCAGGAGTTGTACCAGCTGTAGACTGTGAAGTTAAAAGTGGCTTTTTCAATAGTGCATGGATAATAACCTCTTATTCTCACTGCAGCCTCTAAACACCCCCCATGAATTCTAATGGTATGATTAATCCAATGAAGACTGCTGCAAAGGTCCATACAATTGATATAAAAAGAAAGCTGAAAAACTTACCTGGATGAAATAATAGAGGGACTTTCCATATTTCCTCTTGAATTCACTCTTAATTTTCAGCATGTCAACCTCGCAGCGGGAGACCATAATCCTGATCAGAACCTTGTCACGGGTTCCCTTGCCCTACAAGCAGATACACATTTAGAACTGTAATAGCTGAAATGCGTAAAAGGCCACTGTACCTAATGATAAGACAGAAAACTACAGGCAACTGAGAAGCAGCAATGAAAGATACAATTAATTAAATCTTCTAACTAAGGTCATTATTACGATCCAGGAATTTGAGCATGAACATACCTTTATCATCAGCAGTGCCTGACCAACTTCCAGTCACAAATCTAGCTACTTAGACTGTAAGCAGCAGTTCTGGTTCACCAGGAGGTCTTCCTGGTATTGCCTAATGCCTGTCACCAGGCGTTTCTCTTTCATCCCTTTTCTTTAGAAACTGTTTTGAGGCAAATTTAGTGTCTTATTTTGGCACTTCAATAAACAGCTTTTTCTGCTATCAGCTCTTGGTTACCTGCAAAAGATGTGTCTAACTTTTCTAATTACAATCAACTAATCTAATACAGATCATTATTATGAGACCCTTCCCTATATTTCCCTATTCAGATGCATCTAAATAGATGGTCTAGGCTCATAACTGTTAAAGAATGCTTTTGAGCAACACGAAGTCATTGTTAATTTATTCACATGCCAGTCACACACCATATGAATAAAAGTGCCTAAGGAATCAAAATTTGATGAAACAATGGCAAGAAAAAAATGAGTAGAAAGAAAAAACAGTCTTCCCTACCTTCATGGAATCATACAGTCTGTCCGCAAAATACAGCTGCTTGTTCTGAATGCACTGGACTGAAGAGAGAGGTAAGAGTAGTTAAACATCCTGCCCATACATGGAATAGCAGAACACAGAATCTTGAGGCCATTTTTAAAGACATGGTAAGTAGTCAAAATAAGGTTTTCACAGCAAAAGTTTCTCCAAAAGGGGACTTAGAGAAATTATTTTTACCTGAGTTGTTACTTAGAAGTTATTTGGCTAAGCTTGTGATTGAACCACAAATGCTTACAGTCCGAGAAAGTATTTCCCTCCATCGCTAGCCTCATTTCAGAATGCTAGCCCTCCTTCACACACGCACCACAATTCATTCTTCCACTTCTATAAGCAACCGCTTTTCTGAAAACACTCATTGTATGCTAATCCATGAGACGTCTCCCTTTCAAAGGCTGAGCTCTGTTTATTCTCCATTTGCATTACAGAGCGCTCAGTTCACCCTTAGTCTGAAATGGGTTTTCCTCTTAAAGAATTTCCTCTTAAACTTGGCGGCATCCTTGTCATCTTCATCTCATGCCACAGTACCAGCCTTATACCCTGCCTCCCCATTGCAGAGAATTCAGTGCCAAATCAGCTCTTTTATTAGCCTCTAGCATTCTCTGCTGCCCATCTTCTCTCACACACACTGTTCTCTCTCCAGCCTATGTCTATATTGAATACTTAATGTGTTCAGCTACAGTTCCAACCTTTTTGTTTGTTTGGGGAAACAAACATTAAGCCTCTAATAAACAAAAGTGGAACTAACAACAGATCACAAAACACACGCATTTTTATTTTCATCTGGGAAGCAAGGTTTATATTTTGAAGAGGGCAAAAATATGCTACTTCTCAATACCTCTAATATCCTAAAATACACTAGTGGATCCAATAATGCCAGCAGGTCCAGTTTATTTCTCGTCTAGCAACACAGAGGAAGCTGGGCCCTATCCTTATCAGGATACACTGCAAGAGCACTGAAAAGATCCTATCTAAAGATAGCCTTCACTTCAGGGTAACTCACCAAGATTAAGGAAGGCATTCTCCAAATCTCCCTTAACCTCCTTCTTGATGCTCTCCAACATATCATATGGGCTGTAGCTCTTGTACCTGTCAAACACTATCACAAGAAAGAAAACAGGTGAAATCAAAACCAGACCAAGAACTGGTAAAAGTAACCACCCAAATCAAAAACATAGAGACAGCAATGCAGAGACGCGTGATTAAAAAATACCTGTCCAAGTCCTTCTGAGAACTTTATCTTAAGTACAGCCTAAGTTTGTCAGCTGATAGTAAAGTTCCCATGCTATGGCCTTTTTGTTTTTCTTGAATATCTCCATAATCAGGTAAAATACCATCTTAATCCGGTACTAGTATTTTTTGAAACAACAGTGACCTAGGCCCTGAAGAGAGAAGTCTTCAAATGGCTTTCCCATGTGCTTCTTCCAGCAATACCAGAGCTGCTTCTGAGAGTCTTGACTGTCAGATTTAAACACATGATATAGCTAAGCTACCCTAGGACAGAGGGAAAAGCTAAAGGACTTCTCAAGGTCTCCTGCAGCCGTGTTTTCCAGATGTGTAACATTTTTGTTCTCAGTGTATGTGACGTAATTGAGCATTGTTACACCTGTGTAAAAAAGAGCTCTACACACCTTCAAACGGAGAGATTAACACATCCACAGAAATAACTACTTTTTTGAAAAAAATTAACAGCTTGGACATGAATTAAGATTTATGAGATCTCCTATGTTTTATGAGTGCTTTTCACACTCATTTCAATCATATCTGGGACAAAATAGTTACCACTTCGGTATAGTTTTCTCTTATAGGAAAAAATCTGTCTCCTGAATAGTACCTTTCTGCAGGTGGGGGACACTTCTTTCAGTCATAATGTTGATCCACTTGGGGACATCAGTTCCCTTTCTCTTCACACCTGCATCATAGAGCTCCTGGGATTAGAATGAAAAGCAAAATCATGAAAGTTGGGAGTTACACAAGAAGCCATTGCAAATGTATACAATTTCCTTACTGGAAAACAAGCACTATTGGAACTGTGCGGTGCGAGAAACAAAAGGACACATGGTTGGAGAGCCCACCAGGACAAGATCTATGGATCTAATCTGAAACTAAGACTAATTACTTTGTATTTACCTCTATCTACAGGTTTTACTCTGTATTTAGCTCTCTCTACCTCAGCCGAACTGCTCTTGACAGATACAGATGTAATAAACAAGCATTAGCAGCCACTAAGTTCAATGATACTTCTCTCAATCTTACACAATTACTTGGTTGCAACCAGCCTTCACAATGCGTATGTTTCCTTTTTTTAAAGGCTCTCTTTCTCAGTATGCCCAAGGGAAATACCAGAGAGCTTCTGTATCAGTACTAGTGGGTAAGTAGCCTGTGAAAAATGGTAACTGAAGGTATCAGGATTGCAAGTGGCAGATACCTTGACAGCATGCAAACATGACTGTGCAAGGCAATCTGAAATATATGCACCTACCTTCATACATGCTTCTCACTCCCATATTATTTGTACTTTCAGTATCCCCAAAAAGCTTGATCAACTTGAGACATTTAATGGTCATTACCAGCACTTACCCTAGCATCTTGGTCAATCAGCTCATAATCAATCACAGAGGTATCTTCACACCTTTTGCCCTTCAAACGAGGATAGCAGTATTTAGAAGAGGTTTAACAGACAGCAAGCAGTTTGCTATATGCATATTCTTTTCCCTTTGATTTTTTTTAATCTGAATTTGCTAAATGAATAACAGTGTGCTCCATCCCCATTATGAAGGTGCAGCTATGAACGCTGTATTTCTGTCAAAATACTTTGCCCTTCAACATTTGAATATTTTTTTCCCCCAAAAGACAGTGAAAATACACAGAAATTTAGAAGTGCATCAGCAATCCAGTGGTTTTACTGGCAGCCATCAGTCAGTTACCAGAGGGCAGGCACATTAGGAAAAGTGGAAAAATACCAACAGACCTACCTTGGCCAGGGCAACCATTAGCTTGCGGAAGTCACCAGATGTATCTGATATAATGTCTTTTTCCAGTTCCGTCTTGTACACTAGAAAACAAAAAAATATTTTCAAGTGAATGGTGTCCTACAAACACTCCTTTACAAGAACAGCAGCTGCTAATTACTGTGGTTTATGCACATAAACAAACAGTTACAATCTAAGTCACACGTGGAAGACAATGACAACAAATGCATGCTAGCGTACAACACAAACAACATTGCTACCAGCTAGTCATGAGAGTTCCCATGCAATTAAAGTCTGTCATGGAAAGGTAACAGGAAAGCCTGAGAGGGAAGGGAAAATTGTTTTAAGCTCAATATCCTGTTGGATCATTCTTAGTTACCAATGAATGTTTGCTTGCTTGATAAACATAGCATTTAGGCCTTCTCCACTTACGGATTTATAACTGGACAAATGCGATTACAAGTTTAATGCAAAAGACAAAAGCTGTTAGGATAAATCAAAGGAATGCTGTGTGTAATTCTCGTCTGGTGTCTAAACATTTTCATTGCTTTCCAACTGGTCATACTCTATATCGCTACAAAAATCACATTCTCTCTTCTTTTCAGCTGCAACCTAATCTACTGCAGCAACATTCTCTTTGCTGATACATTCTGTTTTTTTCTATTCTGGCCATTAAGACTACATTGGTTTTGCTTGTCCTTTTTTACTTAGCCAGCACCTTAGCAGAATTGCTTGACAACTATTAAGCATTAGCACACAGCAGTTTTCTACATTTCAGTCTATTTGCTGAAGCTCAGGGAAACAAACAGGCACTGGACAGCTGCACTACTGAATTGCGATAAACCCAACCAG
Organism: Oceanodroma leucorhoa; assembly: GCA_030449065.1. Classification (NCBI taxonomy): domain Eukaryota; kingdom Metazoa; phylum Chordata; class Aves; order Procellariiformes; genus Oceanodroma; species Oceanodroma leucorhoa. Next base: position 2,513,696 of record JASVER010000048.1, read on the forward strand.
AATGGCCAATATAAAAATATAAGGAATATTAAAGGAAAAGTAATATTTTTTGAGAATGGATCTTAGATCACTCATATCTACTTATAATCAACTAAGAATTACAGCTTCAATCAGATAACATGCTTTAGAAAAGTTGAAAAACAGAATGTATGCTTTTATAAAGCTTTATTTCATGTCCTTTCTGGCAGGTGTACCAAAAAAGCTTACAGGCATGCTTCAGTAGATTTTGATTCACCTACTTATTACATAGTTGATCCTAGAACCCATAAAACTAACATCATTAATTGTCACTGTGCACAGAATGCATGTAGCTTACAAAAAACTCATTTAGACACAACTTATATGAGTAGTAATTGTTCTCCAATTTGTTTGCTACCGAGCAACAAGATGAAACTATATAAACACACACAAATATCCAGGACATCAGTACAAAACAGTATCTTATGTCCAACTGCTGGAGAATCAAAGCAGATGTTGTGTAAGTGACTAATAATCAAATTCACACTGAGGAGAACTTATCCAAGTAACTTAGTGTAAAAACATAGTACATTGAAACTTTCAAACTAAACTTACTTTCCCTGTAGACTCTGTTAATTTCACTGAGCTCCTGATTTGTTCGTGAGCAGATGATTTCAATGAGTGTGTCTTCATCAGTTCCCAGACCCTGCAACACATAGATGATTCAGTTAGATGCTAGAAATACACAGGCATGCTTGAATGGTTTTACAATATTGTAGAGACATCTCCTTTCTCCCACTCTAACAGTTTTACAACCACCCCGTGATATTTTTTGCTAATGGCGCCTGAGAAACTCTAGTTGGGACATTTTTAGTTGCCAAATACTACTCCAACAGCTTTGAGATCCTGTAGATATTATTTCTGGGCAATCTGCATTTGCTGTGAGTGTCTGTAACGCTCAGTGGCCTCCCCACCAGCATAACTGGATGAGATCAACTTATCACGGCCCATGTGTGATTGTTTTCTGTCCATTGAGAGCACAGGAAGAAAATCCAATTCTTAGCATGCAAATGGGCAGCAATCAACTTGTTCTTCCCTGCTCTTCTTCCCCACCTCCCTCCATACAACTTCTCCACTATGAATGCAAAGCCAAGGATGACACCATCGTTAGCCTTGGCCTTGTCTCCAAGCCAGCCAAGATTTAATCATGTTCTGAATTTCTAGCTAATAAATAGCCCCTCTTGAATTGTCCATATTTTCCATGTACTTCACAATGCGCAAATACAGATGAAACAATATTACTATTAGCTATATTAATATTAAAGAAATAAAAATGTATTTAGTATGATAAACTAAATATTCAGATTTTTTTTTTTTAACAAGCTGAATGAATTGAGAGGTCATATAATATTTCAAAGCCACTTTTGTGATCAAGGTCAATGAAGAATCAGTACTTTGAACTAAGCTGCATTACTACTGTTTAAAAAGTAATACAGGCATTAGCACTATAACAAAATTACAAACCATGTCAAAATGTATCAGTATCAATTAAACCTTATAGTAACTCAGATACTCCAAAACAATGTGGCTTGATCAATGTGCTCTAAACCTTGTTCAATTATTTTATATAGATAAACAGCCAAATAAAAAAAAAAAAGTTGCTATCATCACTGCAATATTCTTGCTCCTGGAGAAAGACGGGAAACTCTGAAGGACAGGCTCCGAACAGAAGACTAACTTGGATGAGCTGAAGATGCTTCTCTCTCCAGTGACCACTAAGGACATCTGGGTTACTAGTTGGTAAAGCCATCTGGCAGCCAGATGCCTCAATAATTTGAAAAGAAACTTTTTAAAAAATGTACTCCACTGGTGATTTTTTTCATTCTGTTTTGTTTCTCACCTACCAATGAACCACGTTCATGCTAATCTCATTACCCTCATCTTCCAGCATCACCAGCAGACAGGAAAAACACTCATGCCTCCTGTTAGGATGCTGTTTGTTAAGCCCATCTGTAACAGAATGTCATTTTGTAGGTGGCAAAAATGGGCATAGTTTCCACAGGACTCCAAAAGGAGTCTGCTGGGTAACATCTTGGGAAAACTTCTCATGCTGCAGTCTTTCATATGTGGAAAATGGAGGTCATTACATGGAAAACTACCCTCTTGGAAAAAGTCTCTCTACTGAAGGAAAAAAGAAAGAGAGGACTAAAACCAAGCAATTTTATAAAAATGGCTCACAGCTAAGAGAATTAGGAAAGCTTTCCACAGAGTGGTTCTAATAGGTATCTGGGAAAGAAATGAAAGCTAACAAACATTAAGATTTTCTAAATATTTTTTAAGTATTGCATAAGAATGTGTACCAGAAAAATAATTAACTCCGCAGTGATTTGCTTTACCCAACTTTGATTCCCATGTCATAGCTTATTATGCTCTAGGTATCTAGTCAAACTTAAGCTCTGGCAAATTCAGAACATTAGACTAGGTGCTTGGGAGTTGGGAATAGCTGACATATGGAGAGAATAGAATATTCGACATTTGTGGCTACTCTGAGGTAATGGCTTGGTCTTTGGGCTGCAAATACAGCATAAATGCTATATAAGTATATGGTCATCCTAAATATATCAGATGTAAGACATTTAAAAAAAAAAAAACAACAAACAAACAACAGAAAACCCAAAACCAAACCAATCTGATTCACAGTAAATTATGGATAGCCTCTACTTAAACCAGAAGAGGGCAGCATCTGATTACTCAAAGAAGGGATTTGGCCCATAATTAAAGAGTTACCATCTCCATACTGGGTTGTTTTTTTGGGTTTGGGGGTTTGAGGGGTTTTTTGGAGGTGTGGTGGAGGGGGTGGGCTTGTTTGTTTTTTAACTCCTTTTTCATAGTCTGGAGAAATTAATTAATTATTTTTTTGTCTTGTTCTGAATTTCAACAGACAGATTTTAATACTTGTTTTTTAATTATTTAAAAAAAAAATTAACCTCATCAAGAACATTCAGAATTTAAGTGACGATTATAAATTCCCAAACCTTAGTTTGCTTATAAAGGTGAATGCACTGGCATGAGCATCTCTCAAAGTCTTGTTTCAGTGGCCTGCAGAGTGGATATTTCTAAACTAGCAATCTATTCCACGCTTGCCTGTGATTGTAGGGGACTGAACAGAGTGACTCACTGCTGCGCTGTTTCGCCAAAGACTGCTTTTGATGCCCCATCGTCCTCCTCCTCGTGTTCTATACAGAGGCAGGTCTGGTACAGGATGTTCTTTCAAGATCAGTGATACGACCTAGTAACTGGAAACTACTGTTTAAGCCTATAAATGCCAGCAAAGGATTTAATGGCTCCAGCTAACAGCTGCTCTCTTAACAGTTTTTTGTACGATGAACCTGTATATATTTTTTTAAGAGCAGTCAGCAAAGCAGCAACCAGCCAGAGCAGCCTACCAGTTATTCCTGACCTGATGAAAGTTATTTTTTTCCTTAAAGAGAGGATTTAATTAACAGTTTAAAAACCACACGGTTCCAGAATTTCTCTCATTTTGGATGCCTTGCAGCTGGATACTTAAACTGTAGTACTAAAAAGAATAATAATCAGTGGACATGTTTGAAAACTGTGGCCTTGGATATGAAGTCCATACTCATTCTTGAGACAGCAACATCATACTAACATACTTAAATTTCAAAGCTCATTTACCTTCATGGCAGCTTTCAATTCAGAGGCATCATATTGTGCTGGTGTCTTCAGCAAGCCCAAGATCACTGCCTCCAAATGACCTGACAGAGCAGACTTGAGTGCTGCAGAAAGTTCCTGTAAAAAAACGAGGGATGATGGAAGACAAAAATTAAAGATCACTTCTGATCCAAAGAATTGAGCCCGTAGTGCTTAAAGTCTCCAAGCCCGCAACAGTGTTTCTTACACAATCGACAAGGAAACAGAACATAAAGAGCTTTTCTTTTGTGAAGTCTAAGAAAGAAATTTGGGCAAAGGAATTTTTTCTCATCCTTTGAAAAGAAGAAGAAATCCACTGGTGGCTGCCAAAGTGCTGGGAAGCACGGTGCAGGCACATCTGAACAGCTCCGCTCCAGTCCTGAAGCACTGACACTTTGTTGGAGCTAATAAGCACAGATGGATCTGAGTTTGACTCCCTGCAGTCAAGTGCTTCTCCAACATACTCCCATAGTTTTCCCAGTAGCACTGTATTATTTGTGTTTTTCCTGTTACCCCAGCCCTTTACTAGCTGAGACATCAGAAAATTGACTGCTCAGTTATTCCACTGTACAGGCCCAGTTCCCTAACAGCTAGCTGAAGAGAAAAAAATCACCCCTGAGCACAGAAAAATTACCCCTGTCTTCAAGGAACCTATCAGAAAGGCGTAGCCAAAGTCCCTACTGTTAATTGTCAGTCAATCCTAGAGAAAGAAACAGTCAGGTATGTTCTCTTCACAGGACGCATGCAAATCTGTATCAAATAAAGTCAGAGGCATGTTCTCTTTTATGGGTTTCAGATGCAACTTGAATAACGCTAATTATCAGCTTCATCGTAGTGTAGTTAAAAAGTTGAAATCCCTGGGACCAAGTCCGGGGTTCACACAGATCAATGTATTCCCTAAGCTGAAGTTACGTCTGTAGCATCCAGAAGAGAATTGCTGCATTTCAATTGCTGGTTTCTACACTAATAATCTGTGAGCTTGAGGGGCGGAGAAAAGGGGGTAGAGAAAGTGACCTCAGCAAAATTGCAGAGAAGTTTGTACCAGAGAGGTAAAGAGCCAGGGCCCTTCCAGTTCATTTCCAGAGTCACCCTTTTAATCCAGGGCACTAATGTACGCTAATACTGTACGCACTTACTGCATGGATTGACCAATACAGTGAATGGGGCTTTTGGGCATCTAGTTGCTTTAGTCTAAGAAACATTTTTAGTACAATAACTCAATTTTGGATACAACGTTCCATCATTTATTTGTGTAAAAACAGGTTCTTCAGACATCAGCTGAAACAGTGAAGATACCTCATCTCTATAATAAATTTCAGGAAAATGCCATGAATTCCAATTAGCTGAGCGAAGTTTTTGCAATCTCTGCACTTTGGTGTGAAGGCTGAAGGAAATACAAATCACTGCAGTAGGATTTACCAAAATAACTGCAACAAAACACCTCAAACTGAACCAAGCACCTGCCCCCGTATTAGCAGGCTTCTGGAGAAAGAAGGTCTTCTCCCCCTGCCAGGAAAGCAGGTCTCCACTCCACCATTCTTTGCCATGGCCAGGAGTGCTCTAAGAGAGAAGTGGGAAGCAGGTAACTGGTATCATTAATTTATAAATAGCAAAGAGAAAAGGTTTTACTAAGTGTTCCAAATGAGCATCTGGGTATTAGCAGTTCATTTCAAAGTTAGATATTATTGTTGGCAGTTAGGACTGACCAGACTCATACGAAGACGCAGATGCAGAACCCCCAGTATTCACTGGTAGCTCCATTAACGCTGGTGATGGGGTAAGATTGCATAGATCAAACACCGTTCCTCAAGATTATCCAGAGTTTCCCTTAGACACAGCTCAAGGAGTGAAAACAGAGGTAGATCTGTGACTTTTTAAAATTATAATTATCTATTGAGAAATCCTGCAACACACAAAACGAGCAGCCTAGTACAACACAACACATTGCCAGAGAAATCTGCACAACCCGTTGCCAAAGACAATCATAAGATACTATCCCTAGAAGATATACCTACATATCTTTTCATATCCCACTTCCTTCATTCTTGCCATTCACTTCTTTATTTCACTGAGTGGTTTCTACTGCAAATTTCCATTCTTTCTACAGACTGTTTTATTCTTTGGCACTTGCTAAACTTGATAAATTCAGTTTGCTCTTAGGTCGCATCAAGGAAAAAAGCTGAGAAACAGATGAAAAAAGTTGCAGATTTTCTTAACTGTGCATTTTTGTGGTCATGCAAAACATTTAACAAAGCTTTAAGTGACGCATTTCACTACTAGGGTCCACTTCTATGCACGATTCGCCCAGTGCCCACAGGGCGTGACTGCCAGGGTGCAGACGTGTGCACACATGCATGCATCCAACTCGTGTGTGCTTCAGCATGTGCCTGTACCTGCCATGCATAAAAGTTGGTGAATTTCCGAAATTTAACTCTAGATTTACATTTGGTTTCAGATGAACATTCTGGGCTGCTATTGGAGGACTACCATTTGGGGTCTGGCAAGCCTGAAAGAGATACATTCATCATAATTCTAACTCTGTAAGTTTCCTCTTTTTCGTGGGCATAAAACTTTGATTATGGTAAGATTCTCAAAACTTCAGAAGTCAAGAGAACAGCTCTTGCCTTCCAGATAGCAAGAGTCATTATGCAGAATTCTGCACACATTTTACAGATTTCTCTCCATCAATAGATCAGTACCTAAGATATTTCTGACAGGATAATATCTAGTGATAGTTCAACTCATTATATCACTTTGTTCCACATCTGCAGCATTTGTAACACAACTGACTGCAGTCTTTTCTCATTTAAGCTAGCTCTGTGAACAGAAACAGAATACTTTCCTTATGCTGAGTTGTCTTAAAAAAAAAAAACAAAACACCACCAATCCCCTAAAGCATCTCTCTTTCATCTTTTCCTTCAAACTGAGGCATTTCACATCAATGGCTTTTCACTACTGTTTAGCATATTTCATTAGGGAATCCTGTGGCTGGCTGGCTGACATCACCCATCGTGATTTCTGGAGCTGCTAGGAAATCACCATCTCAACAGATTTCAGTCCCAGTTGTGCATACTCAACAAATTTGGAAGTCCCACCAGTCCTTAACTATGACAGCATGGACAAAGTAGACGCATCTTTAATTTCAGTAAAAGATAAACCAAATAATACTTATCTCCAGTTTACACCCAGTTAACTGTGAAACATGCAACCCCTAAAAATCTAACTGTCCTCAAGAAAAATATTCAGTACTTGGTTTTTCTTCATATTTCGCTACCTTTTTGGTTCTCCTCTGATAGGCAAAAGCAATATCCTGCCTCTGTTCATTGCTGCGGTTTGTCAGGATGTTGACGATGGTGACCTCATCCACACCTACAAAGACATAAGACAAAGAGTTAAAGAAGCTTTCTTGTTTCTGTTCTCTTTGTATTAATGTGTTCTCCGACACTCAAAACACAGCATATGTGCTGTCTGGAGCAGAGCTCAACAGCTCTTATTAGTACATGTCATGTTTGGCCTTGGAGAAAGGGCAACCAATTACAGCCCACATTTTTGATGTGATGCAGATCTTTGTATACACCTCAACAAAATCTAGTTTGTGACCAGCTTTGCCACTTCTGTTTTCTGCTTCACTTGTGTGTCTGTGTACTTGTGTTCAGTCACTCAGTATTCTGCAAAAAGTTGCTTAAGACTACAGGCTTTAAAACTGACATGAACTTGTACTTACTAAAGCCTGCCCTGTCATTTCAGCAGAGTGTTTTCGATTAGGGCTTCTTAATAAAGCAGTCATATTTTCTATTTAACCCATGGTCACTTAACTATCACTCCAAACATAAAAAATGGGAAAATAAAAATTTCATTCTCTCAGCAGCTCAGAAGACAGAAGGTTTTTTTGACACTGGAAGAACTATGTATGTGCTACTTTTTTTTGAAATCATCACTTGAAGATCCATGCTGAGTTTTAACTAGCACGCCTAGAGGACTTGGATGCTCAAACTCCGAACCCATCTTTTAAGTAAGTGAACTACATATCCATAAAGGTTTTGTTTTAAGTGAAGTTTTCCAAATTCATGCACTTAAATGCAACTGCAGGGTGAATGCAAGTTGATCATTAAGATTTATTATAAATTAAAAGCCAAAGCATGCATCTAGGCTTAGATACTCTGGCTGTCAATAGAACATAATGCACACCACAGCTTTCGATCCTGTAGGGGTCATCAATGCAGGTCAATGCATATAGAGAAAAAGCTTTTATGTTGTATAGGAAGCAGGATTTCCAGGTGTTATTTCCTAGATACAGCTACTTGCTACTCTAGGTTCTTTCCAACGCAGGCAGCATCTTGTGACTCTTCCACTTGCTCCTGCCTACTGCTACTAACTTGGACTTCAGATTCCCTCGTTTTCCCCACTTCACTTGCTGCTTTCAAACTGGATTCTCCTGAACTTGCATTCTTTGGACTGGCACAGTTCTTCCTCTGATCACAATTCTCATCTGCAGCTTGGTCTTGGCAACTCAGAAGATATCCCAGAGCCTGGTTGGACTGGAGGCTCTTGAGCTCCTTGAGATGATCCTGGAGCACCTGACTTACCTCTGTATCCTGTGACAGGGCTCTAACCCAATGGACATACAGTTACCACACCCTGCAAACATCCGTGTCTGTCAAAGCACTCTCTGCAAGGACAGCTGCCCTTTGTTTATTCACAACAACAGAAAAAAGTCAAACAAGCTGTATTTATATTCCCTTAACTAAGCATTAAAGTCATATTAAATGCTTTCTCTTACTATGAGAGCTTAAATAGAAACTGTCCTTGCAAGAAGCCAGTCTCCATTACTCAGAGGAGAATGTTTAGAAATGCAAGCCTCCCTGCCACAACGTAAAACAAAAGAATTGTTAGCAACAGATACAGAGCAGCCAGGGGAAAAAAAAAAGAGTTGGATAACAAATAAGAAAAACAGGGTGGCACACTTCGACACTGAATGTATCTGAACAGAACTGAAAAGGTCAGCCCAGGTGTACTTAATCAAATGGCAGGTGGTTGAAATTTCCAAAGGCCTGGGTGAGGACATACTAGCTTGCTCAAATCTCATTTTGAATTTGATTTTCTTACTCTGTTTAAAATAGCAAACACAACTTCCTTTCTGTAGGACAATTGTAATCTTTTTCTTAGAATGCTTTGTAAAAAGATACAAGTGAAAGAATGTGAGTCCCTTTCCCCAATTCTCAAATGCACATTTGCGTCTATATTGCTGAATTCAGTCCCTAGGTAAAACGTCTCATTTTATTTCATGTTCATTATTGGTTAACCAAAGCTGTCTGGACATGCCATTCAAACACAGGTGGTGAATAACAGCACAGCTGGAAGTAATGTCCAGATAATAAAGTCTTCCAAACAGAAGAGCTGGCGCAGCTTATAAGTGGATGGACAGAGGAGACAGCTAGAACAGCTCTCATTGTTATGCTCAAATATCAAGCTATTTGACACACACAGCTATGCTGTGTAACCATTTGGTTTGGGCTATTTCCAGACTGACTGGATGAAGCTTAGAAGAGGCAAAACTACTTCTAAATACTGCACGTCTAATACAGTGCATATTCTTCTGCAACACAAAAATAACGTATAACTAGTTATTTTTTCTGGTGAGCTGCATGCCAGGTTTTGAAGCAAATAGGTGGCTCCAATCTAGAGGTCAGAACAAGCCCGGAGTTTCGACTCAGGTCTCTCCATTTACTACAAGTATTATGAATAGCTTTTTTCACGTTTGCACACACATCAGTGTAAATGATGATTTACCTTACAGCAACTTGAAACAAAGGACTGCAACAGATATCATAAAATTAATCATATAAAGTGTGAATGTTGCAAAAGACCTTTTAGCCCCTAGCTACAGAATCTAAAATGATGAGTCAAATCCAAAATTCCTTTCTCCCTCTTCAACACATTTTTCATGATGAAATACTGGACTTGATAGCCTCACGTCCTCAGCTCATGCTGAGGCAGACCTACATCAGTGCTCTTATTCACACAGGCTTGGCCTGCGAAAGTCAAAAGGCGCTGGAAAGCATCACATGTCTTRGTTACAAATTTTGGTTTGAAAACATGCTGACTGCACATTTCAGCCATAATCTACTCCTGGACATTTTAAAGTGTTCCCATTTTATAGAAGAAAACAAATTCTCCCAGTCCAGAAAAGGCCACACACAGACAGACAGACATTGGGCCTTTCAGCTGTTGCAGGGCCACAGCATAAGCCAATGTCTTAAGCTTTTTAATAAATTCTAAATTTAAACCATTCTTGGCATTCAAAAACGGCAAATGACATTTTCAAGTTTTATCACAATTATGATAGATTAGAAGCCCAGAAATGACTGCATCCAAGTTTCTTATTCATATGCTTTGTGGATGGAAGTATGAAGTTAACTCATTGCTGTGGCATTTAACGGAAAATAAGTGCTTGTACTTCACACTTGGGAATGCTGCTGCATGGACAGGATGCTGACTCACATCTGCTGAGGTGGGGTGGAGCAGGAGAGCAGCTCAAACATTTTTCTTTCCTGTTCACTAAAATCTCTGGAAGTTTCAGGGTCATGAAACCAAAGTTTATTTCCAAATTTACTCTGGCTGGGCAGATTTTATCAGTGCATTTCTATCAATAGGCAACTGAAAATTAGACATTGTGGCTCACAATTTTTTTTTAAATAAGAAAATTCCTTGCCGATGGAAATGTATTTGATGGGGGGGGAAGTAGATCTTAAAAAAAACCCACCCTCTGATTAATAACAACTTTTATTCTAAAGAGGCAATCTTTGCGTTGGTAAGATCGCAGTGTTATGACTCATTCAGCAAAAAAAGAGGAAATTAACATAACCGAAATGATCAGTTAGAGTTTTTAATTTTTTAGTTTAAAAGACACTGTACTTGGATTTCCATGGGCCAAAACAACAGCACGAGCATTGTCCTGAACAAAATAGATGATATGGACAGTCACTTAACTTTCTAGGATGGGGTGAGAACAGAGCTAACACACCTTCATTTTGCATGAGCTGGCATACATTCATTCAGCTCATTTACTGTCTGTTCTCTTAAATTTCATTTTCAAAGACAGCATGGACAGAATACCAGAAGCTATTTCTGTCCTAACAGCATCTAGGTACTACAGAGATCAATCCACATGAATGAATGAAATGGGACTGCAGCTGGCCTCAAATTATCAGTGGGAGATGTACGTGATTAGCCCTTGTGAGACCTCAACACCATTGTGTATCTGGTACCAACACCCTCCTAGGACTATTTGACTAAGCTCATGATCTGCAGCGTCTTATCTTCCTGATCCCACTGGATTTAAAGGGAAAAATTTAGATAAAAATAAGACTGTAATTTCAGCTCTGCTATTTTGCTTAGCAAGACTTCACCAAATCCAAACGATGTTGCAATGAGGTATTTCTTTACTGATATTATTAATATCCTGAATATGTGACTGATACAGTTTGGTGGATTTCAGGCACTATCCTCCCCACAGCATGCCAGCAGATTTCCTCTAAACTTTTACTTCATAACATTAAAAACTCTGTTAAAAGGTATGCATACGCTGGATATACTATATAAACAGTGAATTCAATTCAGAAGACCCCTTGTTACAGTTTACACCTCACCGTTGTTTTACCAATTTCTGGATATAATAAATTTATTACAGATATATGTTCTAGGCACTTTCCTACAACAAACCTGTGTTTGAGTTCTGCCAGTCACGGAATAAAAAAGTATACCGTGAGACCTCAATAAAAGGTTGTGGTTTAGGTTGCAAGTAATTAACTATTCACAACCTAGCCTGACAATAAAATTATTTAACAAAGTATTTGAAACACACAGTGTCACAGTGCTAGGGAATAACTCTGAAACTTAAAAGAGATACTTCAGCAGTCTTTTTTCCTACAAAGAATTAAAAGGAAACCTAACATATGCTCCATTAGTACCYTCCTAGTTAGTTAGTTTCTTCTATTTAGGCTCATATACTTGAGCTAATCTATACACATTACACAGAAATTAAACAGCCTCTTGTCCTATACAGCAAAAAGCCAACATTTACAAAGGGCATGCCAAGGCACTAGATGAACTCGCTACAGAAAAACTAAATAGCATAAAAATGAAACTGGCATAGCAATGACATTTATTGCAAAAGGAACAAGCCAGAACTGTAACAAGTTATTTGCATTACACAAACTCTAGGCTGAACTACTGCTAGCTACAAACTGGTTTTACATCATCTAGAGCCATTTTTGCACATATCCCTTTCTAGGCTCTTGGATATATATAAAACCCCTGCATTTAATTCAACTCCACTCAAAGCCCAGCAAGGGCTAGGCAATATATTTGTGCAGTATAGTTTTTGCAGATAGACCTAAGTTCCAATAAGCACATCACAGTATTTCCCACAGATCCCACAATAGATAAATAGAGGGCTAATCTCTGAGGAATTAATCTGAAGAGTGTGAATGAATGCTGGAATATTTAGATATTATTTAGAGCGGAACAGTCAGACACTCTACCCCAGATCTTTGCCCTAAAACAAATATACAGCTGTTGTTTAGCCAGTTTTACCCATTTTACACACAATCACCAAAACGAAGATTCATGACTCTGATTCAAAGAGTTTGCATTACTGGGAAACAGCTGGATAATTAATTAGATGGTAACTTTTCAAAACTGGCCYGCCCTGACCACAAATACCATACTTGCATATTGTTTATACAAAAAAGCAAAAGGTATACCCAAATGATTTTTCCCAGAGATAAGACGCCACAGGATATAATTTTCGTGGTACTGCTATAAAGGATAAAATTTGAAAGACTACTTTGATGATTGTGAAATACAGGCCCATTATAGCATGTAAAGACCTAGATTTTCGAAACAAAGAAAAGGCATGGGTTTCAGATACCAGGAACCCTTTATCCTGTATAGAGTAAAGCCCCCAAAATGCTTGGCTCTTATGGCCATGTTTTTTTGAAACTGACCACTTCAGCCACAAAAAGAGCTTGCCTATGTATTTATAACCTCTTATATCTCTCTCTCACCGTCTTAAAACAAGACGAACAAGTCATATTACGCTTTACAATTCTATGATAACTTACATTGCTTATTTCTACCTTCTGCATACAATGCAAACTAATTGCTAGAAAATCGGTAATACTTCCTAGGAAAAAGGTAGCTGCTGTGGGCAGGTACTGTTTGTTCATTATGAGTGTTCTATTTTTAGCTCAAAACTATGAAGGTATTTTCCAGAAATATTTCAAAAAGTTTTCTTGCAGAASAATTTCCCTGTGTAGCTGTTTACATCACTGTTTATAGAAAACCAATTCTTGTCTGGATGATTCAGAATTTTCATTTGGAAAACCACCCACATATATTTTAGAGAGTTCACATTTTAGCAAATCTTCTGAATTAGCAGATGAAAATATCCTGTAACCAAGCATTTGAAGTGCAAAGGAACAGTACCTGGAAGAAGGGTCCTAGCACTCTTGTTCTCCCCCAGGAATACTTCCTTTGAGAGAGTCTTTATCATTGAAAATTCAGTATTAAAACCATAAAGAGATTCTCCCCTTTAAAGCCACCTTTCCTTAAAGCTCCTGGCAAGCTCAACCCTACAAACATATATGTCCATGAATAAGTTTCCCTATTATTGTTCAAAGGGTTGGGAATCATCTCTCCAATGAAATGTTTCCATGTATCTTAAAACCAAACTCAGCAAACTCCTTATCTTTACTGGAAGAAAGTGAAAAAAATGACATGAGCTTGACTTTCCTGACTGGAAAAGCTTTTGTACTGCCTAGGATATTGCAATTTCCTTTTGCATTAATTAACAGCTTGAGTGTTAAAATGTGTAAATTTGTACCTATCCTGAAAGTCTGACGGTGTATTTGACATGTTTAGGTTTGCTCTATAATCAGAATTGTAAAAAATTAAGTCTAGACAAAACTCCATATACACACAAAGCATCTTCTGCCAAACACRATGACATTTACTCCTGTCTTGCGAGAGGATTTTTTAAAATAAAAACAAACCGTAAAATTATTCAAAATCAGAACTGAACCTACTTTAATGAGCAGACAAGGGATTTCTCCAGTTAAATTAAGAAATCTTGCGAAAGGAAGCCTCATGCTTGTTAGGGAGAGGCAATATTTTACGTTTTATAGCAAGTCAAACATGTGCTTTGTTGGCACTGATGGAAGACTCCGCATTTCTTCCTGATGAGAAACTGTTTGGCTTTTAAATGTCTCCCTTTCCTGACATGTAGGCAAAAGACTTGGCAGTTCCAGCTACACCCAGCTGTTGCTTCGTTGCCCTGGAGGAAGGCTGGGAAGTGTGGTGCACCCTTTCTCTGTTACGGAGCAGGAGAAGGACAGAGGATTGCTGCCCTGGGAGTACCACTGCGGTATTACTCCAGAGCTGCAGTTCATACTCCCTGTACTCCTGATTGTTCCAGCACACCAGGCTYTTCCATGCAGGTGCATCTCTCCCTGGCTCCATCACGGTGTCCTACCAGTCAGTGGAAGTGGTGGATCCTGGCACTGATACAAGGAGATGGAAGCCCACCTGAGAGCCTGGCTCAGAGAAGCAGAGGACTCTCGCATTGCCCTGCCCCTGAAATACTGCAACATCATTTCACAAACCAGATTCTGTTGCTTCTAGGACTTTCTTTGACACCAAATTAATACAAGATACATGAGCATTTAGTTCAAAACCCAGGAGAAAAATGTTCAAACCATCCCTATTCAGCTGTCTGGAGAGCTGAAAGGAAGAAGAAATGTCCAATCCAATAATCCAGTAGAAATCCATGATTCAGAGCTTGGTCCCAAATCACTGCCAAAGAAGTTGACACTTCATTCTCAGTGGCAGAAAAGTAGTAGAATTTGAAGTACTGATGAGTCAAGAGAAAAAAGTGGACATTTTCAGTGACAACCTCGACAACTCTTGCCACAACCTTCAAAAGCATATTCAAAGCATGCATTTACAGAGTTCAAAACCTAACTCGGTCAAGACTTCATCAGTGAGGTCTGAGAAATCCAACACCTCCTAAAACAGGCATCCTAGAGTAAGGATATTAAAATGTTGGTCTTGAGACACAGTACCTTTTTTTTTTTTTTTTTTTTTGCACACCAGCATTCTATCTTACAAGTAGAATCAAAGCCACAGCTCATGTTCCTCACCTTTGGTCTTGATGGCCGTTTCCAGGGCTGCAGCATCCCGGTCAGCATCAAAATTTGAGTAGGCCTTAACTGTGGCATATGCACTTGGTGGGAGAGAATGCTAGAAGAAAAAGAAGAAAAACAACCTGAAAGTTAAATCATGTAATCCTGTCCTCACTGCAGTTAATAAAACACGTGCCTCTTGGTTAACTGGTATTTAGCCAAATTTTTAAATACAAGCACTACCATCGGGTATCTGTGAAAAGGAAATTCTGCTAAGAGTCACTGAACTCTGTTCTCCTGATGTGTATTGTCCAGAAATCCACTCACAGCCATGCTTATTATAACAAAGAATATATACCAATAGATATTATGTATTATTGCAGCAAAAACCTAACACATTCTAAGTTTACTCACTAAACCTCAATCTTCCAAAATCTGGAGTATTCTGGCTAGATCTGAAGGAAATTGACTACAGAAAGCTAATTCAAAGAAGGTTTAAGTATCTGCCATGAAAGTCTGAAGTATTTTAGATTTGAAGCCAATACTTTCTTTCAATTGCAGGCTACAATTAAAAAAAAAAGAAGAGGGAGATGGAAAATTAGCAATGAGTTAAGTCAGAACAAGTTTTATGCCCTATCTCATGGACTTTAAAGGCAAACCCCAAAAAAATCTTTTTAAGCCTATTGTTCTAGAAAGCTGAAGTTACTCACAATCTCCTTTTGAAACTCTATGCCTGCAGATACTCGGTTTAAGCAGCACGAGGCTAACAAAACCAAATGACATTTCAAATTACCTCTGCTAAGAATAAGAGGACTTGCAGGTAAGTTCACTTAGTAAACAGTTGCAACATTTTAGAAGTTACCAGATTTTATCAGCTGTTTATTACTGTCCTCTCCCGAGGATTACAGCTTCAAACAGGAACTCACCAGCATAGAGATTCAACTCTTCTCAGCTGCTTCAGTGTAAGCTAACAGTGTAGCTTGTACCACCTCCCACGGGCAGGTTAAACTAAACCACAGATTTTCACATAAATAGCTGAGAAGTATTCACAAATCCTACTCTGCTGAGTTCAATTTAGAGACCTAAACCTCTGGCAGAAAGGTGTAGTGACTAACACCTGAAATTGTGATAGCTGTTTCCTAAGTGAATGAATGACTAAGCTTTCTTGGTAAAGATCCCTGGAAATTTTTGTTTCAGTCGCTTGCTCCAACAGAAAGCCGGGTTCATAAACAGGACTAAGCTATCTTAATATCCTTGGAGGATCTTTTTACATGCAAATTGTTAAAAGGAGGACAAATTTTAACTAAAAAATTCCATGGTTTTTGACTACATTTGAGACTATCCTGTAGAGCTCACACGGTCCTGAACAGATTCCTCTGGCAGCAACCACTGTGTCTTCTTGAGACAGTCTGTGTTACGCTGTGGAAATGGGAAGTCAAAAAAGCACCGATAAACTGAACCATTCTTTCTTTTGTCTCTTCCAATCAGCTCAATCTAGCAAAGTGGCCCCAGTTTGGCCCACAGCCACACCACAAAACACAGCCTTTCCTGTTAGCAGATCAAATTGCTAACAGAAACAGTAAACGGAGATGTGCAACGCAGCCTCAGAGAAATCTGTGTGCCTGAAAGATCCCTAAACCAAAGCCCATTAGTATACACAACCATGTGGCACTTTATCTAATCAACCAGTGCTGCTGGATAATCTGAAGCACATCACCTGGTGAGCTTAGTAGAGCTGGGTACCTCACCTTCCACCCAGCTCTAAGTATCTTCTGAGTCATTTGGACAGAGTATTTTACTGTGAGGTGGTATCATACACTGAGAAAATACATAGCATATTTGCAATTTGGGAGCCATCTTTTTGTTCCCTCTGTGCTTCCACCCAATGCATGCAACAAGTTGGATTCAGATCCCCTGACAAAAGATCCAGGAAGCACCATGTACACATGTACCCAGGAAAGACAGAAACCTTCTGCTGGCTACTCCACCAGTGAATGGACCGTCTTCAAATTCAGCATCCACAAAGATTATGCTTTACTCTCTCAGGTGACTGTCTTGAATACTTCGGTGGAGTAGACACAGGTCTTATCAGGGTGACTATTCTGCCTATGAAAAATAGCCATTCAAACTCCAGACTGCATGGTCTCAAATTACTCTGGTACGCTACTGTACCMCAGTACTGGTACTGTGCGTTTTCCGACAAGAGAGTGTTTCCAACTGACTTTCCATTTAGTAGTTCAACACAAAATTTTCCAGGACGTGGCAGTAAAAGTCCAGCTAGTGTGTAACTGCACAAGCAGTCTGGGCCAAACTAAAGCAGAGAAAGATTTTTTTTCTCCCCACATATCTAGCGTACTTCAGGGGTCCTCCAACTGGTTTACCTCCTCTGAGCTTGATGAATTCAAACTTATTGGGAAGAGCAGAACATGAGGGAGAAGCACTTATCATTAACACGGAAGCTGAAGAGGCTTAATTTCTTCAAAAAAACCCAACAAACAGGACCCTTTCAAGATATCTACATCTCAGTATTCCCTGTCCTCAAAAAAATCAGTCATGTTTAAAAACTGAGTAACTTGACATAATCCAGCAAGTAACCTATAAAGTCTTGACTAAAATATAGGCCTCCAATTCTCAATGCAAAGATGGAGCACATGATGAAGCATAACAGCACGATTTTTGTTACAGAACCTTTCTATACTCTCTTGTGGATAGATGCAGACACTGCAAGCATAGATTAACTTTAACTCAACTCCTTAAGAAAGGAGAAGATAATACCAGGCTGAAGCAAGCAGGCCAGTTTCTTTGTCTTGGAACAAATCAATTGCTATACCACTGATGCGGAATGCACAAATTCCTTATTGCACAAGACAGGACTTGGGTTCAGCTATCACCATTCTATACCCTCAAGGTTAAAAACTTTTTTTTTGTGAAAAATGGGTGGTTGAAGTACTGTGTTTAACATCAGTTAGCTTGCTGAATCATTGCTTAGGAGAACTAGGTAAATCCTTTATTCAAACTAGCTACTCAATAATTCTGGCTTCCAACTTTGGATCTACAGAACAAACCAGCTGCCCGATATTTCTAACACTCTATGGCAAGATTATTATGAAAAATGCTGGCATGGAACAGTATTCAAATTTGACTTTTGCAACTACTCACAAGCATCATGGAAGAAACATTTCTGCCCTTGAGAGTAGATTGCTCAAATATTATTCCAAAAGTAATTCTCTGTTGAAACAAACACGGCCAAGAAATCTGAAGAGTTGACTGCTTTTGCCATAAAAATCGGCGTGGTTACTTACTTACAGTGCACTCGCCAGTTCTTTGCAACAGCTCTTTCACAAAGATCATATGGTATAATTTATTTTGCAACAAGTAACAAAAGTAGGCAATTTGCTTGTACCGAGCTCAGATCTGGAGTTACCGGCTACAAAATTTAAAAGTATAGCAAGTTTATAAGCAACATGATGAAATAATACATGGATAGGATTCACTTCCTCTTCAGTGACAATCACAGAACCATGTGAGAAATTCATGGCATGAGATCCTGACACTACAYCGGTAACCCTACCATCTAATGCTGCAACGTAAGAAATCAAACAAAGAGTGTGTGGCTTTCCAGTACTTCAATAAAACTATCAAGCAAGTACAGATGTGGTAGAAAATACACAATCAAAACCAAGATTCTTTACGCTTTTCAAAACAGAAAATGAGAAAAGAAGTTGGAGAAAATAAGTGTTTTCAAGAGGTAGTTTGGTTTTGGTGACAACCATTACAGGAATAAGATCCCCAATATTTTAATTCCCATTAAGTAATGTTTTCCATTTTTAGCTTAAAAATAAAAAGAAAAAGAAAAGAAAACTCTGAAGGTATCAGCAAAACTGAACACATTTCCATCTTCTCTTATCATCCTTAACTCACTCGTTCCTTTGGAAGAAAGAGGGACCACAGATGCGAACTAGCCRCTCAGTTTGTCCTGTGATGTCTTTCAAACGGCCCAGCACATGAATACTGCTTATGCTGCCGGCCAGTTAGAAAAACTGTCATTAAATCTAGTCACCTCATATAACTATCCACAGCTGATTTGTGGCTGAAAACTGATCACTGCTGACTAGGTTTTTAGTCAATGTAAGTTTAAGTAGAAGAGATGTGTGGAATCTTGTAAACTGTACAGCTCAGAGTCCTGTAAAAGAAACAAGATGTGGTATTTAAGTAAAACAAACTTTTCTTGTTTAGATAACAATACTTACATCTCCTTCAAGGCTGAGCTTGCTTAAAATTTCATGGACAGTAGACATCTTGAAAGAACGCTGGAAGAGAAAAAAAACCCACACARGTAGATTTAAATATACTTACAGTTACATCAGCGCGTTATACAGTCCTGAAACACTGCACCACTGAAAGTGACATAGTCCARTGAATCTGCTAATCCCAAGCAAGAAAGCAGATTTAAGAGTTTCCAAGCCACACCACCATTAATAATGCAACAGCGAGAGGTCTTCATTCTATTGTACAATAAAAATTTATCTTTACTCCTTAAAAAAACATTTCTTCTGCATTTTAAGTACTTAAACTTAGGAACTGGAGAATCTCTACCTTAGAAACAGAATCAACTAAGCCTACAACTCAGTACCAGGAAAATTGTGCAGAAACATTATAGCCTGGTCCAGCTCAAAGCCAAAAAGCAGCAACAAGTAGTAGCATTTAAATCAGATGCTCAATTCCTCAAGTACTCATGGAATACATTGAAACTATTTATATCCATGCAGACATTTTATAAAATCATAATGCTGTTCAATCTTTAATCCTGGACACAGGCCCCAAATGCTTCTAATATCAGATGGTTTTGTAGTGGCTCCCCAGTAATAAGAATCACAGGACAAGCTACAAACCAGTTAGCAAGATAATTGTCAGATACTAGGTAACAAGGACTCTCTTAAAATGATAGCTCCAAAAGTAAGGGCCATTGAAGCAAGGTAATCAATAACATTGCTTCATTGCCAGAACCTGCCTAACATCTTGCTAACATATATAAGGAAAAACARGGGAAAACCCAACCCTGAGGTAGATTATACACACCGCAGAAATGAACACTGATCTGATATGTTTATGTTACAATACCCTGCCTTTTTTCAACTSTGGTTTCTGGTCAGGGAAGTTTGCCAGAGCTGTATTACTGTTTTACTGGAAGGGTCTCTCAACAAAGGAGGAAATTTTTTCCAAAAGTTATAAGCCAGAGGCAATACTTAAGCAGCTTGATGCATTCCCAAAACTCTGCTCCCAGATTCCTCCACTGAAAGAGCAGACATTGCCACTCACACTGCCTACTAGTCATCCAGGTTGGCACCTGCAGCAAAYATTATTTTGCCTGTTGAAATTAAAGCTTGCTTCTCAGGAAATCTACAATCAAGCTGTAGAGACCATTGTCAAACAGGGAAAAGAGCTGGCTCGATGAGAGGTAGGAGAGAAAGGACAGCAACACCTCAAGACCAGTGACATTCCACTAACTGATAACTGAGCCTGGAACCAAAATTGCACTATTTTCAGCCTCACTGGGTGCCATTCCCATCACTTCCACACTGTCACTGKTTCCCCCAATCCGGCTCCCAGATACCACGCCCTCCGAGCCAACTCCCCGCTATTGTGTGGGCAGTCCTGGGTATGTCCCTTGAACTGGTTTTCAGATTCTTTTTTTCTCCTCCATCAGTCACTCCTCTGATGGTATTGGCACTTCCTCAGGCAAGCAGTACTAGCTGCGCAGGCAAATTTCCCAGCCAAACCAAACTCCTCTCCACTCAATGATCAACCTGAAACGAAGAGCTCAGAGAACCAGCATGAAGTTTAAAATAGTTTCTTAATAATGGAGATCTGGTTAAAACCCTAGAACAAGTGTTTATTTTTGTTTTAGCTCCTGTAAACCTCCTGTAGAGCAACAGAAAAGCAGAGAAAGTCTTACTTTTAGCAGATATAGCAAGTGTTATGAGAATAAAATGCAGAAACACAATTACATGGCTTTTGTAGCGTAACTGCTGTAATCACACCTTTCCTCACTCAGAATACAGAAAAAAAACCTTTCATCTTCTGCAGCAATCCAGGTATAACTTTACTTCAAGGAAAAATTAAGATCCCAGGGGAGGAAAAATAAGACAGAGAATGAAAACCACAGTCATGCATTAAACTTATTYGAGAATAAATCTTTTTCAGAGCAAAAATCCAACTCAGCCCTTTAAAGATAGGCTGCAGAAGTTGTCATAAGCTGCTACCTGCTATTGGCACTATTAACCATGCTGGTTAGAGAAGGATGATATATTACCGAGTTATGAAATTCTTAATGTTTACTCTTAGTAGAATGAAGTACCTAACAATGAGACCTTTGTACTCTGACAGTATTACAACCAATACCAAAGATGTCCAACTGAAGTCCTTTAGTCTTGCTTGTCACAAAGAACTACAAAACACCAGTGAAAGCTGAAGCAAAGCAACTGCAGTATGATCTTTCACRAAACAATCACTGAACAGCTTTTTGCAAGACTCCTGTTTCTAAATCAATTAAAAACCACATTGAATCAGGCTTGTTGGAAAAAAAACTTGAACAGAGTCCAGGAACAAAACTAACACACCCTCACATAGTGCTGGAACTGGGAGGTTCATATCATCAGCACACAACAACCGACCGCCATCAGCAGCAAGCTGGCAAAAGAAAAAAATGGGAGTTTTGCAAGAATCTTTGCAGAGAAAGATCTTTACTCGGAGAACAAATGCATCTCTTGTCACACCCTGCTTTGTAAGGCACTCATACTTGAGAACAGACTCTCTCTGTTCTCTGACGGACTGATTTTATTTGATGTAGCTTTGACAAGTTCTGGGTGGGTTTGAACATGTRAACAGAGAATACTTGCACTAACTTGTTCTTCCTTACACTGGAATAGAACCAACTACCTTCCAACTGTAAGCTAATACTTCAATACCTTAAGGCAAGTTTCTACAACCGGTTTTCCTCCTAAATCCACATTACGTAACCCTGAATCACACTGTTATTCTACTAAAAGAGATAGCATCTGTGGGAGACCTCGACCCCCACAGTAATCACTGGTTTGCAAATCTGTTATTATATTGGGCCTAGTCTGTATTCAGTACCTTATCCCCATAACCGTTTGGTGACAGAAGAGTGTGTGTTTAAAAGCAGCCCCATATCTCAATTCCCAGGGGCAGCTCACATACATTACAGCAGAAAAAACCCATGTGATCCATGGAAAAAAGTGTCAGGTATGCACAAACAACCACATTGCTCAATAAGCAGAGTTAGCATTTTAAGAAGCACTTATACTCTTGTAGACAGAGATTGAGCAAAGGGTGTTCCCAGACATCTGAGCCAAGGAAACGGCATCCCTGGAATGAGAGAATGGAAACTCTTTCACTCGGAGCAGATTTGTGTCAGGTCTCCAAAAACTAGGGCAAGGCCTGGCAACAGAGGAGAGGAGGAAGAGCGAGGAAGATCCACAATATGTGCTGTAAATGAATTAATGACTCAAAATCATTCATTTATATACAGTGCTAACTGCAAGTACAAATGAACCAGGCTGTATCTCCCTAAATCCCCCCGTAAGGTCTAGCAGTTCATTAAAAGCCACTACTTGGAGAAAAAATTAGCTTTAAAGAAAAGGATTTCAAAACCCATTAAACCAGGCTACCACAAACATACTTTAACCGTTTTCTTCCACAGACACTGCTAATAACCCAGGAGATCTTCCATTCCAGGAAGATACTATGCACATGCAAAATTAAGGACTTTTATTTCTTTAAATTCAAGTTATTCTCACTTCTGAGGCTTTACAGGTAAACTTTTTTTTTTTTTTTTTTTTTTTAGATCAAGGCAAACCATTCCATACATTAGCTAATGGAAACTATACTCGCTAGGGCTGCTTATCATAACTACCTCCACCAACAGAAGGCACATATAGGATGGATCACTCAAGGGCACAGAGGTTCCAGAAGATTCTTTCACTCTTGACCTATATGTTGGGGTCTGCACAGCTCTGTGCAGATACAGTGTTTGAATACGAACGTAAGATCAACTAACATTAAACAGAATTAAAGCTGCCATGCATAAGAACACAGCTTACTTCTGCATGACTGTCCTGAAATCATTTCACTTTTCTTCCAGTTAAATTGCATGGCAACATTCCTTTGCCCTACCTCCCCTCCTCACTCGAGGAGGAGGAAGTGGTGTCCAACCTGACTCATAACCCAAAAGGCAGCAGCAAGATCTCAGCAATTCTGCTCGTGGCCGGGGCAGGGTGGGAGACCCGTGCCCAAACCCACCTCTGCGAGCAAGGAACCGCACCGGGCTCCCTGGCACGCCGCGGGTGAGAGCAGAGGCAAGCTCCGGGTAAGCGTTGGCTACCCGGGGCACTCCCCGTGTAAAGGCTTCTCGCCTGCCCCTGCCAGCGGCTGCATCTGCAGCGGCAGCCCCGCCCCGGGGGAGAAGGAGGGGGCCGCTGCCCCAGGCCGAGCCGGTTCGGGCGGGCTCGGGGCTCCGCCGCGCCCAGGAGCAACGCCGGCCTCGCCACCGCGGAACGAACACCGCCTGCGACGGCCGGCCAGGCTGGCGGGCACCGCCCATGCCCCTGCGAGGCTCCGGGCTGAAAAGTGAATTTACCGTATCGTCGTTAATGCAGCTGAGMCTTTGTGAACCTTAACGAGGAGAAGAAAAAAGTATGTGGGGAAGGCTCACGGAGTTTGGGACCGGTTCCTCTTTTCTGGGCGCTGCCACCACACCCAGTGTTGGTGCGGGGCGCACGAAGCTCTCCGGGGGCACCCTCGCCCTCGGAGGCCGCCGTGAAGCCGAGCACAGAAAAGTAACGGGCGAGCAATGCTGAAGGACGAGGAGCAAAGCGCGGGGCGCGGGAGGGCGGCGGCCGCACCCAGCCACCGCCCCGCTCCGCGGCCGCGCAGCGCCCGCCCCGCTCCCCCCGGCCCGACACCCGCCCGAACCCCCGGCCCGGCGGGCCTGCCGCCTCCCCCCGCTGCGTGCCGCGCCGGCGGGGCCGGGGCACCCGGCGGGAGCTCACCTGGCCGGGGCGGGCAGGGCGGCTCTGGCGACGGCTCTGGCGGCGGCTGGGGCCAGCGGCGACCCGGGCGGGGTTTTGTAGGGCCGGGCGGGCCCTCCCCGCCCCGGCGCCCCCCCGGCCCCCGCGGCACGGCGCTGACTCACCCGGCCGCGCCCGCCTCCCGCAGCAGGAACGGGAGAGGGACGGGGTGGGAAAAGGGTAGGGCAGAAGCGGCCTCTCCCTCCGCATCCGTGTCCCGCAGGGCCCTGTCTCCGTCCCCGGGGACCGCCCAGGGGGCTCCGGAGGTTGCGGAGGAGGCGGCGGGAGCAGCGCCCCGGGGCGCGGGGGTCGGGGCTCAGCCCTGGCCCCCCAGCCCCGCTCTCCGCGGAGGCTGCTTGGTTGCTGCCCACCCTTCAGCTGCGAGGACAGCGGCCCCCGCGGCGCTGCCCGGTGCCCCTGGAGAAGGCAGCCCCCGCACCCCTACCCTCTCCCCTGCCTTACTGGGACAGCAGGTTGTGGTTGCAGCCTGTGCTTTGGGTTCCCCAGAGCCGCGCGGCCGTGACGGTGCTCGGGCTCCGGGGCAGGGCACAGCACCTCGTTCCCAGGCGCGCAGGGGACGGCCAGCCCAGGCTGCAGCGCGGGCCCCTCGCCCCCGCGCCCCGCCGGGCACTCGCTGCCACCGAGCCAGAACTGCACCCTCCTGCTCCGGGCTCGTACCCGGCGAACCGAGCTCCCTACAGCTTGCAGCTAGAGCCGAGCCCGCTTCGCACCGACACCGAGCAACGGTGCCCAGAGGGCAGCGTGTAAATCCCCGAGTATCGCGGCTGTGAGAAGTCTGAATGACGTCTGCCATGAGGAATAAAGGCTGTAAGACCACGGCACGCGCTCTGCTCTGAGGCTCACTGAATCATGCCCGGAGAACCCCAACAGGCGTACCACACCCAGAAGGGGGAGGGGAAAGCAAAACTTCTGCCAGCTCACTAGTGAAAAATAAATCATTGAAGCCCAAATGTTACACTGGTAACAAAAGCAAGATACKATTAAAAACGGTTGGATCACTTTAGATCACTGTTTCACCACCACAGCGTGGCCAGTTTACTGGTGATCAATCTCAAATACCTCAGAAAAAAGCAAGCCCTACCCACTCCCAATGCATGCAGTTACTCCTGTAATTTAAGCGTGTGTTTTTTCATCCCCTGCAGGTGAATACCTTTAGGCAGTCCTTTCAAGAGTACATTGTCACAGAGTGGTTTTGATCCTGCAAAGAGATATTTGCCTCTGCTATGAGGGTTTTTTGTAGGCATAGACAGAGATGTCTTCTGGCAGACAAAGAGAGTAAAAGAGTTTTAGGCTTGGCCAGGTGCATTAAAAGCAGGCAAAAGCAGGCAAGCACAAGAGACACAAGAACATGGGCTTGAGAGTGGAAGTAATTGCTAGGATGAAACAAGATCAGAGATACAAAAAGGGAGAAATATTAAGAAATACTACACTAGACTTCAAACATCACATGGAGGCAACAGAGTGGATGGGTGAACTGGTTGCAGAAGGTGAAAATAATGTTAATAGCCCTTTTCTGAATAAACAAAAGTGACATGAAGGGGACAGCCATAGGAAAAGGCATATCATGACACAGCGTTTTGTCAGAGAAGAACATCAGTGCCAGTATTGCACTAGTTTCACACGTTAGCTTTCTTTTTGGCAAGGCCACTGGGGTTATTTCTCTGTGTATTAATGAACCTGTCTTTAAAAATTAATTCCTGGGTATCCCACTTCCACCAGTGTCTGTCACTAACAGTGAAACAGGTGATTTCCCCCTGCTTTTTAGGTTTCTTAGAAAAAAAATCACTGTCGACTTGGAAAGGTGATTCACAAATCAAAAATACTTACAGTCCTAGAAGTAACAGCCATTCTGTACTGCAGTATTCATTAGGGGCTTTAAATAGGGATAAGCAGCTGAGCAGAAGCCAGACAGCCMATTTGCCTACTAATGGATGCACAATCCCTCAGGGAGTTTTTTTACCCCCATCTCTCGTCGAACATTCTTAAAGCAAAAGCAGAAAAGCATAACCACAACACCCTCAGCTGAAAAAAGTGTTTTCACATGTGTAATGTATTGCCAACATGCAACATGTATGTTGCATTCTTGTATAAAATCTGCTGAATCACATATTAATGAATTAATTCAGAGATGAACACATTAATTCTCTTAACTGAAGGTCCATTAACACTTTTGGCAGAACAACTAACCATCCCCTAATACCAAGGCCTGGTGATCCTGCCCATGGAAATACGATACAGCCTTCATACCTTTAAGAAAAAACTCTGCAAAACCAGTGAGTTGAAGAAGGCAGCAGTCAGGCTGCGCAAATAGGAAAGACTTCTGTTATCTGCCAAACAGGGAAAGGAAATTAATTCAATGGGAGAACAGCAGCCAAGTGCCTGCATCACTTTTTAAAATGAGACATAAGCTTGTAAGTCACATGGGTTATTTCCAAAGATTTACCCAAAGCTTGGAGGGTTTGTACAGCACCTATCACAAGGGGTTCTAGCGCATGACCACTGCTCCTGAGCACTACATGAAAGTAACTACTGTCAGCATTAGGTTGGATAAAAGGCTGGGACAAGGACTGCACTTGCCACAAGCCCAGTGTCTCTCTGTGCCTGCCTCACAGATGATTTACTGGAAGGAAGATGCTGCAACTAGCCTGCAAGTAAGGCAGTGCCAAGAAAGGTTTTCAATTTGTTTTCAYGTTGCTTAGTCCTCACGCCCCCTTAAAATACCTGTATAGGTGGTCATATTTCAAATAACCAGCAACTACTTCAGCTGCAATTACCTATTTGTGATCTCTGGCTTCCTGCATGTTGACCACAGAAATCAAAGAGCGCGCACTTTTGTTGACTGGAGCTCCTCGGAGTCCTGTGGATGGAAAAACAAATGTAATTGTGCTAACTTCTCATTCTTCCCTTCTGACAGCTCACTGTGACTGTTCGTCCTATACTCTATGGACATGCTGTAGGTCCATTTATTCCATCCTCTCAGACTCAGTGGCATTAACATTGCTAACCCTCCCATTATTTTGTTACTGCTTAATATTGTTTGATACTAATTTTATCTTTTTTTTAGTCCCTCTTTCAATTCAATATACCATTGTCTTCCAACTCACTAACACCCTTGATTTTTCTTGTCATTATCTTCTWATGTTATACTACTGGAGGCTTGATGTGCTTAACTTGAATATTCAATTTAAGTTCCTCTCTGACCCAAACTTTATCTTTGTAATAACATTAGCGCATATGGGTCACTCCGGCTCTCAATAGATTTTTTCTCTCACTTCTGTCCCTGATTATTTGGCTCCTTCATCTACACAGATCTTGCTCACACTCTTTCAGGATGCTCTCTACAAAGAATCAAAGACACATTAACACTGGAGTTATGAAGGCCATAATTCTGTCAATATGTATTGCCTACTTAAACTTTTTTCTTGAGTACAAAGAAACAAAAAAGGGGATCAGGACAAAGGACTTTCTGGTTTAGGTGTGGCTGAGCCTCTACRTACAGTGTTGCTTCTCTGAATGTGTTATGTTGCAAGAGGATAATATAAATTCCATTCTGATTAACATATGGATCAGGCAGACCTCTGGGTGTTATTTTTGCACCGTGATTATTTGGTCTAATTTGGGAACTGCCATGATACAAATACACGTAGATTTGTTATTAGCACTTAGCATAATCACAGGTTACGGAGAAAGTTAAGTATAACTTAAAAGTTATGCCAGTTGGGTTCCCAGGATAACAACTTAGCAAGTTATTATGTTTGTGGCTATAGAAGGAGGAAGGACTCCTGAAAGCACACTTAGACTGCATTAGTCATTAGTAAAACTCTAAACACTGAAAGTGTTTGACTTGTTTTGGGTTTGTTTGGTTGTTTTTTTGGGTGGGGGGCGGGGGAATGCAACATTTTTCGATAACATCCGTAATGATTTACTCTAAATCTTACAGAACTGTAGTTTCAATGTATGTTTTTTTGAAAAATAGATTGAATACCAGAATACCAATGCCATCTTTTATCTAATACAACACCAGAGAACCAGACATCTTGTTAGGTGCTCCACCTAACAACCTAAGCCCTGGGATCAATTCTATTCTGTGCAATCTCATTCCTACACTACATGCACATTCCTGCACAAATGTTATTCTCCACTCAGAATTTCATTTACTTGAAATAATCCCTTTTAAAGAGCTAGACTTATCTCTGGAATGATCTTGTGTGTTAGCCAGATCTCTAGTATTTTGTTACATGTGTGTTTTACAAATGAAGCATTATAATAGGTAAGGTAGGTGGCATTTGCTAGTTCAGGCTGGGTACAGAGAGGTAGCATGCTTATGAATAGGACATCTGGGTYAGAAACTGGACACCTGGACTGTATGCCTTGCAGTGCTATGGTTTGCTGTGTGATCTTAGATTGTTGCCTTCTCACTGATCAGGTCCTCTCTTTCGACGGTTAACTCTTCAGGGCAAAGACTAAGTATTGCATCTGCTAAAGAAAATGCTAAACAACGTAAATTACTTCACCAACATACAAGAATAAATTAGATTCATCAAGTGTTCCCAGTTTATCTTCATCTGTTTCATAGAAAGTGTACATTACATGAAAGCTGATGTTTAAATAATATATTTTAGCAATCATTTTAATTGACTAAGACATGACAGGTGTTACATTCTACAGTTACTTCCCATGGAGGATCTCGAAGCGCTTCACACATTACATTAGAACCTGACAGCAAATACTTTTCATGGCTAATAAAACACCTACCCCTCTCTCCCACCAGTTGGCTGCATCTTGCATGTGGCTTCCAAAAGTCTCCTCTTATATTCTGATACTGTTTTATCACTGGATTTGTCTTCAGCTACTTCGCAACTCTAATTTGTCTGCTGTTCAGTATCCCTCCTCTGACACTTTCATGCATGTCTGACCATAACCTGTGTTTGAACTCTAAATTATTTTCAAAGATTTTCCTCATCACCAGTGTAGATAACACCATCATCTTCACCCTTTTATCTCACAATCTCAGTGGRTCCTTTCACTCTAAGCCTATGGGCACAAGGAGCTTGCCTCCACAAAAGAACCAGATGATTCACCCCTGGGTGACTTGGGATCTGAATCAAGACAAGGCAGTAACAAAGCAAAATATTAGCTAAGACTAGTTACAGGACTTGGTCAGAAAGAAACTCCTTTAACTATGCACAAAAGCTAATAATAAAGAAAGCTGTCTCAGGGCATATACAGCCTAATTAAAGTCACTACCAATTGCCAAAACCCATAAAGTTTGAGTCACCATGGTGGAATCCCGTTGCACTGGCTGTCCACTGTTAACAGAAACAACATGGAATCATCTATGCTCCGTTGAGATGCTCAGAAAGAAGCAAGATCCTTTGTTACTCTAATCTAGCTGACGCAGGTAACAACATGGGCCAGCAACTTCAAAGGTGCAGTAGGTTTGTCTCCCTCATGACTCAGTCCAGGCTAYTGCACCTTCTTTCCTTCTGTTTGGCATGCTAACTACACTAAGTCAAAGAGGTATACATACTCAAGTGACACAGAGATTCAGTGAGGAATATGCAACGTGAACAAATAGTAACCCAGCAATTCAGATACTTTTCTGTTCTTTGGTACATATGTAACTCCTCTGGCACACATTCATCATGAGCATTTTAGTTTTTCAGTGTGCCTCACAGAAGTAATCATCTAGTGCGTGACTAAGAGACATCGCCTAGATATGTACATAAACAGAAACACACTTGCCAAATCCCTTGCACTGGTATTGGTGGCATGAATAAACTCAGCATCTTTACACTGAATGAAACAGTCGCAGGATATACAGTCGCTATGTGTGTAACCGTGTTTCAGTGAACTTCCTCAGTCCCTCGGGGACTTCCTGATGCCCTGCTTGATAGCCAGCTGCCCTTTTATCCTAAGATCATGCAATCTGAGATAAAACAAGGGCTATAAAGCATAGTCAGACATTAAAGAAGGTAACTTTACTTTCTGTTCTCAGGTTATCATGAATACCTTCAAGCACAGTTTATCTATTCAGGGTTGGAGAGCTGCAACTCCATCTGAATCTAGATATCATACTGTCTTTGGTCCTACATACATTAACAGGTTAAAAAGACACATCTCAAACCCACTACGATGAGTTCAGCTTTCCCAGCAATATCAGCAAAAYGCTGCTAGCATAAACAGACTACCAGTATATATTACAGCATTAAGAGAGATTTTGAACCCATTTAGATGACACAGTGCTTAAAACAATCACAGCTGCCAGCTCAACAATAATGTTCCCCAGACTGCCACCACACTGGAAAACACTGTAGGAAATATTACTAGTGCACGTAGGAGCCCCTGACATCATCCAGAACAGACCAGCATGAATAATCACTACAAAGTTTGGTCTGTCTTGCCAAAGGACAGRAACGGCTATAAAAGATGGAAGCTGCCAAAAGTCCTCAGGGAAATTTTCCTAGGAATAGTGTTAAAAGGTTTCATGTAAGACCAAGTCTGTTCTGCTTCATTGTTTCCCATCATTATGTGCTTTTTCCACTTTGGTGACTCAGAACACAAACAGTCCCATGGTTTGGATTAATTTCCTGGCCTCTGCCAAAGTACAGGGGAGGCTGTCACACCTTAAATATGTCCCTAAGAATCTTGGGGAATAATTCTGAATGTTTCAAGGAATCTATCTAAACTTGCTGTAAAAATCCTTAAACAACAGGTTCCTACAGCAAATCTGCAGGCTGGTAACTGCAAGCTGCTTACTGCAAAAAGTATCTCCTTTTTATTTAACATCATGCCACCTCTGAAATGGCCCATGAAAATGAATTTAAAAATCACTTACAGATTAAAGTTCACTGACAGAAATCAGCATACTATTACTACAGCAATCTGGAACACAGCTATAAAATTTCAATTAAAAAAATCAATGATTCTGTGAAATAGCAGGAAAGTTTATAACAAACAAAAAACACATCAACCCTGTTTTAGTACAAAATAACATAAAACACACAGCATTTTGAGTAAGTTTTTACATGATCTGAACTTCATTACCTAATTAGGCTCAGCTGAGGTACTAGCTGGGGAACAAATGATGCTTTGCAACACAAAGGAATGTCACAAATTCTTGATTAAATATGACCKTCTACACTGATGTCTTTTTTGCCCTTTCAAGTGGCATCTTATAGCTTTAGATAAAATTTAAGGCAAAGTAACCTGACTTCAAAAAAGATGTTGATTGAGTGAAAGGGAATGGCTGTTATGAAGAGATTTGTTTCTGCCAGGCAGGCTAAGACTTGCTTTTCCAGGTCAGAAGCACAGGTTTGAATTCTAAAACCAGAGATCTCTCCCTTTAATGAATCAGAAAAATATATTAAAAGCCTATTGTTTTAGCATGAAGGAGTACATATAATACTTAACATTTTCATTCATGTTTGCTTTCAAATAAGTCTTCAGTAAACACTTCTAGTTCAGCTGGACAACTTTCACTGCTGTGTCCTGCGTGCTAGTAGCTAGTGCCCACACAGGGAACAGATCTTTAACCTTTAGGGAGACGAAATGAAAGGCTGTAGTGATAGCACAACTACCGATAATATTCAAACAGGTCCTCAACACTAAGGTTTATTTTCCTAATGCTACTATCATCCAGGAATTCATTACAACAATAACGAGCAGCCATCACAGTGTGTACAGAATGAGTTCAAAACAGCAGAGGAAGGGAGTGGAAGGCTAGYTGACTGATCAACAAGAACAGGCATGGAGAGGCAGAGCTGTTGTCCTTCCTGTGGAGGGAGAAAGCAAGCCTTCAGGGTTCTGCCAGTATAGAAGGCTAGAACGCAAAGTTTAAGCCACAGTCTGACATGTGCATACACACACAGAGACACAGACACACAGAGTAGCGTGAAACCGCAGACATTTAACTTGGCATTTAAAAGCCAAAGAAATGTGTACAGTATTTTATCTTCTCAGTTTGTCTATTTGGGCTGGTAGAAAACCTATAAATGGATGATAATGCATTCTTTTGGTAAATACGATGTCGTGTAAAATATCTTCCTCGGAGAAGGCAGGAAACAAACTTAGTTATTCATGCACCCGCATACAAATTTACTGCTTGTTCTTCAAAAAAAAAAAAAAAGGCAGGCTGTAGTGAGAGGTCTATTGACAGTGTCAGTACAATATTCTCTCCAGGCTTCTTAACCTAATGTCCTGCTTTTGGATTAAACAAGTCAGTCTAATCAATCTTACTGTGCATTCTGCTTAYGTTACCCACAAAGAAGCCAAAGAATTTCAACTGTGATGTGAGCACTTGTTAATTTGGAAATGACTACAAAATTTATTGGAAGTAGCATGCGCAGCTATGCAGTAATTACACCTCCTTTCTATTTTATTAGTCTTTCTATTAACAAAGAATATCCAGAGAGTTGCATGAGACTACTGTGCTCCTCCTGTCAGTCAAGGGAACAGAACTGCAGTACTGGGTGCCTTAAGTACATGCTTCTGAAATAAATGGGTTTTGACTGCTGAGGTAGCTTTTAAAATGGCTACATGACCTGCTCGGCAGAGGGGATAAGAAGCAATGGGGTTCTGACAGCTACTTCCTTCCCTGGTTTTTTAAGCTCAAATTTAACCAGCCTATTAAAATACTTGTTGAAGTGCTCTGTCTGCCAGGCAGTATAGCCCACACTAGACAGACTGATGAGTGACTCGTTTCAGTAGGAATTTTTTTGCATTCTTCCTGTTTTTTTTATTTTTAATTGCTTGCAGAAAGATTTGGTAGGTGGAGCTTTTGAATGTAATGAAACATCTATTGCAGCAGGCCTGGCACAGGATGGCACTCATGCTATTCACTCCACTATGGGATCTTAAGGTCTGTGTTAAGGTAAGAGCCATGAACTGACTTGAATTATTTTCAAGCTTGCATTGTTACTCCAAATCTGATTTTCAGTGATGAAATGAAGTTCTAAACAAATATTCCGATTTTATTCATAGATGCTTTTAAGTTTCCGAAAAATACACTAGAAGCATTGATCTCAGAGAGAATTTGGCTACACTGATTATTAACATGGATATTTACAAATTTATTTACAGAAAATCCTTATGTTGTTCTTTCTACACTAAAGTACACCAGAAGGGAGAATTGGCACTAGAAGAGGTAGGGAATCTCAGTGAGAGCAGCTATGCCACATCATTCCTTTAAAACCATACAAGTCTAACTATTGTCATAGTGCTCACACAGGTCATTGCTCGCGAACGACTGACTGCATTTACACAACATTACCAGTATCGCTAGCTCTGAGAGTCATGTTTGTTGTTTTTCTGAAGGCATCAGTTCCTAAAAGCCTGCAATGACGCAAGAACTCAGAATTGCCTGAAAAAGGCAGTGATAGGGAATGGGAGTCTCTCTCTCTCACTTCAAAGTAAAATTTCAAAAATATAATCCGAGTCACATGTCCTTGAGTATCAAAAGGCTTGAAACACCCCTGAAACACTCAAAAGGCTCTCAAAAGTATGTCAAGGTTTATTAAAACTCACCATTATTTTTAAACTCTAGATTTTTACGAGTCAGGGTCATTATCTTTGTGCTAAGAATTCTGACAATATCTGGCATGGTAGAGCTTGCTCTTTTTCTTGCTTTACAAATTGTATTCATTTGACAGCAACTAAAAAATGAGAGGCACTGATGGGGTACATGCTTACTCCTGAGGCACAGGCAGGTAAAGTCATATTCCTAGCCATTCATGCTGGCTTACAACAGAGGAATCTCATGCACATGTGGAAAACTATTTAGCTAAGTACCTTTGAGTAAGTTTTAGTGAACCTGAGATGTATTCATGTATCTTTTGGAAAAGTTGGCTCTAAATATATCTGTATAACTGTAATGTGGACTATYACCATCAAGTGGAAGGAAGATGGCTTGGCTGATTGGATTATATAGCTTTGGTCAACAGTAGTAGTAYACTTTTCCTTTTGGCTCTTCTGAACAAGGACATTGCCCATTGGAAAAATAAACAAATGGTTTTCCTCTATTAGGGCAATCAAAAATAGGAAATGTACACTTGTAAAAACATGCTGTAAATAAACAGAATGATGTGGCTACTATACTTCATTTAAAGAACCAGGGAATATGTCGCTGGGTTCTGTAATAGTCCCCTACCCCGCCCATAGTTACTATTATTCACTTCTTTCTTTCTAATTTTAAGTTAAAAGYGACAATGTTCTTTTAATATTTATTGAAATCTTTTAATCACAAACAATAACAAGAAAGGTTAAGTTTCATCTGAATTACCTCTACTGTTACACTTCATACAAAACTACCATGTCTTGGGGAAGAATGGGGCTTTCATGGCCTTTTTTTTTTTTGCTCACTGAGTAAGCATCCCACCCCACAGAAGAGATAAGTATCAATCCTGAGGAATGCCCTGAAGTCTGCACTAGGACTGATACTGTTTAATAATTATTACACTAAATTACAAACAATTTAGAAATTGGCAGTGTATTGTTGCAGTTCCGTAAGAACAACAACAAAAAAATCCCTCCGCAAGGTATAGGACAATGGTGTCTTCTCAGYCTTACAGCTAGATGGGGACTGGCTGGCCTTCAAGACATAGTCGTAAGTAAAAGCAGCCTTGAGATGATCTACAGAAGACCTTCATAAGGCTCAGAATGGCTGGGATCAGCTTTTCGTCAATGACAATCCACCTACAAGCTAGATAGGGTGTAATTCAAATGCTCTGTGCTTAAACAGACTGTCAGCTGGCCACCAAAATTGTTTTCTGGTATTGAGAAGGAAATTTAGTTTGGGATATATAATACAGCAATGTATCTTTGAAAACATTTTAATGGAATAATTTCAGCATAAAGTAAGGGAATTTGAACTTCCAAACAAAATTTAAGAATCTTTGCAGAAAAATACAATTTAACAGTAACTAAAAAAAACCCAAACATACTTTTAGCACAGAGAAATATAACATATCAAGCAACAACAGTACCTCTGGGAAGGACTTCTGCCCGCACTTGTAAGAAAGGCTGTATTTTGTTAAGAAAGAAGGATCTTAGTTATGTAACTTCTCAGAGAAACATCTGAGAAAGTTATACATCCGGTCAGACTCAGACAGGGGGAGAGACTGAAAATGCTCCAATTCCTTCTACTAGTAGAACTAAAACCAGCTTAAATGGAGGTCAGCACTAAACATTCTGAAAGACCATGTCTGAACTGATTTTTATATTCTTTTGGAGACAAGCTGCTATTTAAAATACAGGGCAAGCAAATCAGAAGCAAAAGAAGTACCTCTTCAAATGGTTCAATGTCTGCTACTGAACTTCGCTGCATGGGGTTGGACAGTCACTAGCTGTGGCAGCTCCCACCTGCCAGCACTGGGGAATGGATGTCTGGTCACTTGGTCCCAGTTCTCTGCTTCCAGCTGCTAGGCTACATTAGAAGACAGAGAAAACACAGTAAATCTATTCCTAACATATGTTACATAGACAGTGTCTATTGTATCCCTAAAAGGTTTTGCAGTCAGAGAAGGTGAAGAGGTTTAGCCAGTCACATAYGGGAATGAAAGCAGTTCATAAGTGATTCATTAGTGCATAGTGCAAATAAAGTCTGAAAACACTTATTACTGCAGAAATAAAGAAAAGTTAGATTTCACAACCAATAACCTATTGCAGTTATTCATGCTAATACAAAGAACTGACAAAGTTCCATGGTTTTGCATGTATGTCAACCAGTAATCTGAAATGCCAGGTAAGAACTCCCCCTCTAGTCCTCCAAAACTAACTTCAAACTGCCTGACATGATACAAAGCTATCAACTTAATCCCATAACAAACACCAGTGAATGGAGAGAACCAGACTTCGTATCACTGATCTTGCATGGAAAACCTCAGAGGGTTTCCTCCATTTTTAGTGGTTACTGGCTCAAAGCTGAACTAGCAGTTGGTTATGAACAGAGCTTCTCAGGGGTTGCTACTGAGTCCAGTACTACTCAGTATTCTTATAAATCACCTGGATAACAAGATGGCATCAATCTTCACCAAGTTTGCAGACACCAAATAAGGAGAAGACTTAGAGTGGACAGATGAGTCACTATTCAGAGAGGCTTGGTCAGCCTGTGTGATTGGGCCAACAAGAA
Source organism: Oceanodroma leucorhoa (assembly GCA_030449065.1). Taxonomy (NCBI): domain Eukaryota; kingdom Metazoa; phylum Chordata; class Aves; order Procellariiformes; genus Oceanodroma; species Oceanodroma leucorhoa. Next base: position 2,549,785 of record JASVER010000048.1, read on the forward strand.
TTGCATGAGACTTAGCAAAGATAAAGTCCTGCACCCAGAATGAAATAACCCCAAGCAGCAGCACAGGCTGCTCCATTAGCACTGGACTACAAACATCCACACTGAAAAGCTAAGAGASACCTGCATACAGAAATCCCTGTGAAATCACTTCGACCGATTCTCCAGCACTTAGAGCTTCCTGTTCTGAAAGACAGGACAGCACATACTTACCCCCCCATTACAACCAGGTAAATCTACATAAAGAAAAAAAAATCTAACGAGGGAAACTATAACYGGAAGATTCTTAGACTGGATAAATTACATCTAACCACGCACTCCAAATGCATATGTAAAAGATATAATACAGACTGACAAAAAGTAGTAATTACTTTTAAAAACAAGCCTACAAATTGCAACATAAGTATACACAATCCATTCCAAACACAGAGTTGAAGATTGAAATTATAGGACAGGATTATGAGGTCTGTGGAATTTTTTTCCTAAACTCAGTGGGCTGAGGCCGTAAAAAAGATCAGCATTAGTTAGCTGTAGAGACAACAGTTACCCRGAGAGCAAGATCCAGGCCCACTCACCCTCCCTTCAGCTGTAGTTTCCTGCTTCCCACAGCTTTACAATCTGTGTTACGTTTAGGAGTTTATACTTTGGTGGCATCACAACAGTCAGGCTCCCCTGTATTCCTTCTTTCTCCTCCACAGGTAACYGTCACTTCAGAAGCAGTCTATATAGAACCAGCAACCCAGCAACTAATATCCAGCACGTTTTCTGGCTTTACTGAARTATCTTTTACCAATTATTTTGTTTAGCCATTTTCTTTGTTTCAAATTTCAGATATTACGGCCTGAAATAAACATGCTATCCCTTTTCCCTTCTCCTCTTATCAAACTCCTTTAAATAGAATTTTATTTTAGATGCAAGTRTAAGTGGAGTATACTTTTGTACATTTGCCTCAAACTGATAAGGGGTCATCAGCATTTAACAACATGTTCTGCTCTCAGATCCATTTCACTGAGTAGAATTTTGCTGAACTGTTATTAGAGAAAATAATAACCTAATTTGATTTCCCAACGCAGGCATCACATTGGATTACAAAGTCGCCTTTTAGGCAAAGTAACAAACTCAAATTAGATTTTAGTCCATGACACTTCATAATCCTCCATTTTTATTTCACCAATCATGGCATGTTGAAAAGCAAGGCAATCTTTCAGGAAATGGGGATATCCAGCTGCAAGATGATCAAGGACATATTGTCTTAATGCTGTATCAGGCTCCTGTCTAAGAGGACAAGTTTTGGTTTTCATATGGTGTTAAGACAAGCATCTCTCTTCCCACAGAATCTCATGTAATAAGACCTTATCAGGATGTGGCAGACTACAAAGACAAATTACATTAAGAATTTTACCCCTACCATTACTCCTGTTCAGACATAGGAAAAGGCTGTGATGTGAGCTAGAAGGAGGTAGCAGTCGTTAGCAGAAACAAATTGCTGCCTAYCTTTCATGTTTGTGCAGATCTGGAATGTATCCACAAACACGCATAAGACACAAAACCACCCTACTTTTACAACCAAGAACAATCCAAGTGACATTGTTCTGTGCCAATATTTCATATCCCTCCTCTTCGGGAATATCCCCAAGATTCATTTTCGCATTCTCAAAGTCATAGAGAACAGCGATTTACTTTCTTGCATCAGAAAGCTTGTTGTCCTGTAACTTGTGTATAAACTGTAATTTGTGTATGAATTTTATGAATCTACATGCTGCACGGCCATGACAAAATGAGCAGACGACAGTTCTCGGTAGCATGCATTCCACAGAACTAATGCCAGTCAAACAACCACCACCCCCCGCCCGTGATATGTGAACAAAACCAGAGTCTTTCAAACAACTAACTCACCTTAGAGCAAATTACTTCAGTCCCACTTAATCCAAAAGACAACAATCAAATAAAACATAACAGTGAATTAAAAAGCCATTTCACGTGTTGTATATAAACTCCAGATTCCCTACCCATTCTAAACATGTAAGAAACTACAATTAGTATACTAGCATTAGTAGTATACTAGCACAGTATAGTAGTATACTATTAAGAGAAAGATGCAAGTCTTTTAGGCATATAGATACATGGGCAAATAAGACCATACACTTCTAACATATGAAACTGCATCAAGAAACTAAATTCCATACAAGCCTGGCAAAAGCTTTTACATATACAAACTGAAAACTGCTTTGAATCCCCACATAGAGTTACTTATCTGGCAAAAATGACTCACAGCTAAAATATTCCCATTATGAGAGGTCACTAAGTGCATTTAGGATTTTGTATCAGAACTACTTGTAATTTGCGAACAGCTCTACCCCAGTTCAGCTTGTCATTAGCATATCACTGCAGCTAAAAGAAGCAGTGGCCAAAAAAAGAATAAACTGAATAATACTGTAAATATATCTAACAGTGGGAAAAAAAATCAGAAAATGCTTTGTATTTCACAAAGAATGGTTTTTAATAATCATTCACTGTTTAAGCCCGTTTTAAAAAAAACTGTCTTCAGGATTTTATAACAGGTATACCCCAGTAAACAATGTAAACACTTTATTTTTACTTTCATGACATTAAAACGTGTCATGTCAAGCCCCGGTGAGCAGAAGAATGCTTGATCAGATGTGTGTACTTGGTAACTTCCTTAGTCCAAATAAAAGACTTGGAAGAACATCTTTAAGGCCTTTGTTTTTTGTGTTAGCAGTTTAAGCATGCATACAAACAGCTCTCCAGAACATCATCCAAACAAAAAATAGCTCAGACATTTTGAAATAGTTGTTTGTGTTGTTTAAAAGGCAAAAATGGGAAAGAATTTATTGGACTCATTCTTGAAGCTTTCAAGAATTCATGAGCTCTTCTAAAAACAATACTCTTAATAAAGGAAGATATAAGCAGAAATCCAGAAAACATGAAACAAAAGCAATGATGGAGAGTATCATTTTTGAGCCTCAATTTCAAGGATTGTTTCTGTTGAAACACTGAAAGTATGTTCCATAAAATAGCTGTAATGCAGAGAAACTTCCCTCACAAGCAATCACAGAATACGTGTTTATATACTAACATTCAAAACAACTTTTAATTTTTCCACACAACTCATGTTCACTAGGACACCGCACRTCATCACATTGCTTGGCCTTTTCATAGACAGTAAGTATTCTCTTTTCGTAACTTCCCTCTGTCAGTTTGGCTCTAAATTTCAAGCAAACTGCTGATGTACAGCATAGTCTGGTTGGGTTTTTGGAACTATGACTAAGGCCTTGATCCTATCACTTGCTCCTCCAGGCAAACCTTAACACCTCAGGTAAGCACTACTGCATATCAATGTGCAATCTGACATGAGATTCAGGCTGTAGCCATTCAGTAATACAGTAAGTAACTGCAATATTATTTTTGAAGACACACCAGAATCCAAACAATCTTTGGAAATTGTTTTGGGGAAGCATAAAAATATATATTTTAACTGTTTAGCTGTACTTGTAAGTTTCCTAGTGCAATTTTATGGTACATACTATTCAAATAAACACAGCTTTTGCTCCTCCAATCTCATTTGTTACACCATCCTAGAAAGAAAATGTATAAGTAATTTAAAAACTGGTAGACATTGTGTGTTAAAGGGATTAAGTAATTAAATCCAAGTCGTTCCCCTTATGCACATTACACAAAGTAAAACACAATTTTAAAATATGTCAGAATAAAAATCTGTAGCGATTCTGGAAGAATTAAGAAAGCTGAAAAGTTATTTTTCTTGTTGTTATGCGATATCAGATATTGCTGTCGACCACTGCTTCATTCTTCAAGCTGTAGTTTTTCTACGAAAATCATRAGACCAACAGAAAACACTTTTGTCCCCTAGCCTCAGCTGCAGACACTTGCCTTTTTTTCCTCTGACTGAATCTGAGATTTTCACTTGAAATGTGTCCACTGAGGTAAGAAAGGGTTAAAGGTTTATAGAATGTTTCAGCTGTGGAGCTGTTTCCCCTGCCAGCTTGTTCTGGCTCCTTTGAAGCAGCAAGAAAGCCTCAGATTTTCTGTTTCGTCTTGTCCTTCTCCAGGCCATCCTTAGCACAGCATGGTTCAGCTATTCCTACTTCAGTTGTACTACATTTTGTTGTACTTCATTTTCCACTTTTTCTTCATCATTCTTTGTTTGCAGTAATTCTTCTTCAGCTTCTTTGTAGCCACACCTTCATTTCTAACAAGCTTAGCTGGATTGCCTTTTGTTTCCATAGCTACTGGCTTTCCCTCATAGGGTGTGTCCGATTGTACTTTCACCCCAGTCATCTAGACACATATGGGGAGAGAAAAAAAACACCCAAACCAACTAGAATTAATAATCTTTAATCTGTATTAAGCACAAACATATACAATTACCTTCAGAGAACTGCCTTCTACTWCTTGTCATTCCAGCCAGACTCAGAGGCCACATCTGGAGTGGGAGACAGGCACAGCTGGTCTTCCTGTCACCAGTGGGATCTGACCACTCCTGCCCCTTTCTTGCCCACATGCCTGGATTCCCTTCTGGCAGAACCCGAAGTGCAGGAGGTAATTAGGAACTGATGCACAACTCTCTTTTGCCCTCTTATGAAGTCAGGATGTGGCTAACACATATAAATGGGCCTAAAAAGCATCCCACAGTCCACTAAGCTAGGCATAGTTAGCTTGTGGCTTTTACACAAGTGAGTAAATCTATGCTGAAGAAAAATAACGCTTGAAAATTTCCTTAATTTGAAGTGTTGTACTACCTCTTCAAAACATTAGAGCTGAGAGTGGGATCTTTAGGAAATTTCCAATGCATGATATACATCACTTATTCACCAGCATAAATTACAAAGCAGACTGGATTCCTAAAAACTTTCCACAAAATTTCTATCAAAAGTTTCTTTAGATGCAGACAATTAATTCTTCTTCTCATAATAAATTCTATTCTGTTTTAAAAACAGCAGCGACAAAAACCAGATAGTAGTGACTTTTAGGCTATATTAATTTTTACTTATCCTAATGATGTCTGGAAGGAAGATCACATTCAAACATCTAAAACATTTTATTTCTTTAGATTTAACTGCACTCTGAAGAAATGCAGAATATAAATGCTGTGAAAGGTYGTTCATTTTCAGTAAAAAGGAGTAAGCCATCCACACACATTTTTATATTTATGTCTGAGACACAGAAATTGTGTTTTCCCAAATTAAGGTACTCCCATGCCTCTAGACAAAGTATGTATGCCTCTMTACAAAACAACACATTACTGTTACTCTAGAAACAGTATTGCAGATATATTGTTATGAATGTTTCACTCTATAGGGAACAGTATACCAATGAGAATTTAAGTTTCCGTATTTCAGGGAAGCCACCTGAATTGCAARGAAACTTTCCTCAGAGGTGAAGGAGTTCAGAGCAACCAAAGACAGGTGATCAATGGCAATCTGTCCGAATGAGCTAACACAGAGGGCCAAAAGAAAAACTTATTTTTGCTGCAGAGAATCACTATTATCCCTACGTGAGCTTTGTTTAAAATTACAAACAATCAAGAACAGATCCAAGATGCTCCACCCTAGCCACTGAAACTGGAAATCACTAAATTAAGACACGAAAGATTTCAAAGAGTGGYGTGAGGGAACTGAGGAAAGTACTTAAAACTTTCAGTAGAGAGTAATGTCATTTGGTTTTCTGTCTTGCCATATGATTATCCCACACCCAGTAATGTAAACGCTCTGACAATTTTTTTTGTGTGACTGATTTGTTTACAACCTCTCGTCTGCATGACATTTCAGGTATCAAATATTACAGTTGAGTGCTCATTGCTGTCCCCACAAAAGAAGCACTTATCTGGATCCCTCTCCTACCTGCCTACTTATTTTCACTAAGCTGGTTAGAATTTAATATCTTAGGCCTCCAAGACATGTCAGTTTCTGCTGAAAAAGCGCAACAAGTTCAAGATTTTGAGATCTGGGGGAAAGACAGAGAGACAAATGAAGATAAAAGTGGGATTGAAAAAACAGGAAACCAGGTTAAAAGGTCATTGCTGAAATTGTTTGAAGAAAAAGTACATCAACAAAGAACACCATCACACAGGCAAAATTAGAAAATCCTTATAAATGCAAATATTGTATCTGTTTCAGCTGTACTGCAAGCCTATAAATTAAAGAGCTTTTAATTAAGCCAAATGCTTTGCCGTCCAAAAGTATTATTAGCTCACATTGAAGATGCAAAACTTCATTTTTAAAGAATTTTGCCATCAAATGGGGAAAAAAAAAAGTCTATTTAAAAAAAACCCAACACTTAATGTATCACAGAGAACTGCAATAAGAGCTCAATGGAATAGACCCTGACAGTAGAATTCACCTTACCTGATTTTACCTGTCTACAGTTGTGCTAATCATCTTTACTCCTGTAGTCATCAGARAGAAAATGACAATTCTACAGCATGAGTCCTACAATCCACTTAAGAGGCCCATCCTGGTGTGGAGATGCATCTTACAAAATATTCCATTTCCCTCTGTTAACAGCACAATGAGCTTAAACATTGTTTTTCCATACTGTAATGTTTAAAGCTAGGTGAGATGAACCTCACCTGAAATATTTTTCAGGAAAAAGGCATTCCTATTCTTGGTAGTGGATCCAGAATTCTAAAGGGTCTCTCTGACCCCCGAAGATGACAGATAAATATACTAGCTATATATCCAAGGGACTGAAACAGATTTTTTCAAAACTGCTAATCTGCTTTTCCATCAAGCGTGATACTGACCTTCTGYTTCCACATGGCTTCCTGGGGTGCAGGCGGAAAGGTGCATGGAACTCTTCCATGATTCACGTGATAGGGCAAAGGGAGGCTGGGATCTAGCGGCACCCATGGGACTGAAAGAGTGGCAGGTACAGTAGGCAGATCACAATGAGCTTTATGTAAGTTATATGATGCTCTCGTTGTCTTGTCAAGAGAACTCTTGTAGATTCCCACCGATGAATCTCCTGCAGCATGAGTCAATAAATAAGAGCCCTCCTGCAAACTAAAAAGATAAAGTTCAAAATGAAAAATATTATTTAAATGTTTTTGGTTTGTTTCATTTGATCAGGATAGCTACCAAGTTCTTAATGCAAAAGCAAAACATCTTTAGATATTTACTTATCAGTCCCTTATAAAAAGACTACAGACAAAAAAACACGAATTAAACTGTATTGATAAATACGTACTAATTCATGTGTTTATAATGTATTCATAATGTACTAATTTATCATCAATGTACAGATCGTCATCATATTCAACAAAGCACTTAAGCATACACTGAAAACCATCCATACTTGGCAAACTGTAATTCTTTAACCAGCGCCTTACAGAGCATAATGTATATATGGACACAGACACAAAGAACAGATGTGCTTTAAATACATGCAGGATTAAACAGGTTTTCAGGAAGATAAATGTCAAGCAACTGCCCACATCAAAAATCTTAGTCACAAGTCACGAAGCTACAGAAATTATCAAGYGCGGGAAAACTCTTCTGTAATTCGAATTAAGAGGCTTTACACACAGTGCAAGAAACCTGCTTCACAAAAAAATTAAGAGACACTTGCAGACTGAAAGCCTTGAAGTAACTAAATAAGGAAAAGGAAGGAGCAAGAGAAAGGTTGCAATGTTGTACAGAGGAGGACAAATGCTGTTGTAAGTCAAGCTAAGCAGAAGGGAACACAAACAACATTATTTCTACAGATTAAGCAAAAAGACTAACAAAAAACAGAAGTCCAAATTTTAAATGTCAGCCTACATAYGTATTACAACTCACTCCTGTGAACTGTTTAATCCGCTCAGAAGTGTCCAGTCTCCTCTCTTAAGTGGTTCATAAAAATCAAGTTCTTATTCTTTTGCATCATTTATACAAAACTTGTAATCCTAAGCACATTTTTACATAGTACTGCATTATGCTATGCTAGACCTAAAAGAATCTGTAAAAGTATTTCATATATCTGAAGAAATAAAAATCAAAGAGTAGACAAGCATTCTACAGAAGAAATAGGATGACCTGGGTAATGTTGCAAATAAATACAATGAACAAGAATGAAGCACTTACTCAGACACTTTCTTCAAAATGTGATGAAGTATATTTAAYGAATTTGCAGGCCTGCAAAAAAGAAAAGAAATTACAAAAGTAGTAACTTGCAAGGCTTGTTAGGGTTTCAAATTCGTTGCTTAAAAAACCTACTAAAAATACTCACTTAATCAATCCAAGTTTTTCTCTTAAAATTTCTGGAGAAATCTTTTCTAGCATAATAAGCTTTGATGTAAAAGCATCAATACGTCCTGAAAAATATTAATTCAATTAATACACTAAAAATAAAAGAGAATAAATGCAAAAGCATAATTTGCAGACCTAATGCATTTTAAAAGGAATAAAAATTTTGCTCTTTCACAGTGTAGAACAGTGAAAAGTATCAATGTTGCACAACAGCGGAAAGTAAAATGTATAGCTGCTTTAAGTACAGTATTTGGGCTGTCTTTCTAAATCAGGGAGATGCCCATGATTCCAGCAAATCTTACATCTTGGGTGATGTCTGGGGTATACAATCTCATTTTGCCATGGCCTTAATCTCATCAGTTATTTTGTATCTTCTCAAGTTCTTTTGATCCTTATCACTATGCTTCCTCACTGGACAGATCATGAAAGTTTATCTTTTACAACAGATTTATATACTTGTTTTTCTATTCTGATACATTATACGAACAACTGTGTTATTTGATTTTCTAGGGATTCTGTACCTTTGTCTCTTGATTTTTTCTCCTCACTTGAAAAATTACAATTTACAATTCAGGCCTTGTTCATGGCAAATCATTAAAGACTATTTGTCTTTGACATAGCTAGGAGCAACAATTCAAAGCTCTCCTCGCCACACTTTTAAAATAAAGACTGACAARAACAGTTTAGCCCACGTTTTCACTTGATAAGCAATAAAGATCATTAGCATAGCTTGTACACTGATGTGACTGTGCCTTACCTTCAGGTTCTCCCTCATGTTGAGGTTTTCCCAGAAATCTGTTCTATTCCAGCTCCCACAAGGAGGATGAGAAGGCAGCATAATAAAATACGACCTACTCAGTGGAATTTACTGCCTTACTACAAATCTGCTCTCACAGGAAGTGTAAATGCTTCAATTGTACAGYTAAAACTGCTAAATCAAAGCATTTCACATTCCAAGCTAAACATTACTAGTAATTTGTTATGTGATGTGTAAGAAGACCAAGTAAGAACTCTCATTTTTAACAGATTTTAAAAAAATGCACCAGGACAACTAATTTCTTTTAAACACTGTACATTTGTTACTTTCCTTAATATCAGTACTTTGTGCAAGACTAAGCAGCTAGGTTTAATATTCTGCATTGCTGACTAGAAGAAAAGAAACTTGAAGTCATTATAAAAAAAAGAAAAGAAAATCTGTTTGTGTTCTTCATTCCTTATCAGCCTCTCCTGAAATCAGAAACTTCTCCATTTCTAAACTCATTGACAGCATAGCTGAGGAAAAAAAAAAATAAATCTATGAACTACTCATACCTAATTCATATTACTGTATCTTATATTTGAGARGTGACTGATTGAAAACACTTGACATTCAGTAAGTTACCCATACAGTAAGTACTTCTTTCCAACCCATTTTTCAAATAATCTTTATTTAAAGGCCAATATGATCCTATTCAAGTGAAGGTAAACTGTTCTTTTTGCAGTAAGTTTTGCTTTGGCACTTAGTGCAAATAAGTGAATAATGGTCAGTGTAAAATGTTCCCATTAATCAGCAAAGTTTATCACAACTTTATTTACTGCTTAGATCAAGTACAAGTATCTTATTTGGGAAACATGTCACAGAGATTACTCCCTTTGCAGACGCAGGATTTCCTATCTGAGTTGCAAGGAGACTTAAATCAACAACTGAGCAAGGTGCTTTGCTAGCAAGAGGAGGACAGCACTCTTAAGTTTGTTTGATGAYGATATCTCTGCTGTTGTGCAAACAATCACTACCTTCTTTGAGAACATACAAAATAAAAAATTCAACTTAACATCACACCTTGCAATTTCTGCAGGAGGCACAGTTACAATTCTGTTTTCTTATCTCCTGAGCTGGCAGCACTGCTGAGTCGCTGYGCTGAGCTGTGAGACTCCTCCCTCAGCCACACAGAGCAATACAGTGCTGAAGAACAATGCTGGACAATCATGGGGCACAGACCAAGGTCGAAAGAACTTTCCATCCATACTTATTCGGCAATACAAAAGATTGTTGAAACAGCGAATTAASTTTTTTCAAGATCCAGGAACTCCTAAGCAATTTAACACTGAGTTCTGCTACATGCTCAAAACTTCAATTTTAGAGGATCTTTAGAGGCTTCACTTAAGATCTATACAGTCTCAGAACCGTCTAACCAAGAATGCAAGTTGTAGGTACTGTGTAATTGTAAGATCGCAGTTTTCAAACAGTAGTTCCACACTTTCACAYTCATACTGTGGGGTAAATTAAAAAAGAGCAATAAGTCTATGGCTCTAGTATGGTTGATTTAAAAATTCCTTTATTACAGGGCATGATATTTTACTTAAAATAATTCAAATTATAGCATGATCTGAGAAGTCGAGTCTATCTTTCTGCTTACACCAAACACATGATAACAGTAGTCTTCTTACTKTCAGGTATCAGATTAATGAAAAAGAATGAGACACTCACCCCATTTTAAGTTGTCCATAATACAGGGATACTACCACCTTTAGAGAATTGTCCCTGAAGTTTCAGGCCAAAGCTTTCTGTTGCAAAGAGCCATTTAACTAAATTGGGACACTTGGCAACACTGTGTTTTTCACAGCTCCCCAGAAATACAAACTGAAACACAGAATTTCACAGCTACCTTCCAATATTTCTCAATGAGAGCAGAAAGAATCCTTAAGTAGAATATGATAACAGTTTCCTATTAAAAGCTTGGTAGATGCTCTTTCATGAAATGGATCATTTACTTCCACGTACGTCTTTTTACCTACATCTATTAGAAAGTACATGGCGGTACCAAAAATCTGCAGTCCGCAATTTGCCTACCTGAATAAATCACATATTCTGTCAGTATCAAAAGTTGGTGACATGCTGAGAGTCCAACTCTGTATTTGCAGCAGACTTTTTTTTTTTTTAAATAGTGGTGGGAGGGGGCCTGCCTCACACGCTGGGAGTACGAATTTACTGCGCAGGCCAGTGACAACCCTGTACTTCCTYGGGGCACACAAAAGGAGAAGCCCCCTGGACCCCAGGGTTTGCTGCTGGAAGAAGTGCATCTGAGCAGTGACAAACACCCACCACTGCACCAGCCAGTGTTTCTCAATCCCAACCGCTTTTTCCCCCAGGCACAGGCACAGGCACAGAGGGAGCACGTCAGAGGCCAGGCCTCCGCACCTGTGTCACGGCTAGCAGGTACCTACGGARGAGACACTGAGGAACTGCCACAGCGGAAGGGGACGGCTGTTTATGCCAGAACAACTCCTGCAGCACGCAACCTGCTTTCTCCTACACTCCTGAGAGCCTCATAAAAAGGGGTGCTGCCTGGATGAGCTGTCTGCAAACTTCTGCGCACAAGCCATCCTGTAGCTGATGGAAGATTAGATAGGCGTGCATTCTTTCAGTTTGTGTACTTTGTAAGCAGATTAGCCCTCTCTCTACAGTCTCACTATTTCCTCACACTGCTTGTGACTCTGGAAATGTTAATAAAAATGTTGATAAAATTTCCTATAGGGGGTGAAATTTCAGTGCAATTCAGTATACTGTTCCACTTGTTTAAAAAAAAAAAAGAGAGAAGAAATGCTTCAGTACTGTACGTTAAGATACAACTAGAAATGGTGAACTGTGTGCATAATTATCTCTTTGTGAGGATTTTTTTTAGAGAAGGGAAAAACCACAGCAAATATTGATTTTAAAATTTAAAATTAGAAACATAATTTCCATTAACTATGGACAGCAGACAAAGATAGCTGCCATCAGCGAAAATATCACCTCAAATATTTTAGATTTCACATAAACCTTGTAATTCTATGATAGGATGCAAAGTTGGTATGTAAAAGTAGGAAAGAGAGAACTCAGCATTTCTAAAATAGTATTCTGATGTGAGCCACCAACAGCAAAAGTGTAATTCAGTGCAGAAGTGGAAAAGGCAGGCAACCACAGGCCACAACTGCTGCCRTAACAACCATAAAAAACAGAGAATTTTTTCTACAACAGGAAAGCGAGGCAGTCCCCACTGCAGAACGTTCATTCACTGTACAAACAGGATTGCCCTCACTCTGTAGCAAGTGCCAAACATATTCTAAAATGCATTTTGACTAACCACTTTGTTGCAGATTCTTCCTTTTAAAACCTTATTAATTACAGGATAATTGGTATCAGAGAGCTCTCCATATACTAAAGGGTGGTTAAAATATTCTGGCCACATTCTTTATATGCATCATTTTAATTTCTCTACAGAACATATGTATCCTAATAGACATAAACTTTCCTGACGTTTAAAATGTCATTTTACAAACAKGAATACAGCATTTTCTACAGGACATTCGTTTGTGAAACTTTCCTTATAACGCTGCATTCCYAGTGTGCTTGGTATATGTGATTTTGGATAAATGGCCTTTACAAGTAAGATATCCTTCTGCTAACATTTCCATGCTTTTTATCCCTGCTTTACTGTCTTTTTGTTTTCTGTGCTCTGAATTACAGCTGTCATCTCATCTACAGAAACTACACAAGACCTGTAGTTTCCTGCTTCATTCTCACTGAATGTATGTTACTTCTCATTCATAGATTCTATTACATTATCTCCTGTTTCCATCTGCTGCATGACACAGGACAAGAAGTATCAAGACCATCCCTTTGACAGGGATGTTTCAAGTTGATCACATATTAGGAAATTAAATTTCATGTATCAGTTAGACATGGACAATGGAAAACCTGGAAAATGTGTTTGATTAAGTAAGATCACCCAGTGTTCAGAATTCCTGAGAAATATCATAGCTATGGAAAGAAGTTTTCAATAAACTTATGCCATGTATTTTTCTTCTGCCTGTTAGCAATTTCATTTCYGCAAAGCCAGAAAATTATTTCCAGTACCTTAGATATGAGACACATGTACATTGTTTTCAAAGAATGTAATTTCTCTTATTTCTGAACAACAGAACTTGGTTTAGCCCTATCTTGCTTGTTCTTCCTCCTTCTCCTACATCTTATCTGTCTACATGTTATCAGTGTAGAAATACGAACATTATTGCTTGCTGTCAAAGAAAAATAAGTAATGTTTGACCTTTTTCCATATTGCAAGCTCAAAGGCCAAGGAATCAGTATCCTCTGAGCAACATACCTGATCCTCTGTTTGTCTTCTATTTTGGTATGTAATAACAAATTTATTTAAAATGATTTCACAAATGGTAAAATACAGCTCACATTTCATTAAGAAATATTTTTACCACTCCTTAGATAAAATAATTCATGTTGTATATGACTCATTAAAAACCAACCAAACAAACCCCCAAAACCCAAAGATACTTTAAAACATGAAGATTACTAACTTCAGAGAACTAAATTCACGCTTACAGATACATTTGTCTTTGAAAGGCAAATAAATGCAGTTCTTGAAAACAAAGATTACTAGGTGCTATTCATCTAMAACCAAAGTTGAAATATCCTTATTCATCAACCAACAGAAATTTTAGACAAAGCGCTTATTTAAGACAAAAGTGAAAACCAAAATTAGAAAGTTAAAATAAATAAGAACACACGGAATATACCTTTAATAAGTATTTTTCTCTTCTGTTATTCTATGAATGTTTAGACGTACATGTTTCTTAAGCAAAAATCAACACATGAACTTACCAATATAAAATAAGCATTCGGAATGCAACATACTCTCTGTCCACAACTGACATACTTCACTTTCTGTAAGAGCTTCGACACCGTAATAGGCTTGGTATTCTAGTTTTGGCAACAGGAATATTGGAGTAAGCTATAAAAGTGAAAATACAAGAAAAATCAGCACTTGCTGTCCAAAAAATGTCTACAATTGAACTACGTTTTGTAGTTGATAATCATCAGTCTTCCAYTACAGCTGAAGCAACACAGACATCTCACAGATTTTTGTGTGATGGCTCACATTCTATGAAACCCACAGTACAAGCTTTGGACTACAGAGGCTCTATACAGAGGAAGGTGAAACGGACAAAAAAAAAAAAAAAAAGGCAAGCCTAGGCAAGCTTTTACAAATAATAAAATTTTGCTGCTAAGTAATTTTTCCATGCGACAAAATTAATTTGACGTTCATACTTCTGTGCTCTACTGCCCTCTGCAGGAATTTAAGAAAATATACATTATTATATTTCTGATTTGGTTATTATTAGTGGAATCCTGCCATTTATTCCCCTTGTCAGAATCTCACTTGAAATTAGAACCTAATGCTTGGACTCTCATTTGAAATCAAAGGCTAATCTTTGCATGTTAACACTAACAGAGAAAATATAAGCCTCTTCTCACTGACAAATCAGTTTAAATTTCAGCAGGAAATTTCAACAGTGCTCAGTTGCTGATTAACAAATGAAGTAGCTATTCACAGGCATTTATAAGCAGTGGAACAATAGCAAAGAGATGGTATTTCTTCAAAATAAGATTCTGAGCACAGAATCTTAGCATGTAATCAGAGTTACAAGGATCTATTTCCATTTCAACAAAGCATAAACACCTCACAAAATGCCTGCCTACGATAATTCTGGTATTCCAGGGAGGGAGATACCACATCAAATTTGTTGAATGATTCAGAGGACTCTTGACAAAATAATAAATTACTGAGGATTAAGCTTTCCTTCACCTGATGTTACAAGGAATATTTGGATTACACTTGTAATTAAAGCATTTTATTCCTCAGGACAAACTATTTGCTACGATGTATACCATGGTCTTCTCAAGCAGAATGAATAGGATCTCTTTTTATCTTTAAATGTGTCCTCTGTTGTTCATTTTATCTCCTATTTCTCTGCTTAACTAGGCATAATAGCAAGGCTGAATCCTGCTTGAAAGTATTTATGATCATGAACATTCTCAAAGCCTTGGGCCAAAAACCTAATTACTGCATTAACTTTTAAGAATAGTTCAAACTGACATTAGTTTACATGAGTATAATTACCCATGCATAYTACTGTAATGCAGTTGTAGTAAGAAATGCAGAATCACGCTTGCTTATCTTCTAATCAAGTAGRTTTAAAGAAATTAGAAGTTATTACTCCCTCTCTTCCTACAGCAAATATTTACTTAAAAAGACACACACTGTAGAGTTACAATTAAATGTACTAATTGTCTGAGTTGAAAACAAAAATGCTATGAAGGACTGGGAATCCCAGAGATGCCAGTTGAGCACAACTGTTTAAAACAAAACAAAACAAAACAAAACAAAACAGCTAACAGCAAAATTTGTACCTTTTGGGCTTTTTTCTTTTTATGGTATCGTGGCAATGACTTCACTTTTTGCACACTGCAACGCACAAGTAACAACAGATCGTTCAAGCTGAATAGCTTATACACAAGGTTGCCATCCTGAGGTGCTTGATACTCTGAAGGGTCTTCTTCAAGCATCTGAAGTTCATTTGGCAGCTTTCCTATAGAAAATAGACAAAACAGAAAATGACAAGCTTGCACATTCTTTACCACTAAGCTAATCAGTTGTTTTCCTCTTGCAGTAGATTTAAAAAAAAATTTTTTTTAATAGGATCTGTTTTGTTTCCTCAGATTTTGGGGTGAAAAAGGTCTCATTAGGCACAAGAAGTCACTTACACAATAAAAAAAAATTAAATTTGGAAAATGTCACTATAACTCTTGAAGAGTATATTTTTAAATATTCCACGTATTTTATCCTAATCATTATTTTTCTTACACAAACAGAGCTGTGAGACTCCATTCTTGTACAAATGGAGTTCAAAGGCTGGTTTTTAAGCCACAGTCACTCAGCACACAGGAGACAAAAATTTTATTTACAGTGAATGCCTCCTGAGAGCCACCATCCATTTATCAGTTACTGAAACAACTCAAGCCTCAGGTTTGGATGGTAGCATAAGCTTCTATTCCAAACTGAGTTTGCTTCAACCTCAATTTCAATACTAGTATATCAAAAGAAACAYTAGATCTCCCAAGTGTAGCTTTGAGGTAGGTTAACAAACATCCCTGCAAYCCTTAAGAGATATTTTAACAAAACATTTAAAATAAACCAGAAAATCTTAAACAAGTTGGAGCTTAATTTATTGAAAAATCTATCCAGTTTTGGTTTTTGTCCTGCAGATATGTGGAAATATGTGTCAAAACTACAACTACAAAGAGGTATTGCTGTAGTGCTATGAATAAATACATTTAACATTAAATTTAGACTTTATGTGCATCTTTGAAYAAATGTATACTGTGTGAGATATTATCATCGAAGTGACCAGAAATAATTTTTTGTTAGTAAAATATTTAACTTCGTTCTGGCTTTCTGCAAAAAAGACATGCATAAAGGTTTATCAGCTTGCTATAGAACTTTCAGTTTGTAGAATTATGCTCTCTATTCTTTCGCAGCCACACTTCAGCATCTTAGCAATATTGGTTTCACTACCTCTATTAAAAAAAATAAAAAATTTCTATTATCAAACACCTGAATTCCATACTCGGGCTTTTTAAGAGAWGGAGAAATAGAAAGAGTACCACGCTGCTCAGCCCTTCAAACTGAGGGACAAGACGTGGTCTTTTAGTGACTACTAAAATTCAGTTAAAACAATAAAAATGTAGGCAGTGATAACACAATTTCGACTAAAACAGAATTAGTTGTGTTAACCGTTTCCATTACAGATTAAGTAATTAATTAAGATTGATTCCTATGTGATCAAATGTACAGYTAGTCAGAAAATACCAGCAAAACATGTTTTCCCACCAAAAAGCATTGATTCACTGGAATCAAACATTTGAGAAAAAGAGTCTGTCCTGATGCAACCTGCCCAATTTCCTGTCAATTTACCTAACACAATAAAGTGCTTCTAACTTCAGTTGTGCAGAGCTCAGAAGCAACTCAGGCATGTGAGAAAAATCTCAAAGTTCATGGTCCCTCGGATCTTCAAGACTTCTAGTTCTTGGTTGAGGTCTGGGTGTAGCATAGGTTCAATTTCCAGCTAAATGCCTGAAAACTTGGAGAAGTGGTTTGTAGTGTGTCCTCATTAGGCTTCTGGAACAGACTGCTAGGAGCCAAGAAACAGCAACTGAACTGGGAGTCTCAGAACTTAGATGCTCAAATTTCAAGTTTTCTTTCAAGCTTTAATTGCATAATTTGATTACATTTTTCTTCTACAGAAACTGTAAAATAATTCCATTTTTGATTGACAAGAAACTATTTTTTCAGACCAGACTACTAAAATATTTGAATTTCTGAGGAAAAGTAATTCATTTCACTACCAAATTTTTTCTTTTCCTTGCTTAAAAACCTTGTGTATAACAACTTTGTGTTTCTCTAAAGTCGAAGAATATTTCACAATCACCTCCGTGGACAAACAGCTCTCAAAATGCTCCCTTACATGTGCAAGACAGTAATTCTCACACAGAGAAGGTATTGTTAAAAAAAAAAAAATTAAGTCACATTTCTAAATAAATGTAACAGAGGTACCACTAGAATGTTCTTCAGATGAAGGAGTTAAAATGTTTTTCTGTTAAATTTTACTGAAAATTTGAAATTTTACTCCTTACACAATGAACACAATTACTTACTCTTTGGCACTCCCTGAAAAAGCCAAGTCCAGGTATTTCTAGAGGAGCCGTTGGGGTCTGAGGCAGGGGCTAGCACGGTTTCTGTGCTGGAGGTCACCAATGGTTTTGGAGATTGAGACACATGGGCTGGCATAGCAGAATTATCACAGCTCACCACTGGCTGCTCATGAGCTTTTTGGGAAGGTGACTTGAGAAGTTCAGTTTGCATTTTCAAAATGTGTCCAACAGGATCAAATTCTTTGGACAACTTTCTTGTAGGCTTTCTGGAGGCATTTTTTCCCTGATCCATGCTACCTGAGCAATCAGTCATGCTTGCTAATGGAATCTGGGTGGGGGAAGGTGATTTGGCAGTCTCTGCAGAGGTATGTGGAACAGTGTTTGGTACGGTTGTTTTGCAACAATCAGTGTTTTTACATTCTGTGTCAATTATCAAACGCTCTTCATCCGTGTCACTACTGCATAAAGAAGTGTAAGTCTCATTTTTTTGTGCAGCATCAGACTCTTTCTTGTAACTAACAGCATCAGATAGAGTATTTAATTTTGTTTCATYGCCCGATACTTCTTTGGTCATGACATGCTGTGCTTTGTTCAGTCCTACCTCCTCTGAATTAAAGCTTTTACGAGATGAATTTTCTCCAGGGCTGAAGCAGAGAATGCCATCTAATGATGGAAGCTGCATGCTGGCACATGCTGAAACTCCTTGCTCAGAAATGGTGGTTTTCTCTTCTTCACCTCCACTGTTTATGGTGGATGTATTTTTTTTTCCCATTTTTAGGCCATGTGATAAAACTTTAGCAGTGTTACTAACTGTAGGAAAAGTATCTTCCATTTTAGAAGTTCTTGAGAGCTTGACAGTTGCTCCAAAAGTTTCCAGTTCCGTAACATCATCATCAAAGTCCATCCCTGTGTCATCTGGAAGAGGAATCTTCCTGCACTGGTAGGTATCAGAAGACATCTTAACACAGGGAGGGAAAAATAATAATATTTAAAAAATAATAATCAAACAAACAAAGAAATAGAATGTGTTAATCACAAAAGAGACATTGTCAAATTGAAAACATGAAAAATGTTCTACCATCCATATTTTGACTCTTGGGAGAGAGGGGCAGTAATTGGAAAAAGAATTGCTGTGTTTAACATGGAATATCTTAAGTCCTAGGAGTTGAAAGGTCTTTCAAAAGAGAAATAAAGTTCATAAAACTTTTCCCACTCAAATAAACTGATCAAAACACATTTTAATGAAGTAAACATTAAAGCTGAGATGCTGATGTAATAGAAGCACTTAAAGGAACTAGACAGACATTTTAAAACATAGGGTCCATAACTCAGCAGTAGAAAAACTACCAACAGGAAACCTGAATTTTCCTTCATTATCGCAGAACAAATAACTTAGGAACTATAACATAGGTTTTTGTTTTGTTTGTTTGTTTTTAAGAAGAGGTGAAGCTACATACATCCCACTGCAACAGATTGTCCTCAGCTGCTTTGTCCATCAATACATCAGAAATTGAAATGTAAGACATTTTAGTTGCTAGGAAGTCCATTGGAATTTCATGGAAGATTTGGTTCCTCTCTCTTACTGTCATTTCCTTTCTCAGCAGAGGTGAATCAACATAAACCACTTTAGCTGGTCTGCTACCTTTTCAAGAATGGAAAGAGATTGAGTACATACTAAATGACAGGAAAAAGAGACTGTTGTATAATTTAAATAATAAATCTTTCAACTTCCAATTATGGTCAAATCCATTCCACATTCACACTAGAAGAAATGAAAAACTATCCTCATTCATTAACGACAGAAAAGAAGTATGTCCAGATACAGGGTGAATTATGAGGATCCTGCAGCAGCAATACACACCACATTAACAGTCAATCATATTTTAAATGCAGTTCTAAATAGAGAATTTGTAAAATAAGAATATTGGATTCATCATTCCTTATACTGCATTGTATCATCAAATGTATTCTGTTTTCCAAAAAGATCTTTCTTCTTCCTTTGATGAACCTCAATTTTTTTTTAAAAATTTTCATTGCCCACAAGTGATGGCTGCAGTTTATATTTCTTCTAATCAGTAACTATATCCGTGCTCTGCTGCCCCACTCTTTTGTTTACACCCTAACACACTTACACATGAATCATTCATAGATTCATCCAAAAATAACAGCAATACTCTGCCCAATATTATACAGAAAGCAAAGGCACATGGTGAACATACTATCACTGTTGTAGGAAAAAAAGTATCTGTGGATGAAAAAAATATCATTAATGCAAGAGGTGGGTTACGGGGAACGTGGGAAACGAAGGAGAGGAGAAACCCTTCAAGAAACAGTACATGTTGCTAACATATTCTGAATGCCCTTTAGGTGTTAACTTTGGATCTGAAAATTAAGTTTAAAAACCGTAAAGCTGATATAAAAGGAGTCAGGCRTATTTTTACAGATAAAGTAATGTAATTTCATGTAGGAAAGTGCAAAATTTGTAAGATTTGCAGATATTTGACAGCTTATTGACTACTATCCGGAAGTCTGCTATACAAATTTGTGTGAAATGCACACAACACGGACATTCCAAGACAACAACCATTATAAATACTCATCATGAAAAAAACTCTAGTATATTTAAAAAAAAAAAGCAAGCTTTGAAAGCTTATTGAAATCAGTTCACTTTATAATTTTAACAGCTTCATGCAGTTATTTTCTTTCCAAGGAGCAGAGCTTACAGTTTTGAAAAGCAAAAGGACATTTAACTGATTTTTTCTTTTTTTTTTTTCTCCCTCTAACTGGAATAGCTGTATGTCCAAATTCGACGTTAATGGTGATACCTCTAAAGGTTGTTACTATTCTCAGTAACAAGGTGGAACAAGGTGTAGAAAACTATAAAATGACATTGCTATCAGCTTTCCTCCTTGAAAACAGAGGACAAACTATAGCAATAGATTTTTTAAAGTTCATTGTTTATATTAACTTTGATTAAACATTTTTCTTTACAACACAAAGGTCCCTGACTCCTTACCAGACGACAGCTAAAAACTATTAACTTCAGATTTTTGCCCTTTAAGATGTGTGAACTAAATAAGTTAGATTTTATTACTTTATTTGATTCCTTAAATTAAAAACATGGAAGTACTTAAGAAAAACTGTTTTCTTATAGCTGCATTCTAGAGTGCTGCTTCTTCAGAAAAGGCAAAAATCTGAGCTTATAATTACAATTATGATTTTCATTAACCTTAGCTTCTTTCTTTTTTAAATAAAACCAAAATTAAACTTTTCTATTATTGTGTGAACTAAACCAGACTACTTCCACCTCCCCGTAGTTGGTTTTACCAGATTTTCTAATTTCCTGTTCTCCAGTCAGCTCAAAAAGGATTATGAGAATATATAAAGGTCTTAATGGACAAAAAAGTAATTTTTATAACAAAAATGTACTATACCTGCAACAGGGATCATTTTAATACAAACTGGAATTTCCCATTGTTCCTTGTAGTTTAGTCCATGATTATTCAGTAAAGTAAATAATGATTGATTACTTAAAACAACTTGAGGACAGTATTTCAAAGCAAGTTTTTCTGCATTTGAATCTGAACTAATATCCTAAACAGAAAAAAGTTAAATTTTTAAAGGTTTTTAAGAAAAACACACATAAATTTAAATTCATAAGAAAAACCCCAAACCCAAACAAACATGGATTAACACCCCGCCCCCTCCCCCCCGCCCAAAGCCCAAATACCACCCCAGTGCCAGGCTTCAGAATTAAATGGAAAGCAAAAAATTCCCCTGAAGGTTTTTGGCTGAATCTTATGCATCCACCTTGCAGCATGAGAAAATATAGCTTTTTAACTTGTATCTTTCAGTTCACTCCTACTGATTTGAATTACTAGGTTGAATAGGAATTTGGATGGTCATGAAATATGGGAGTGCATTGCAGAAGGAAAAAAACCCAACAGATTCACTCACATACATGACAGATCTTCTTACAAGTTAAGTAATAGCACAATAAAGACATCTAACATTAAAGTATGGTTAAAACTGCACAATTATTTGAATACARATTACATATAAAGAATCTTAAAACAAATATAAAAACATGAAGAATACAAATTCAGAATTGAAATGATAAAATTATTAAACATTATGAGTATAGGGTTCCATGAAGAGGCTGGGAATGCTCACAAAGTGGGAGGAGAACATCAAAGACTAAGAGATAACAGAAGCCCAGGAGCACTGAGGACCCTGACAGAGAAATAAGAAAAATCTAGCTATGTTCTTTTTTTCTGCCACCTGAGACATCATCAGAAATATTCTCTGTTTATAGCTATAACATCCCTTGAGGTATATATCATTCTCCAGTGTCACCTCTGCTACTTTTCTTAAGCAAAAGTGTCCTTGCAATCACAGTGCCTCTGTTGAAAGTTTGGGTTTTGATATGTGAACAAACTCCTTAAATTAGTGGATAACAAATTATCTGGAATAAGCAGGCACAAAAAAAGAGTTCTACAGAATGAAAAACTCATTGATTTTCTCTGTGGAAGAACACAAACATAAACATTGGATATTTAACGGCAAGGTGGAATGGAATCTAAAAATTGTTCAACTCAGAAATGGAGTTTATGCTGTTTAGCAAAAGAAATTCCCAGGGTAAGCTAACCTAATCAACTTTCAGMAAACTAGACAGTCCAAAGTATTTCTTCTTACCCTCAGGACTTCTTTCTTAAATCAGAAGCCTTTACACCTACATGCATTCATATGTATGTATACACGCTCACACACACAGAGGCCACCTTAGAAATTGCAAAGTTTATAAAGTACAACACTGTAATAAACAATTCTATCTAGATTTCACAGACAGTGTGTTCCCATTTAAGGACCTCTTTAATGTTTCATTGAGGGAACAGAGAAGTCCCTTCAAGAGGCACTAGGTCCAAAAGGTAATAATCCAACTTTTGAAGAAGGCAGTGTGATTGCTATAAATGAACTACTAAACAAATAATGATACAGTATATGTTCCTATGCTACAAGACATGTAAGATTGGGGGGGGGAGGGGGAAATGAAGAAACTTAATGCTGCCACATAAAAAGGACCAGATTGCTCCTCTCTACAAAATAGGCCTTACGAATGACAATAAAAAGGTTACTTACATTGTGCATAATAGAAGCCTTTTTTTCTGGAGTTATAATAGATGTCACAGTTTTATAATCTGTGGGCAGCTGAACAGGCATGGTAGGGAAATCTGTTTTACCACGTCTTGCCGTGCCCTTGAGGAAATCAAGCAGTATCAGAAAATAGCTTTAACTGAAATCATGCTGACCCAACATTGCACTTCTTATAATGAAAAATATTAAGAGTTTATGCAGGTGCATTATAAAGTCAGCATTATATTAAAAAAATATACTATTAATGTAATCTTTTTATTGAAAACATACAGTGAAGGGTCTTAACAGCCTTACTACCAAAATAATTTCATTAGCGTTTTCATTAACAATTTTAATTATAAATTATAACCCCTAACCGAAGCACTGAATAATACTTGTAAAAAACCCTGAATCCTTGCATAACACAATCTGGATGTAATTCTACTTATTTGAAAATAACACCAAACCAATATGCATACGTAAGATATTACCATTACAAGAAGATTTTTTTCCAGCCTAAAGGTCAACTGTGTATGAAACTTTCCTCCCATGATACTCATGATCTCCTGGAGCATGTAACACTCAGGATACTTTTGCACATGTCCAATACAGGCACGTAATAATTCCTAACATAAAAAGAAAAAATAGTTTATGCATTTGTATCTTCCATAAGAATTTAAATTTTTTTTTTTCTGCAATTGCAAGTTGCATTTGCATATACTTTCTGTAGAGAATACAGATATATTTAGCAGATTACTGCTAACAGACTTGTTCAACTTTTCCAGTTAGAGACAGTGTTTAAAAACTTAGAGATAGCAGTACAACTCTATAATAACCTTACAATCACTGGTATCAGAATTGAAACATATTCTAAATGCTCCTCAACCCTTCATATGCAAGGCTAACAATGTATGCACACAGGCTCAGACCAATCATTAAAAACAAAAGTTTAGTACAGTTTGAACTGTGCTAAACCAGGTAATTATTTTCTTTTCAGGTTATTTATCTTGGCTTTCAGAGGGACTAGTATTTTTTTGTATTACTACCTAATTTACACTAGGCCTAGGTAAAAGTCGCAAAGGTAAAGATATAGGAAGATTCCATATGTGTTGACACTTGCTTTCATGTCAACTCTAGATTCTAAGAAATTTTTTTCTGATATCTGAATTACGTATTTAAGACATTTAGGTTTTATTTAGTAACTAGAATGAGCTATTTCTGCAAGTATTGTTTAAAGCATTTATGTGTTTTATTTTTATTTTTTGTATTTTTATTTATTTTTACATTTATTATTTTAAAACATTATTTAAAAATTTATGTGCCTCCATTTCATTTTTAACTCAGGATATCAACTTAACTATAAATAGGACTTCAAGTTTGGAGACACATTTTGTGACCGGACGACAAGATCACTTAGAAAATAGACACAGGTGTAAGAGAGAAAATTACAAAGCCAATCCCAATTTTTAGGAAAAAAAGCAAGACTTTTGTCCTCACGTGTGCCCAAACTGTGTGTTGACAGGAGAACAAATTTATCTTGTGCATGAAAAAGCATGTAATAAAAACTTTTATGGTGAAATAGAAGCAATCCTTCTGAATTTAATGCTCTACTCTCTAGTAAACACATTTATTTTTCTGTTTTATTCTGTAAAATAAAGTGATGCGGCACGTAGGAGAAAAGACTGAAATTTTAACAAAAAGTATATAAGTAGGCCATTTCAATTAAGGCAAGACACTATGAGGAAAACAAGCAAGAGCAAGCCAACCCACCGATGGGAAAGTTTAACGAACCTGTATTCTGGAATTCTTTTCCTGAAATGTGCTATTAAACCAAGAACGATATATAATGTTGCATTCATGTTTTATTTTAGAATCAAAGTGGATATTTAACACAGCATGAACTTGCAGATGATTATGATTAAAGCCTGAGTAACCTCTGATTAAAGTGACTTTGTAGCATGCTACTGTGGAGGAAAGCCTAACATTCTGTCCAGTAATGCATATTTAGGAGCAGCTTGTTAATGTAAATGCGTACTTAAAATGCAATTTCTCCCTTCCCAAATATAAAGATGTAATTTACTTAATTGATGACTAAATCTTTGTACAGTATTGTATTCAGTGACCTCACTTATACTGTATCTCATTAGCTACAATAAACTGTGGGCCAAGCCATGCTGCACAGCATAAGGGAAACGGTGACTTCTCATGTCTCATCCCAACGTGGAACCAGCAGAAGTTCAGGGAACATCAGATCCCATGAGCAGTGCCTATGTATCTTAATCAAGATACCAATATGATTATTTAAGAGGAGAAGGAATTAAACACAGTATTGGTAATTACCTCAGTATAACGTACTGCATCTTCAGAGATGGCATCATAATCTTGGGCACAGCTTTTTGCAGCGTTTTGGGCAAATTTCATAAATTCTGCAATTTCATTGTTTACGACTTCTTTCATTTGCTGGGGGGAAAGAAAAATCTATTTTTTAAGACAGAATGGAATCCTGTAGGCTAGGTATGTAATCAGAAAAATTTCCAGAGAGGTAGTATAGGTGATGGTATGAGGGAGGGCACAGATTCCCTTGCTACTTAATTTGGCAAGTCTTTGCATACGTACAGAGTTTCACTTAAGTAAAAAAATTTTTTGCAAGGCCTCTTTTCTTAAAAAAAAAAAAAAAATCCCAAAGCAACAAAACACTACCCCAACGAACAGCAAGCTTCTTTTGATCACACACTGGTGGTTTATAAAAAGAAAGGTTACAAGACAGTGCTGGAGCAAGTTTACATGACAGAGCCACAAAGATACCTGAGCTCTGACTTCATAAGCAATTACATTATAAGTAACAATAATGCAGTAGGTACTGATTTGCCTGGGAATGACATTCCCATTGTTACAGCATAAAATAAAGGAATTCGCATTAACAAGGAAGCATGGGAAACCAAATGCAATGGCTCAAAAACATTTGCTGATTAATTACATTATACAGGATTCAACTAAAATGATACTTCCAACCAACATGAGACATAGCCTTTCACTATTTAAACAACATTGCTGAGACTAAACAGAAAGTGTGAACTTGTGCCTTTTTACTCCCATAAGCACTGATGTGGCAAGCATAGAAGGTCAACACACAGGTCCCCTCACATGCTAATGAAGAAAGTTCCCATTACAGGGTGCTGTCAAAGATTACACCAAAATGTATCCATCTCCTAACTTTATACAAGACTGCTACATGCCATTACGAAATGCTGAAATCACAGTAAGGTCAACTCTTAACTTCCTTCTTACAAAAAAGTGTGGGGTTTTTTGGGGGTGGGTGGGTGTTTGATCAGCTACAAAGATCTACACTTACAATCAGTTGTTTAGACTACCACTAAAAAACAAAACAAAACAAAGCAAATCCACAAAAAACCCACCCACTTCCAATGAAATAACCAAATACACTTTCAATTTATATTAAAAATGTTATCCTGAATACTTTAAACCTTTACTACCATTCATAATACTATGTTAAAAGGAAATTATGACAAATTGAATTTAAAAACATTTTTGCTACATTTTCCTTAACTCTTTGTAACAAAAAAATGATACGACTCCCTCTGTGATGTTCACATGTATATATATATGCACACTTACCAGATATGTGAATAATTCTCTTTGACTTGCTGCATTAACTTGAAAATAGTTTATTTTTTTTGAGTACTTAGTCATCAGATATAAGTATGTTTTCTGCTCCTTTTCAGTCAAACAAGAGGTAAATGGATAGGGGAGTCTAGGTTCTGGAAAAGGATGATCGTCAGTTGTGCTTTTAGCCTCCACCTCAACTGGATCTGCAGCCTGCATGTTACACATCTGTCTGTTTTCTGAAGAGTTTGCCAATGCCTCCGCATTTTTCTTTGCCTCTCTGAAAGAAAAGTAATAAATGAAAGAACTTACAATTTTCACATAAATATTAATATTTATCAGAATTAATAAAGGTAATCATGCAAGCCTACACTTCAAATCCAGCAAAATGCACTGTGAGATACTGTACTATTCCAATTCCTAGTCTATGTCATAGGAAATTTCTTATTCTGAAACTTCACCTGGACAATCAGACTAACCCTTAGTACCAACAGCAGATTTGCCACTGGTTTAAAGACGAAAAAAAAAAAATTTTTTTTTAAAAACAAAATAGTGTCTATATAAGTCTGTATACTCAATATTGAGGCGACAAGCTAAATACCAAACTCTGATTCTTTGTTCTGGAAACACCCATTATTAATTAAAAGATAAAAAGTTTCAATATTTTGTCATTCACTGATGGCTGGTGTTCAGAAACAGTTTGCACTCAGAAAGGTCTAACTTATGAGTCAAAGTTATGACAGTAAAGGAGAAAGACTTAACTAGAAAAAGCCTTTCTTTAACTCTAAAAGAAGTAAATTAAAACTAATTAATTGTAACAATAGAAATTCCAGATTTCAATGAAGAAATTCCTAAAAACAGAGTACACAATTCAAGAGTTTCATTTTCTACTCTAAACAATGCTGAAATCAGTTGCCAAAAATAATACTGGGCTAAGGCAAGGGGTGTAGCTGCCCTAACAACAACACAGAAGCAACATTATAAAGCTGGTTCTTGAAACAACTCCAGTATACGAAGGCCATCTTAGCTCTGGTCTATTTAAAATAACTGTTCTTAAGGAGAAAATTTTTAAGGTTAACAAAATGAACATTAACTGCTGATATTGGAAAAAGCATATTTTTAAGATATGATTTCAGCAGTAGAAAACATTTCAAGTGTTATTCAAACCCAGAAGTATCACGTCCACAGTTCTTAATAATACTTCACAGCTGTCTCTCTGAATATGAGAATGTGTCCATCCTCGTGGCACGAACTGGCAAATTTAATTAAGCTGCAGCAGCGACAAGATGCTGACTCAGATATGCCAATGTAGAAACATCAAGAAATTCTAGCAGCTTAAATTGGCTATATTCAGCACTGAATGAAATGGCAGCACATCAAGATCATTTCAGTATACAGTGCTGTCACAGTCTTCATCAGGGTGCAAACCAAAATAATCTGACAGAACTTTTCTGTCCATATTTACAGCATTACACTTTATTTGAGCTGACGGCTTAAATTTTTCCCTTCATTTTATCAGCAACCTGCCTTCACAGCTTCTATGGTGAGAGAACATACACTTTAGTAAATATCTATCAGAAACCCCAATATAAAAAATGAGAAATTTCCTCCAGCTTTTACTTTCACATTTGCCCTAAGAGGTTCCATTTCTCTTCCTCTTGACTATGACCACACAACCCAGTTGCATCCATTTCTGAATTTTTCTGGTTGCAACCTCTCTTCTGGCTATAAACCCACTTCTACCATACACAACTGAACACAATCCCACTCTTGAGTGCAGTCATGTCTACCCCAGAAACCCTTTTTCGACATCATCTAAAGGAAGAATCCCACAGTAATACCCAGTGTACCCAGCAGCAAGCTGTGAGGGCTGTGCTCATCTCTGCCAGTTCAAGGAAAGTTGCTCTAACAGAGATGAACCAGAAAAGCCTTCTCTAGCTAAAGATGTGGGATATAGAGTCATGTGATGCAGACAGGTATTCCCCTCAAATGCGTGTTCTCAGTGTCAGTTCATGAAAATACAGTAATTCCCCTTTACAACAAATTATTTCTCCACAAGCTGAACTCCCCATTTAGAGCACAGTAGCTACCTTGGTCACCCATCCGCATTCTTTGTGGTGTGAACGTTCATCCACCATGAGACACTTGTCACTTGTACCTCCCTACCAGCTTGACGACTTCTTAAAAAAACCAGTAGCCTAAATACAGGCCTCCAACTTCTGAAATCCAGCAGCATGAGCTATGCTTTTCACTATGCGAAACAAATGTTGATTCTGTTTCCTCAGCTTAAGAAAATAAAAAGAAGACATCAAAACTGCACAACCAATACTACCTGTACCACCTGTGTTCACATAATTTCAATTCCCATTCTTCATATACAGTTTCTTCATTACTCAGGTAATTAATTGCATCTCTACTGCACCTAACACACTGTTGGATCTATGTAAACAGTGTTGGCTACTTCCAAAAGGTACAAGTGAAAAGCATTTCAAAGTACACTATCATCAGCCTTCTACAAAGCCAGGAGACATGGACAGAGAGCATCATAGTAATTTCTAAAGAGAACTAGGTCTAGTTCATGGGTTACAGGATTCTTACTGTGACCAGTTAAGAGTGTGGGTCAAACTTCATCCCTCTTCGATACATAAGAGAAAGCAAAAAACAAGCACCACCCCCAAAAAATAACCCAAACCCCATCCCAAAACCCCCAAAATACCACTCCACGCCCCAAAAGACATGAAAGACCAGAGGTCCCAACCTAGACTCTTCCTGCTTTCTGAGGTTTCACAATAGGTAAAGCACAGACCAACTGCTGGACCAAGGAGTCAGTAACAAATCCTTGCATACCAGGTAACATGCAGCTTTCCCCCAAAACAGTAAGGGTATATATCAATAGGATGATGACAAACAGCATAAAATTATAACATAAAAGAATATACCTGTTTGATAAATGCCATAGTTCAGAGAGGCTTGGAGCCAATGAATATTTTTCATAAATTTTGCGTGAAAAAAATACTTCACTGCCATTTTTTGGTGAAATATCCCTGATAAAAACAAAACAAAACACAACAAAACAAGAGTATTGCAATACACAAAAAATTAAAGGCCACATCTGCCCCTGAGAAACAAAGAACAGAATTATTTATTAAGAAAAACTAAAAGAGGCTGTCTACACAGTGTTCCCACATTCCCTCTTTATGGAAGTTACATATATACCGTCTAATTTCCCACTGGTTTTCAGTAGTAAAATACATGTGTTCTTTGCAGTCCAAAAAGAACAGGGTATAAATTCTAGATATGGCGAGAGAAATTCTGATGGAGCTACATGCTTTCAGAGGTTCATTAGTCAAAACCAAACACGGGGTTGAACTTGCGGGAATTTTGAGAAAAATACAATAATCTTGTTTTAATTTTTCAGAAAAGAGATATCTATTTTGTCTTCTATAGAGACTTTACCTTAACTTTCATGTTTGTTTGTTTTTTTTTTTTAATATAGCCCTTCCAGTGTACAGGCTTTATACCATGTCAATCTTCCCAAACTATTCTGAAAGGCATAAGAAAAGATTTATTTTTGTCTTCCTCACAAGTAAACTAATTCAAAACCATCTCACCCCTCTAGGCTTAAACAGCCCAATTACTTCTTTGTAGGGCTTTTCGTATTAAAAACAAGAACAATGTGACTGCCCCAAATCCCTATCGTGGATGTGTATTACTTAATTGTTCCTCATTTCTGAACACACATAAACATACAGGCTAACAACTCCTCAGGGAAAGCACACTCCCTCCTCCCACTGAGAGAACGATAAAAAATGGCGCCGCCCCGCCCTCCCCCGGCGACGGGGCGGAGCCAGGCGGGCGCGGGAACCCAGGCCCGCCCCGCTCCCCCCGCGCGCATGCGGGCCCCCGCCGCGCGGCGGGATGGGCGGTGCGTTCTGCTCTCGGCGGTGCAGCGCGGAGCGAGGGGGCATCTTCCCGCCCCCCGCTCTTCAGGCGCGCCCTGCCAGGTCAGGGGGAGAAGGGTAAACGTACTCACCAGGCCAGCAGCGGGCCTCTGGCCGCCATCTTGACGGACCCCTCGGGGAGGCGTATTCGCCAGTTTCTCGTCTTCTGCCCTGTGAGCCTGCCTCACGGCATTGGCCAATCAGCATAGCACAGCGCCCGGCGCGCGGGATCAGATGTTCTGAGCCAGCCAATGGCAGCATGAGCTTGAGCGGCTGCCGGAGGGGCTCCGGCGGCCATCTTGTGGCAGGCGGCACTACTGCAGGGTGGGGGTGAGGGAGCGCCGCCGCCGAGCCCCGTGGCCGTGCCGGCCCCGTCCCGCCTGGCCGGGAGATGAACTGTGCCTAAGGCTTCTCCGCGCTGTGGCCTCCACTCCGACTCCACGTTCTTCACTAAGCCCTGACCAGATGCTGGGTGCCTCGAGCGGCAGTTCCCGCCCTGGATGTGCAGAGGTGGCTAGGCCGGGCGGCTCGTACCTGAGGGGGGTTGGGACCGTGTGTGAGAGGGCTGAGGTGCTCCGTGGAGGTTGCTGCATTTATCAGCTTCCCTCTTCTCCTGGGCTTCCAGTTTCCCTGGCTCACTTCCCACTTGTTAAGGTGGGCAGAGTCCCAAAACCTTTTTTTCTGATGCTCAGGCTTCTCAGTGTGGTAAAACATGGAATTCAAATATTCTCAGTACCTGTAGGTTTAGGTGATGGAAACTCATTTGCTTTTGGTGTTACAAGAAAAGGTGATCCCCTTCACAGCTTTACAGATAGAGAAATGAAGAGGGAAGTGAGGATTGTGGCATGAAGCAAAGCATTCACAGCACCTAGTCCTGTAACTAAAACTCCGGGCACTATAGTCAAATACATAAAAATACTGAGATGATTCAGAATGATGTCCAAACCCACCAACAAAGGAGTCTCTTTAGCTTGCTTGCAGATCAGTTCTAAGGATGTTGTTAGATTTTAATTCTGCCCTTTTTTGGTTTGTGTATCTCAGAGAAGCAGAAAGGTTTCTATCTCCCTACAGGATCCACCCAGAGCCCAGACCTGGACGTAACCTTGTAAGGAGTAATCTTACTTCAAACCCCAGGTATGGTAACAGTTACATAGCCAAATGATTAGAAGACTTACCCCAGATTGTAAACGTGGCAGGTTAAATCCTATTTCAGTCTGCATCTCTCTAAAACCTGCAGTGTCTTTTTTTTTTTTTAATGGTGCTACTTCCTACATGTGATCTTTTTACTTCCATGACATAAACATGAATGTCAGGAAACACTTTTTCACTGTGAGGGTGACCGAGCACTGGCAGAGGTTGCCCAGAGAAGTTGTGGAGTCTCCATCCTTGGAGATACTCAAAAGCTGGCAACCGGCTCTAGGTGGCCCTGATTGTGACCTCTGGCGGTCCCTGCCAACCTCAACCATTCTGTGATTCTGTGAAATAGTTGGGGATCAAAACGACCACCTCCTAACCCACAGGTTAGCTTTCCTAATGGGCGGGCATGGGAGCCCTCGGTTTGTGTCTCCCTTCAGAAAAATTCCTGCGTTTTATATTGAACATACATAGTTGTTTATATAGTTGTTGCCTAACCTATATCTCGGTGGTTAGGAACTCTCCTGTGAGTGCAAAGATTGGGCAGGAATCATGTCCTGAGGATGAGAAAATTAAATCTGGGTTTTCAGTGTCTCAAAGACTGCTTTAGTCATGGAGCTGCTGTAGAACAAATGGCACTACTTAGTGCTACAGTTCTAAGAAAGTGATGACTTTCACTAGTTTCTGTAGACTTGATCTGTAGGTGATGGCTGCTTCCAGATATAGTGCTTCAAAGATGAATGCTATTACCTATTCCTGGATCATGGGCAGGCATATAAATAGTGAGCTGTTAAAGCTCTGTCAAAACTGAGGCATTTCTGGGTAGGTGCAGAAGTAGAATTTTACATGCCTGGTCTTAAGACCAAGCGTGCTGCTGACAATTCGGGTGCTCCCAAAGTTAGCACAACAGGGGAGTTGCAACTTTGAAGTTTGATGCCTAAATTGTATTAAAACCTCCATTTTGATACCCAAATCCTCATTTAGATCTGGCCCGAAGTGGTATTTCCAAAGTCACTGGGAAGCCAGATTTCTTGTATCTTGCAGTTGATGCAGTGAACTGTGATTTCAAACAAGAAGGCACTTTCAAGGAGAGGGAAGCTAGACTAATCCACATTCATTCTGAGGAGGTTTAAAGCTGCTGTTGGCCAAAAGGGAAGCTTAAAAGGTGCTCGGGAGTCGTCTTGTTTCCACTGCCAAACATTATTTGATGTATGTGCTAAACAGCTCTGATACACCTGCTTGGAAGCACAGCCTAATTTTGTAACGGTACATTCCTTAAGGAATAAACCTAATAAACCATGATTCAGAAAAGCAAACAAGATGCTACTGACAAAAAATTAAGACAGATTTTTCCATTAGAAGCTGAAGTTTTATTACAGGATAACAGTACATAAAGCACATCTAAAATCGATGTGTTCAATGCACTTAATAAAGGTAATGTAATATTAAAGGTACAGTTTCTAAGTACAATATAACAACATTCATATTAGAATGAAAATTGGAGTATTTAAAAGACAACATTAAATCTCTTATTTTTACAGTCATATTTACAAAATGAATCAAAATACTTTTTTCGGGACTGAGTAAAATAACAAACTTGAATATAAGCAGGCTATCGTAAGAGTGAGTTGGAAAGGTCCATGAAAGTGAAAAGTTAAGTGACTGGGTAAAGATCATTAGCAAAGGTTTAGTACAATACCACTTTAGTATTCCTCTTGATGGCTTACATTTTATTGTGGCTAGAAAAGGAATTTATACATACTGTACACATAACAGACAGCATATATTTACATGTACAGTATAATTGCATTTAAACTTGTGTGTATTTACAGAAGTTTGAGCATAACACTCAACGAGGTTTTTGAAGTCTATGTGCTTAATCTTCAAACTGATGTATATTTGTAATCAGCATTTATTCTGGTCTTGTTACATTGAACATTTAGTAAACAGGGAGAATATATGTTAACCAAATGGTTTTGCATAAATATATCAAACTATTAAAATTAAAACGAGGGAGAATGTGTTCCTAGCATTATGTATAGGTTAGTACATACAAATTTAAGAGCGATTCCTTTTCTCTTTGAAAATATCAAAAGGTGACTTAAATCAACAAGGGGAAAAAAATGAAATTGTCATGGC
The DNA here is from genome assembly GCA_030449065.1 of Oceanodroma leucorhoa. Classification (NCBI taxonomy): domain Eukaryota; kingdom Metazoa; phylum Chordata; class Aves; order Procellariiformes; genus Oceanodroma; species Oceanodroma leucorhoa. Next base: position 2,583,543 of record JASVER010000048.1, read on the forward strand.
TTATATTTAAATAAGATTGGAGCTTCAAGAGGTTTTTATAATTGTCCTGATAGTGTTTGCAATTAAACATTCCACTTATGAAAATATACCCACGGTGCAGTAAAGTTTGTATTTATTTTTAGGACAACAGTATGTTTGCTGTTTAAAAAAAATTATTTATATATATATATTCCTTGGATTGAGGGTATAAAAGCAGTGCATGGAAGCCAAGAATCATGGCTTTAAAATTCACTACCTTCTATTATCAAAAAGTGCAGTAAACAGAAACATTGTATTTAATAAATTGCTCAAAAATCTTTGCTAAAGATCTTATAAATTCAGTAATATTACAGAAAAATTCTAATAAATATTTAAAAGGTTAATTACCTCCTTAGTTAGATATTTGATATCCATCAGTTTTTAAGAATTAACATGAAAACAGTATCTAGAATGAAAGGAACAGGGGATAGGAATACTTTTAAAGGGTACATGACTATGTAACTTAAGGTATACATGAAAAATAAAAACAAAACCCCCAGACCTGACAAAACGTTGCAAATTCCACTTCTTAACTAACTTTAGTTGCTAATGGCTGTCCTTGGATATGTATGCGTGATTTATAAAGCATATCCAAGGACTGAATTTAGCCATCCATCTATCATGGAAGATTTACAGAAAGTTCCTATTTACAGTAACTGGAGTTAAGTGTGTAGGCATGGCCTAGTAACATCCGCAGTTTGAGTGTGTACAGATCCTATTTAAAGTGAAGCCGGAGGAAGGCACCCAGCAGAATAAGATCTATAAATATCAGATGCAACGACAGGATAAAACTCTCCCAACAAGCCAAATAACTACCTCCCTTTCAGACAGACAGCATATTGTAATTACTTCGTACTGGCAGATAAGATGTTTTTCTTTTTTCAATACAGGCAGACTTTTTTAGCAACCAAAAGGATAACAAGCTGGACAGAACATTTTTAATAACGTTAAGAATTAATAATGTTAATAATGTAGAAAAAAATTCTACATTTGATATCAAGTATCTGTACTGGTGAAGTAATTTTCTCCTTATTAAATATACTATAGAATAATTTATATAATGACACTATGCATTTAAAGAGAAAACCGTGTCCCAAATCTTGTACTCTGATACAGGTACTTGTTGGGCATATGTTGGTGTGTGTATATATATATACACAAATATATATATATATTTATATATAGTTATACTCAGTGAAATTAACAAGACCCAAAGGTGGTATTGTCTAGGAATAAAAGGGGTTTGTTTGCTTTTGTTCACAAAAGTAACTTATCTAGCACCACACATCAGAAAAACACAAAAATAGCACACTCTAGTTCTAAACAGCTATGTCTAAAATAGATTATATAGTAAAACAGATATTATACAGCATAATGTGGTATTTGATAAACAGATAAATATTTGCACTGTGTAGGCTGTTTATAGTATAACTTTATCTATACAGAATGAAAGCAAAAAGTTAACTGTATAGAGGTGAGCAGAACAACATTAAATATTATGACTCCAAAGCAGAGACAAAGTTAGAGTTGAAAGAATAGAGCAAGATAAAATGTTTACAGGCCATTAACAAGTCCTTAAATTAGTAGTAAAATAAGGAATCAGTTGCTCAAGTTTAAGAAAGCAGTAAACAAGAGATTGCATTTACATGCAGATGTCTAAAACTTGTATTTCTTTTAAATCTATGCACAAAAAGTCATTTGTTTTTATTGCTTGACATTCAGTTATGGCTAGAGTATTTTTAACCTTTTTTTGTACTTTGGAAACAAGAATATTGTTAAAGGTGCCATAAAAATGGACAACATTGAAAACAGTTTGCAAATAAACCACCTAACACTGCAGTTCTTTATACATTTTAAAAAGCCTTGTCTGGGGTTTGTCATATGTTAAATATATTTAATCTGGGAAAATACATTGTAGCTTGAAGCCTCCCATTGGCCCAAACATCCAATACAAAAACACATCTCCAGAAAAGGAGCAGGCAGACAATACAGTTACATATAAAGAAGCAGCCAGTTAATGTCCTAATAGTTCAAATATTCACCACTGTTCTGTAACTTGTTTCTAAATCAATGTAGAAATGAGGAACATTTTGGATTTAGAAAGGTGTACAGTACGTATGCCTTTTTGTGAAATAAAATTCACTGTATTGCTTATGAATTCTCTGCATTAGATATAGACAGAATTACAGATTGCAAGTTCCTGTAAAGTTTGTGCATCTACATTAAGACTTTGTGGGGTAATTTAGGGTAGTGTTTCTCAAACCGAAAGTCACAACCATTTGAAAGTTGCCAAGTGTTTAGATTATTATCAAAACACCACGTCAGGCAAGCGTAGCTCGGTTCTCCAGCGCAAAGCGAGTGGTTGTGCTGGCTGCAGACGAGCGCGCTGGCCAGGGAACTCGTCCCACTTCCTGGATGCAGCTCACCCCCACAGCCTGGAGGAGCTGGAAGGGCTGGCTGTTGGCTGCAAGCATCTGCAGTAGCCATGGAGTGACTGAGTACTAGCAGCAGCTCAGTTCCTTCAGTTAGGAAATGCCGCCAGTGATTACAGCTGGTTCGCACTCCCTGCCCCAGAAAAAGACAGTGCATTCCAACACAGAGAGCCCTATGGAGAAATATAGCCCAGAGGGACTGTGCTTTCAGAAAGCTTGAGAAACACTGACTGACAGGAAAACAAGTATACAAAGGACATATGAACACCAAAACCATGCAGATGTTAACAAAAAGGTGCGAAGTCACACATCAAGTTGAACAACTTGATTGTGAAGTTCAGCTTGAAGAAGTAATCAGATTATGAGGGAAGACATACAAGTGAATATTGTGGCAGAAGAAATGAACCTATGAGTATTGATCTGAAGCCTTTATCATGTTTCGTTTCTTATTTGGATAGCCTACTTATTGCTATAAAGTTATTGCTATATTCTACCAATGATAAAGGCAAAAAAAAAAGATAAACAGCAACATTACATATGAAAAAGGTAGAATACAGCTTTTATTTTGATGTTAAAATTCTATTTAGTACCTGAATAAAGTTCCAAAGATAGACTGTATATTATCCTAAATGTTACATATTTTTCCCCTCAAGTCCAGTGACTTAGCATTATTTAGCGAGCTATTATCACAGTACTAGGATTAAAGCACATACTGCAATGATTTTAAAATAAATACTCATTTACATTTTTAAAACTTCTCTTTTTGCTGTTGTATTTGGTATCTGTATGCATTTGCCCTCATTTCCACCAAATGATTTAATGACAGGAATATTTAAGCATAAAGAAAATGAGGCTAATATTCAAATATATTAATGGATGAAACTTTTAAAGTAATAAATATTAGTCTTAATAATGAAAAAATAATTCTAATAGTTATATTTCTCCAGCTAAGGAAAACAAAGATGTTTCTTCTGTGCAATCTGAATCAGCTAGCACAGGTAGAATTTCATATACTCAAGAGAAAATTGCTTATTATTTTTAGATATTGGATAGTAAATGCTGTTTCTGACATTTATATTTGTAAGTTTATCTACATTGGGGAGTTTAGGAATGTGTAGAGAAAAACATACACATTGTTTGTACAGCTTATACTGTGCAACCTGATTTGTTCATCAAGTACAGACTAGGGAATGTCTATGCCAATCCAAAACAAAGATACTGTAATGTTTGGATCACCCTCCCTACATCGTTAAAACATCTTATAGACTGTACATATTAACAGTATGTTTAGTTGATCTGCAAGTATGTGAAGAACAGGTTCTGCTGCGAATCAGCAATAGGAATTTTCTGCTGCTGAAGATGCCAGCACACAAACTGATCAAGGTTATACTTGCTAAGCAGTTGTCTGCCTTGGAAGGCCACTCCAAGCTGAACTCGACCATCAGCTTGTAAAACCGTAAGAAAAGTTTCCCTATTTATTAAGCAACCTAAAGTAAACAACTGGAAGCCATATACCCCAGTGAAAAAACCCTCAATAACCTAAGATACTGGAGAACAGATGCTTTTTGAAAGAAGACAGACATGTTTGATGGAGAAATTCAGTTGCTTCCCAGTCTAACCAAAGCCTTGATATCTTGCTCATTTTGTTTGCAGTTGCTTACTTCCTTTTCTACTTGCATTTTTGAAAGAATGTGAAGCCATAAACCAAGGCTAATTGGGACAGGCTTCAGAATCCTACAGTTTGGCACTTGGAGACTTCCTAGGCATTGCTGTTTTTTGGTGCCATTGTAATCACTTGGAATTGCTTATTTGATGTACTAGATTTGAAAATGTCTTCAGCCTCAGTGTTTCTTTCCAGTCAGGTTTTTTGCTTTACCATGAAGCGTATGCAACAATGACAGACGACGTCTGAATTGTTGTTCCTGTATTCTTGCAGATCTATGTTCCTTTCTATGTGACTTCATTGCCGAAACCTGATCATTACCTTTTCATTCTTACTGTACTATCATAAACTGATTTGTTTTCTTTGACAATAATTTAAATACTGAAAACCCATTTTCCATTGCAAAACACTGAAATTCAGCTGGAAAAATAGTCCTATAATTATAAAAGTGTCCAGAGGGTATTGAAATTAATTTCAATCATTTATTTAATGGGTCAGCATTGATTTGTTTTCTAAAATATAATTGTAAAGCCTTTGCGCTGTTTGGAGTACTTTTGTTTTGAACAAAATAAAGACCAAAGAGCAGCTATACGGCAAAACTGAGTATGAGAATGAGGCACGCATAGATCATTTAGTTAAAAAGAAAATCCAGTTCTTTTGTGCCTGGGGGGAGGGGGAAGGGAAGAAATACTAGCATATTTTTTTTAAAAGTAATTTGTTCCACCAGTAGTACTGGCCACCCTGTTGAAGAGTTCTAGAAGATCCCTGAGCACATTAGTTTCTGACTCTTAACCCCAGCTCCAAAATGATAGGGCTTCTGTCGTTGGTAACGAGATGGATTGTCATTCACAGTTAAGTCAATCATAAGGTGCTTATCTATTTACCCTTTTTTTCACCAATCAGCACAAAGAACTGTCAGAAAATAACTTTTATTTTTCTTTTTTAAATAATAAAAGGGCACAAAATTTAAACAATCAATGTTTTGTGACAGTGGTTTAGGATTATTATCTGGCTGCCCCTCAACAACAGACAAGTGATTCAATCGACATTCCTTAGCAAAAAAAAAAGAAAGAAAGAAAAGGGGAAAAAAAAAGGCAAAAAAAAGAAAAATCCTGTACAAATATGTATTTTTCCCTGAGGGATCAAGGTTACACCCGCAAGTGCTCTATGTACATATTGCACTGTAGAGGAATGAAGAACATGTGCAAAAAAAGCAACAATGATTGAAGCTTACTAATCAAACCTTTTAATCATGACTGCTATGTCATCTTGCATTTTGGAATGTCGGAACACAGATATTCCTTTAATCTAAAATGTAAAAAACAAAAAAAAAAAAAAAGAAAAAGAAAAAGAAAACCACACCTCTACTATGGCACATTCAATGAAATAAAAAGTTTTCCAAAGACAAATAGACAAATTCCATCAAGAAAATAATACAAAGTTCGTTCGTTTGTTTTTTTTTTGTTTTTTAGAAAAATTACATTACTTTCTTTCATTGTTTCACATTACAAAATCTTTTTTTTTTTTAATGTTTACACAAATCACATTTTATTGCAGGAATATTTCAAGTGCCATCAAACATTTATAGAAGGGTTAAAAAAATAGAAGTCTCTCTAAAGTGGTCCAGACAAGGCTTTGTATAGAATAAATCTTTTTTCCACCTTCTATTTTTGACTTAAGCATTTTGAATACATTTTCTTTATTCCATTGACACTTAACAGCCTAGAAGCAGCCACTCACACATACCCACGTATATATTCATGTGCGCACACAAACGTACTCTCTCTCACACACACAGGTGCACATACACACAGGTAGCTTGGTATCCGTACTAAGATAGATAAGCTTTAATAAAGAACAACCAAACTTAAAAACAGCCTCCCTCTCCACCTAATCCCATAGGTTTTAAAATGTCAAACAGTGTTGGAGATGTTGAAGTATATTAGGGCATTTCAAATGACAGCGTAGTATAGTATCCCTTCCCTAGAAAGCCAGAAAACATCTCCGTGGATAGATATAACACCCAATGAAAATCTCTGCAGACTTTAAGGAACAGATCATTCAAAACCAATACATTATTCCTTTACCTTCAGCTATCCCCATGTTTTTGTTTGTAGCGTACTGGGCAGATTATGAAAACACTCATATGAATATCCATTGACCCCAAATGTGTTTTTTAATGGAATATTCGGTTGATCATCTGATAGCAGGCCATAGTCCCAGCGGTTCTGCAGAGTGCATTTCCTCTGCTGCACTGGGTTCTTGCATGGCCGGCGCTCCTACGTCCCCTTTCATAAAAGCCTCCCAGGCAACAGCAGTCTTATCAGTCCACCTGCCATGCTGAATCCCTTTTTTTCCCCTGTCTATGAAGAGCAAAACAAAACCAGTATTTTATTGCCAAGTGGCTGTTAACTGTGATCAGGGAAGCAGTTACTTGGGGTATGTATGCACAGCCTGATTTAACAAGGTGCCAGTACACAGGAGCTCCCGTGGCACTTTCTGGCCTGGAAGATCACATCACAAGCTGTTTTCAGATGCAAAGGACTTTCAGCTAAGGCCCTATCTGGAACCTTTTTATGGTTATGTATTTTATTAGTAAATGCTCCAAAAATCTGTGTTGTCAATGACTTATGGGTGTAAATATGCTGAACTAGACACCAAACAAAACCATTGGCACCTAGATGCCTGGTAGAGTACTAATACTCATCAGGAAAAGATATAATTAAAATAAAATATTTTGCCTGGTAGGCTACTTATTGTCAGAAGTAGGAGTTGTATTTCGTGCTCTAAAAAAGTACAGGTCTTATTTCATTATTCATTAGTTGATGCTGAAATTAAGTTTAGTTGATCTTTACAGGACTAGCACCTAAGGCTGGTCACATTCAGAAAACATTTGTTAGTTAAAAGGGTTGCTTTAAAAATAGGAACACACATTAGAATGGAAGTACCATATCATGCCAGTTACTCCAATAAAGTAAACAATGATTCTAGGAAAAGTGTTTCAGTGAGACTGGAGAGAGCACGTGCTGGGCTGAGAGCCGCCTCTTTGGGAGCAGGCAGGTGGAGCAGCAAACAGACGGCTCTATGGACTCTGTCCAAAAGCCCCCTCGCGCCTCCAGTGCCCACGGAGGTGCAGGTCCCGTCCCACTCTCCGGGGCATCCTGCTTTGAAGGGGAAACGTGACGCTCGCCTTCCCCTCCTTTCAAACCACAGAGATGAGTGACAGCTGTAAGCTTCCCTGATGTGGCAGACTATAAAATTCTTAATAGGTGTCACAGCTAAATGGCTCAATTTGACCCTTTTCAAAGGAAACACGTTCAAATCATAAAATAAACCTCTGTTTTGCTTATAATAACCCACTGACCTAATTCCCCCTTTTAAAATAGTTAAGCTTCAGTGTGCTTTTACTCACTTCTGTTAATTCTCAACAACTATAATATATGTAAGAGATTGTTGATCCTTGGAAATTAAAGCAGTGGAGCACATTCTGTCTCATTCCTTTTTCTTTTTTAAAGTTCCTGGCTTTTTCGTATGTACTTCATCAGAAACTTCATTTGCGTAGGCTTACAAGGCATCCAGTTACACGTCCTCATCTCAGCCAAACCAATTACGCACCTCTGGCTCAAACAGCCACAGTTTATTTTGTGATGTTGTTTATTGTGAATCTGCTTCCTTCAGAACTAGGTTTACTTGCCAGATTTGCTCAGAGACAGTATTCTTCCTAAAGGGAATGGTAATTAATAATAGTAAAGGCTGCAAGATTCAGCTTATTGGTTGGTTATGCAATATGGGAATCACAATTTCAGAACTACAGAATGCAGATTTACGATATTAATGATTTCCAGGCATTATACAGAGTAGAAAACAATGCTTTCTAGCAACAGTGTGCCTTTACTTCGTTAGTCTGTCCTCATCTGATAAACTTTAAAGTGCATCTTTTTAAATGAGGAGAGCAGTGGACTTCTCTGTTCAGCTACCTGAAACTGAACTGCTGGATGCTGGAAGAACGTGGGTCAGTGTCTCGTCTCACTGAAGTCAAAGACAAACCTCCTATGGATTTTGATAGGCTAGAGTTTGGAGTTTGAAGGCATTGTTTACGATACGGAGTACAAAAGTATGTAATATTATGTATAAAAATTGCTTTTCCACATCCATGTCATACACACATACTTTTACTGTAGATACAGACTTGAGTAAATACCTTCAAACCTGGATTTACAGTGGGCAGAAATACACTTTATTTAATAGCCTGATTTTCAAGGATGCCATGTTACTTGTTTGTAAATGGTCTGTAATTGCGTAATTTAACTTTGACCATGGAAACTCGGCACCTTTGAAAATGAGGCTTTTGACTTGTGCACTTAAATCTGAATTTAAGCATTTAATTTTAAACATCCAGGTTTGAAAGATTTGAAAATAAAAGTACCTTTGAAATTAACAGCTGAAAAGCTGGTTTCAATTTAGACAATTGTCATTATTTTAAACTCTTTAAAAAAATCTGTGTAACCATTTCAGGATATGACCAGCCTCTCGTTAAAAGTAACATGGAAAACAGCAGCATAAATACCTCCCAATGTACCAGTACCTGCCAAACCTTTTTCAGTTAAACTTGAATTTCTGGTGCACATGCAACACAACAATGAACACGCTAGCATTTAATTTAAAGAAAAAGGTGCAAAATGAAAGTGCCTTATCAATTCAACAAGAAAAGCTATACCAGTAACTACATTTTATATTAATTAAAACAATATATAAACAATATCTCTTTTGCTATATATAGTCTTCATGCCCATTTACCCTGTAATATATTATAATGCTATTGTTGCTATTGCTATGGACCCTTTTCATGCCGTTCTGTCTACTGGCAAACAGTGGTAGGTGAAAAAAATCGTCCTTCATGAAACAATGAGCAAGTTGTGCAAACTGATGCTGAAATCTCTGCAATGCACACCAGTCGCTGATTACTAGGTGGACTCTCTGTTCTGATCAACAAATTGATTGTTCTGTCAAAAGTCTGGGCAGTGAACTACCAGAGAAACAACCTTCAGACATTAGTACCCTCAGTCTGTGTAAACAGAGGTCAAGGATTGAGAAGCTGAGACAGAAAAAGGGTCCATATTTGTAGGCATAATGGAAATCATATGCATGAGAAAAACAAGTTCAACTTTGTTTCATTGTTTCCCATCCTTCGCCTGACCCCGACCGCCAAGAGATGTGCAGTGTGTTGCTCCCTAGGTCTGTGCAGGGCCATATAAAGTGTCTTGGTTTTCTTTCTTTTTTTTCTTTTTTTTTTTTTTTTCTTTTCCTTTCTTTTGTTTTAATGTTTGTACTTCGGACATTCTAGAAGTGCTTAGGTGATACATTTACCCATCAATTTGCATCGCTGGCTCAAATTCTGAAGTGAACAACTCCTTGTAAAGTGGAGGAAAATGAAGTCGTACAATGTCTGGGTATATTGCTTTAAATGCCATAAGCTTTTCTGTATGTCGTCCACACAGTGCTCTTAAAGTAGACACTTTGCATATTAACTGTAAAAAAATGAACAGAAGTCATACGGTCATATATGGAACCAGGCCTCCCAGTCTTGCTCTTAGGATTTTAGGATTAAAGCTCAGATGTGCAGTCATGGACAACTGTTAGGTTAGATTTAAAGAAAAAAAAAAAGGAAGCTTCTAAAAGCTATTTAAGTGATGGATTAATGCTATTTGTGAAATAATCTTTTATTTAAGTTCCTAGGAAAATGTATCATTAGGTTTCCTCACTTGCCTACCAAGCACTGGATTGATACAGAAGTATTTCATGGCTGGATCTTAATTCATGCAACTTAGCCATTCTCTTGGAAGAAGGCACTCCTAACTACTTTTAAGCCCACTGTGAATATTATGGAGGGAACTGGCAATGCAATAGATGAGGCTTTTTTAATTTATGCCAAATAAGGTGAAAAGGAACAGACCAGAAAAATCTGTACTTCAAAAATATCACTATGGTACTCCCTGAACTTACTGAGTAAATTATTTTTATCAAAGCACATGGAAGAAACTTTCTTCCAACAAAGGTATCCAAAGATACTGGGAAAAGAATTATATGGTCTAGGATTTGAAATAAGGACAATCTGCAGAGCCTGGGCTGGACCATCCTGCTTCTACTGTAATGAATTCTGTGGTGTGAAACCAAGAATAAGCTTTCCGGCTGTGTAGAGTTCTAAAAGGAACTACCTCTGTAAGGAAGTGCCTATCCTTTCCCAGTTCTTTAGATTTGTTTTTTTTAACATCACACCACTTTTCCATTTTTGAAAAATTAAGTGAAGATACTTTAGATCAGCATACTAATATGTAGTATCTCTTTTTTCTTCCCTAGGCATCAATATTTGGAAGAACTGCTGAGAAAAAGGCTGTGTGGGGAACTTCTCACGGATGACTTAAAAACAAGGGTAGTTTGGGTATCACATGTTATAACAACTTAATTGTCATGCAGGCAGAGATTTCACAAGGATTAAGGCATGCATGTTGTAGGACTGAAATAGTATTCTGTGTGGCAGAAATGTTGTGTAGGAGAAACAGGATAAAAATCTTCACTGCTTTTCATGAAGTTCAACATTAAAATACTTCTTTTCAGACATTATCAACCTTGTTCCCTAAGTACATCATCATTTCACCTCTTCTAGTTTTTAGTAAATAGTTTCAGCTAAGCACCTTGATTTTGAACAAAGAATTCTGGGTTTATAAATAACAAATTATCTGTGTAAAAGCTTTTACATCATCATTAGGATACTGTTCATAAGAAAGCATACTTTCACAGTCATGTGACACAGCACAGAATGAGTCTTACCTTTGTTAGAATTCCATCTTCTCGGTGGTTCTTCTGTAGGACATGCTGAAGTGCTAGCTGGATCTTCTGTTGGAGTTTTTCAATTTTTACTTTCTCCTGAAGCCATGAGCGATCTAAATATAAATGGAGTTAACACGTCTAGTATTGCACACGTCATTCACAGTGCACCAGGAAGTACTAAGTCTGTTACAGATTCATCTTTCTTGTTTGCAACCTTCCTTCCACTTCTTATATAGTCTTACATAGAAAAGTAGTTTCAAAATTAACAGGTGTTGGAGTATATTTATCATGTGCATTTAAAATTACTTTTATAGAGCCCTTAATTAGAAGAATGCAGCGTACCTGAGTAAGTTTTATTAATCATTTGCTAACAAGGTTACAAAATGAAGCTGGCAACTTTTTCATGGGAAATTAATAGATCACATAATGAACAAGTATTTGGAGTGAATCTTCTTGCTAAGATCTACAGTGACATACAGAAAAATCAGAAGCAAATACTCAGCTATCAAAAAAAAAAAAAGGCTCCTGAACTTCCTAGCAGAAAAGTAGTAYTAGCTGTTACATCCTCTGTGTGGCAGAACTGTGGGATTCTGTGGCTTACATACTAAGACACAGGGCTAACATACTTGCGATCTGGCAAACAGCATGAAAATGTATTTATGATAGTCTCAACAAACCCACTGTTGCTAACAGAATCTTCTGCCACCACTCCCGAGTCCACTATGCTACAGTCTAAAAAGAGAGCGTTTATTTCCCTGGGTGTTACGCCAGACACGAGCTGACTTCCTGCACTGGTATCTTGTGTCACCCCACCTCGTAAGCCTTCCCAGAACCTGGAGTACTCTGCGTATCTACCTGAGATTATTAATTATTTTAGTCGTGGGTATGGTAGGCCCAGGCTGACTCTTGGGGTGACTTGTATGTCTGGCACCATAATTCTCACTGTACCCAGTTTCACGACGGGGACAAATACCTAAGCTACCTCGCTACCTTTGGACCACAGGAAAATGGCAACCCTACCTAAGAGACCTGAGGTGACACTGGAAGCATTCTGTCATGTGCTTGAGAGAATTCTGCTGCAGATGCAAGCTCACATACATTGAAAGCTGGCTATATAAATTCAGTGGCTACCTTCTGCCTGTCTCACCTAGATTGACCCAGTGGTCTCACTCACATGCATTTAAGCTTTTGCAAAGAAGCTGAGTCCTCAACAAGGTGAAAATTTCGAAAACAAGGGCTTAGATTAGGAATTCCAACTTAGCAACTTTATTCCTAAATTCGTAGTTTCAATGTGTTTATTAAAATAAAAAAATTTGGTCAAGAAGGAGACACTGAAAAAGATGATGACATTTCGCACTGTCCAATAGTCTTAACATTATCATTAAAAAGACTTCAAAATAAAAATGACCTCTACCAAATAAACCTCGAGCAAACCTTTATCTCTTACCTGCCGACATTAAAACAAACGCAGAAAACAAAGCTATCTCATCTTCTGTCAGGTGCATAGAACATAAACTTTTTCCAAATTCAAACACAAAACTAATGAAGTCTTCACAACCTGCCAAAAAGAAGGTACAGCTCATGCCACATTGTTTAGAAATACTTCAGAGCTACAGAGTTGCTGATTTATTCTGATGGAGGTGAGAAACGGATGTAAAATACTTCGTAGGTGAATGGTCTTCTCCTGAAGGACTATGGAGTGATGGCAGTTAGAGCTCACTCATGCTGGAGCTTATTACCCCATTCCCACGAGTCCCCAGCTCCCACACCCTGGCAGCCAGTATTTTGAAGGTTTTGCACACTGYATCTTTTCCACATTTGGTTCTTTGGGGATAAATACGGAAAAAACCCAGGCCATTTTCAAGCTCAAAATTGGTTTAGCTTTGTTTCTGTTTTAAATGGAACTTTCTCATGTCACCGTGGACTGGAGGTTTGAAATGTGTATTTGAAAAGTGCTGATTTTAAGACTATTGAGCACACAGAAGAGGGAGGGGAGAGAGGCATACAAGGTACATGCAGGAGCAAAGGGAGAAGCCAAAGTCTGAAAGCTTTTCATGCAGAAAAGGAACTCTGTCTCCTTTCATCCCTTCGCTTGCTCACACAGGTGTAAGTCAGGTTACTGCCGCTGTTACACATGCTGTTACGCAGGTCGCGAAACTGGAGCCCTGCTTTGATGGGGATTGCAACCTGATGGAAGAGGGCTCTCCTCTGCAGATCTCAGCCCCGACCCAGCCTAAACTTCTGGATGTAGTTTCTGGTAACATCCAGTAACATCTGGTAACACTGCATTCTCTGAATTGTTTGCACTCAGACCTTGTACCTTGAGGTGTTTTAGAACGGCGGAGAATACTTCAGTAATTGTACAGCATTCTCCGCTGCCATATTTTCACTGCCCTCCAAAATGGCTTACATCCCAAATCTATACCCAGTGAAATGCATCCTTTTGAAATTATCAAAAATATACAGAAAAAAATTCAAAATTCTAAACTGTGGTTTAATAAAAAAATTGATTTACAGTATTTTACCTGCAAATAACTGGACTTGCATATTACAAAACACTACTAACATCTTCAAAGCAGCAACGTCAGTATATCCAAAATTAGCTTAAAATTTGCTGCCGTTTCCAACAGGATATATAAAATGTTACACTAGATATGAAATCTGGGCTTCTGTTCTTAACAAGTGTGTCCAAACTGCTCTACCCTGATCTAAGTGTTGAATTTCAACACCAACAGTCCCTTACTGCCTGGAGTTAACCTGTTTTAACTCCTGAAATCAGCTTGGCCTCAAACAGAGCCAGCATGACTGCTTACAAAATAAGCAGTTTGAGCTTTGGAACTCTTTTATTTGACTACTATAGCATGAATTTTTCAAAGCAGCTGTCCCCTTCCTCTTCCACCTTATTATTTTTATTCTGTTTTTTTAAGATACAACACTTGACATTTCCTTACCTAAGGACTTGAAAACCTCTGGGCTAGCATACTTGCCATCAAAGTAGACTGTGTTGTTCTGGGAGTCAAAGGCACGGCACATTCTGATGAACACAACCTCTAAAGACCCTAAAACAAAAACAACGTATGTTTGACTATTTAAGTAGAGACTTCAGTTGCAAAGAGCAAGTGAGGATTTAAAAATTTCCTACGCTCTGCATTTGGTATCAATCGAGTAGGGTAGTAGGTTTCTGTGGTGTAACAGAGCATAGTTCGGTTTGCTAGTAGAATTAAAAGGATTCCCATAAACCCCTTTAGAAGTTTTTGCTAAAGCAACTTAGTTAATTTTTTATTAGAGTAATGAAGTCTCTGAAGTCAAAGCAGTTCATTTAGATTTATGTTCACGAAGCTTTGACAACTTTGTCCACTATTTGTAAACTGCATTACTTCTACAACATCTTGCATAGAACAATCTGGATTTTTACCTTGAAATAAATTATTCACTATTAGTAAGCCAAATTAAAAAATCTGAATACAACTTTTCCATCTTTACACACTCTCTTTGTTCATCATGAAAATTTCATACATAGACTTGAACTCCTTCTATCCAGAGTACTTCAGACAGACGCAGACAATTTGTAAGGTTTTTCCCCTGTATTATTTTGAATGATCATTGTACAACATATGTCTACATGTGTATACAATCACTGTATACAAGTAACACCTTCCTCAGTCAAAACTAATAGAAGCAGACCTTAAAACTGACCCACATACCTGCTTTTAAAAGCACAATTTGATCGTTTTGACACAGTTCCATAAAGCCATCAATGCGCTTGGCAAACTCCACTACATACTGTATAGCTTCTGTTATTTTGACTGCGCATAACTGCCACATTACCTCCCTTTGCTGTTTGAGAGAGAAGAAAAATGGAAAAATTACTAAAGGTTTGGAAGGCCCATTTTCATAAAGAGCTGAAAAAAAAAGTGAATTCTCTCCAGCACTCCTAGCTACAGTCTGCTTATAAGACAAGGGGAATTAACCTCAAAGCCAAAGCCTCACGTGGATGAGTGACAATGCAAACACGTAAGACTTCTTCAGTGATGTCAGAAGAGATCCCAGTTGGAGTGTTTTCACTTCGTAAGCCAAAAATGTCAAAGTATAATGATTCTGGTGATTTCAGTGGGAATTTTATTCACTGCATCAAAAGAAAATGCCAATTTACACTAGCAGTGCATAATCACTTTTTTCCTATCAACTTCTGTATTTGGTACCGAATGTAAATTATCTAACTAGCTCATCTTCATAAAGATACATATAAAGATATACATACATGAAGATCGCCTTGTTAACAACAGAAAGAAGGCATGCAAGTAGTGATTTTTTTCCTATGTTGATAATATTTCAGAATGAAATTACCTAACGAGTGGAAAAAAATACATTCTTAAAGGTTAAATTTTTTTTTGTGGAAATGAAAAATATGTTCAAAGGACAGTGTGCTTTAATAGTGCTTCACAAGACAGTTTTCCAAAAGTAGCCATTTGGTAGCAGTTTGTGGATGGATGGCATATTGGAAATGCAAACATTGATTAAATCTCACAGTGCCCACTGGTGGTATGGCAGCAGCGGGCTGCTATTCTATAGGTAAAACTGGAACACTGAGTGACACCTGTAGAATGAATCGGGATTACAGCCAGGCACTGAAGGCTGGAAATCTGACGGTTCTGTGTTTACAAGCTCACAACAGAACACACCAGGTAAAATTACAAAACTTGGTGGCTTCAGCTTTTTTTGGCGGTGGTGTTGATCCAGGAGATTACAAATTAAGAAATGAAAATAACATGCCATTTAGGACTGAAAAAATTTCTCTGGTTTCTCATCCTTGTTTATTAATCACAGACAGATCGATTTTAGGAGAATAGCTTTGCCTTTTCCTGTACCTGTAAAAATCAGAAATGCGAAGGATATCCTAACCATCTTGCTGCTTTTGATCTTAGCATATTATTTTTTTGAAAACACACGAAAATATACATTCCTCATGGTAAACAGAAAGCAGTGAAAAAGTGAATTTTGCAGCGTGTTATGGAAAGACCATGCTTTAAAAAAAAAGCATGCCAGAGTTTGGCATGCTTTTATACCTTGTTCTGATAGTTCTCGATTTCTTCCTGCAGAAAAGTCTGCCATGTTATCTGCTGTAGCTCCTCTCTCAAGTACTGGCAAGTTTCCATGTGTGACTTGGAAATATTCTGTGCAAGATGTTCTAAAAGAAAGATGGGAAAGCGACACCCGTTAAAAATGCAGAGCTGCATCTTCAGACACGAGAAAGCCAACATATTCCAGCTGCAACAGGGGGGCGGGGAGAGGGTTAGCTGGTAGGAGAAAACGCTTTAATTTCAGCTCGCCTTGGCTTTCGCTTCGCGCGAACACGCACGCTCCGTGCCAGCGGCGAGCAGGCCGGAGGAGGAGGAGGCCGCTCCCCGCCGCCGCCGTTAGAGGGCGCCCTGCGCGCGCGCGGCCCGCCCCGAGGCCTGCGGTGGGCCCGGGAGCCCCCGGCGCAGCCCCCGGCGCAGCGGCCGCTACCGCGGAGGGTGCGAGGGGGGCGGGGGCCGGGTTCAGAACAAATCGGCTGCTCCGGGGGACGAGCGGCTTCCTCCCGCCAGGAGTGAGCTCGCAACATCAAAAAGCTTGCACAATAAAGGCACGCTTGGTGGAAGCCGGGAGCGTTCAAACCGCGGCAAGGTCAGTGAGCGGCCTTGCTGCCTCCAGTGAGGGAAAAGCCACCTTGGAAACCTGGGCTGGGAATTACGCCCTTAGGCAGAGCCACAGAAGAAGACCCCGATGAGCGAGGTGATGGGCCCCTCACGTTAGGGTACAAGAATYTCCGTGGAGACAGCCTTGCTGAGTACAGGACACGCTGTGTCACGTATAGGGAATGTAACAGCACTGCCAGCCAGGCAGAAGATCTTCAAAAGCTACATTCATTTGCGTTTTATACAACAGAAGCTTTCTAATAAAGAAACACAGATAGTTACCACCTGTCTGGCATTCTGTCAAGCAGGACACTACCACATGAGGCTGCCTATGAGGGAAAAGTTTTGTTTCTTTCCTACTGTCATGTAATTAAAAAAAATACTAGGAAAATACACTTATTAGAGAATCCAGATAATTAATATAACACACTAGCCCCATCCCCAGCAACATCCAAGGTCAGGCTGGGCGGGGCTCTGAGCAACCTGATCTCGTTGAAGATGTCCCTGCCCACGGCAGGGGGGTTGGACTAGATGGCCTTTAGAGGTCCCTTCCAACCCAAACTATTCTACGATTCTATGACTAAAGATGCAAGGGTTTTTTTCCTCAGCTTTAGYGTAGTCGCTTAGTTAACTGCATGATTTAAAATTTCCATAGGACATTTTAATTCCAAATAAACTATTTTCTGCTGCTATACTTGGTTAAAAGACCCATAAGGCAGATTTAGACTTATTAGTAAAACTTGATTCCATAAGCCTTTAGGAACACCTTCAAAAGCATGAACAGCATTTAGACATCTGAATTCCACTTCTACTTTGTCTTTCTCTTTTCTAACCTGACCCTTCACACGTCTGTTCTCCTATTTTAGCAGGTGACAGGTAGAGGCCTGGTGACTTCTCTCACACCATTCTGCAGTGGGAGCTTTTGCAGGTTAGGCCACTGAAGAGGAAGGCTTAACATGAACAAGAACGCTGGTCATCAACAACATGGGAGTGTTCTGAGGGACTTGAGCGTTAGGTCTTCTGTGAAACTTGCTTTGTTTAATAATGACCAAACCCAACTCTCTACAAATCCAACTGCTGGACCAATCAGTCTGTTTAGTATCAAACTTACTGCATTAGTGGTTTGATGTAAGATACTACCTGTGAAGTCTTTAGCATACAGCTGAGGTAAAATCATATGTGCTACCTGAGCAATCAATAGTGTAGAATATAAGGTAGCTTATACTTTGGTTGTCATCATAGCTTTCATGTATTTCAGAGCAATTTTTTTTTTTTTTTTTTACGAGTGTGTACTTAAAACATTTCCTCTCACTAGCAGCAACTGACAGTATTTTACCTGTGCCCTTGCAGGATACAGAAGGTGAAATATTAGCGTGTTATTCACCAACCTCGGCCTCAGTTCTGGACTGCATTTCAGCACACACCTAAATACTTTCATTGAACAGCCACACCTTTCTAAATTGAAACCTTAGTCTGGAAGACAAACATTCTTCAAACATAGTTTGGCAATGTCAACGCTGGGCATCCAAACCCAGCTCTGTAGGGTTTAAATGCAAGCGCTATGTAAATAAAGGTAAGCAACATGACAAACTTATTTTAGGCCAGTGTTCCAAACTCAACACCTGGCCTAGGAAGGAAATGCCCTTTCTTTTTTCTGTGGGTTTAATGTAGATCTTTTAATAATTCCCACAAGAATATTAATAAACATTTGATTGAGACAAAGCTGGTAGCAGAGCCTTTATCCTAATTTTTTCTTATTATTTTTACTTATCTGTAACTGAAGTTATTTGAACTCAAGCCAGACACAGTATTTTGGCTGTCACAACAAATCATATTGCAGAGAACTGCATTCTGCAACATAAGGACATTAAAAAGTAAGCCTTCTTGTCCCTTCCTCTCTGCAAAATTTCTCAAAAGAACATAAAAGTAAAACAAGCAAAATTTCATATCATCTACTTGCCTCTAATTAAAAAAACTTAGCAAAAAGAAAAATTTAACTTAGAATACTGATTTTTCAAACTATTTTTAGGTTTTCATAATGGAATAATTAGCAAAAATGTTGCTTAAGCAAGCAAAATCACTGTTTTAAATGCCTGACTGCTTATATAAGTAAAAGAATCTTAAAGCCACTTCTCTAATGTCCTGTTCCAGTTTGCTTATAACCAGTTCACGCAGCACGCTCTAACTCGAGTCTCAGATGTTGACAAGTCATAGCTGTGGAATTCAGCCCTAGCGTAATCATTCAGGGAAAAGTTTAAAGTAAAATGTGCTCATTAATGTGGTCATTATAAGGCTTTTAGGGAAATTATCAAAACCTGCTACATTCAAAAATTTTCTGAAGTATCTGAGGCCAGATTCTCTTCAACCAGTGGCAAGGAGAACTGCCCTCAGATTAGCCTTATGCTTTGGTTTCATATTTCCCAGGTACAGGTAAAGAGCAGAAGAAAAATCAGGCTTATCCCTTTTGTTAGAAAGTAAGAGTATTGAGGTAACGAAAAAGAAGATAATATGTTCAAAAATAATCTGCAAATAAAGAAATACTCYGTCTGTTTGCTCAGCACTATACATTAGGTTGTGAATCAGTATTCAAAGTGTTCTATTACAAGGACTGAAGACCAAAGCAACACTACTAGAGCTGACCAACCACAAGCTCCTGGGATTTTTAGTCCAGTTCCATCAGGTGTTCAGCAGGTACCCTGATTAGGGTATTGTGCATGTCACAGAAGGCGGCCCATACATGCTCCCAGCTGTACTAAAGCAGCATTCTCACTATCACCTGGCTAAATGTGTCACTTTAATCCAAAGGGTACTATTAAGACAATTACAATGGAAGCTTTTCTCTCTCATTACCTAATTCTGCCATGGACACAGTTGGAGAGGTCTCCCCATTTGTAAAAGAACAATAAGGGAAGAAGCCCGATGCTGGTGTGTAGTCACATATTGGTTCTGGTTTGATTCCATTAATATCAAGACCCGACTGATCTGGAGAAGGCTGTATGTCTAAGTAGAAGCTGCTAACTGCAGAGTCTGCTTTGCTACCTTCAGGGGTATGCCCATCAATGTAATTACTGAGGTCGTCATGTAGCTCTGTTAACCCATTGGTGGTGATATTGTATGTTGGTGTTAGTGGTTCTGCCTCTCCTGGTTGCTGCTGATGATCTCGCTGCTGCTGCTGCATTCGATGTTTCTGCACCTCCGCATACAGGCTGTCCCTCTGCTTTTTAGACATTCGACCAAACTTTACAGCTGAAATACAGACACACAATATATTACATTTCTACAAATCCACTACTGCATTATAATTGTCTTGGGTCTTTAAACACTACACGTAAGGACACAGTATAAAAGCCAAATCGGCAGGATGGGCAGACCTAAGAATCACTCCTGTCAGTAACAGGCAACACAGCTGCAGCATCTACTCTTTGAAAGACCATTTTAACATGTTACTGAAGTGGACCATCAGAAGTCACTGTTTTAGCTTAATTCATTAACTTTCCACTTCTATTCGGAAAAGATTTTCTCTTATATATCCACCAAAGTCGACAGATGCATCTCTTCAGCATTCAAATCCTACCTGGAAAAGTAAAAGCTAAACCAGAATATGCTGGCCTGAGATGAACTGTCCAGTTCCTACTAGCTCTATATTCATACAACAGAGTGAACCTTGAGTTAGGTATAAAGATGTGGGGTGTAGCTCAAAGAGTATCAAAAGCAAGCTTTAATGATATCAGGACCAAAGCACATGGGAAGAACCACAGAACCTGCTTTCAGTGCAGCTTACTGTAAGAAGCAAAAACATTTACCCGGTGAATTATTGTTAAAACTATGTGTGTGTGTATGTGCGCTTGCGCGCATGTATAACTCCACAAAATTATTACCACTTTGAGAAGTATTACTATTAAGCGTAAGCCAGAAGCAACTGGTTGGGCACATCCAGGGAATTCCTAAGAACATGGTATGTGATTTCTGGGACCTGTATCAGCTGTAAAAGCCTCATCGTTTCGGAAGATGACTACCACCTTGTACTTTTCCACAGGAAAGCAAACATGTCAGAGGGACTAGTCATTACATGATCAATCGTTTCAGGTTTTGAGTTTCATGCCCAATAAAAAAATTAAGACATTATAATTCAAGAAGTAAATGTAATCTGAAAATTGTCTTAATCGGGCCTCACGTACATAGAGTAACGCATACGTATTTGTAGAACGTGTAGTGTTGCTGTCACTATTGCAGGGGCAAAGACTGAGTCAGATCTTCAAATTGGGGAAGCGCTGGCAGCTTCGTTACACCTATAGGGGAGGTGTGCCAGTATCAGCTGCTAATCCAGTTCTGAGTTACATAAGCTTCCATTTTACAGAGCTGGGTTTTCGTCATTACACTAGATGTAATTTTGAGCTTAATATTAACAGCACTAGAACACATTTTCTTCAGAATTCTATCTTTGAAAAAACACTGCGCTATTTTATTTGCATTTTTTCCATTATTCATTATACACATGTTTAAACTTCTCTATATACTGTGAAACAGTTCTGATCTGTACCAATATGGCAATCAGAGTGCTACTTGCAACTGTAGTATGTCACTTAAATTGGGATGGACACACAGAGGAAGTATAGCATTAGACTAAAAACCGCATCTTCAAGAAGTGACCAGAGGAAAAGCTCTTAACTGGGAACTATGATAGATGAGTAGGAGAAAAAAACAAATCCAAGAACTTCATACATGCCCTGATTTATATATATTTATGTGAATATATAGCAACATACAAAAACCACTCGATGATCTCAACTATCAGCCCGATGCACAATTAACTTAAATCCCATGTTGTTTTAGCTGAACGCACAGTATACTAAACATTATTTTACTTTTTGCCATTAAGCTCTTTGTTAGCAGAGCTCACCATCTCGAGACATCCCCACAGCAAGGCATTTCTGTAATCGACAGTGTTGGCAGCGGTTTCTACTAGTTCGGTCAATCAAACAGTTCTTCTGACGAGGACAGGAGTACGTAGCATTGCTCTGCTGACTCCTCCTGAAAAAGCCCTGTAATAGAATTGCAAAATACAAATCAAGAAGCTGTTAACTGGTGGAGCAAATAGAGACTCTGAAAGGTAGCATACCTAATAGAAAATGAAGTTCAAGTGCACTATAGTCAACTAAAGGAAGTTAAGAGGTGGGTTTTTTTTCTCTCCTAGGAACAAACAAAAACCAGTAACTAGCAGGAAATGGTTCATAAAAAAGTGTTATGACACAAAAAGGAACTACACATTTTTTCACCGATTTTACATATGGTACACTGATTCTTTCCAAATGAGTTAAAACTAATTATAGACCTAGATTTCCTTGATTTCCTATCTTACCTGGGTCAGCATAGATGTCCAAAATAGAGATGATTCAACAGCTAGTTAATTCAACAGCTGCTACCCTGTCCTGCTCTTCGGAGATGACAGTAGCAGGCTCTGATCTCAGCCTCACCAATGTATGTATGTATGTATGTGTTTAAAAAAACAGAGCATGATGCTGAGCAGTTCCGTCTACAACGAACAATTTTAAAAAATATTTTTTCTTAATTAGTTTGACGCTGACAACCAAGGTTTTCTTTAACTCAGTGCAGGATTTAGATTTTTAAGGAGGGGGAAACTGAAGCAGATTTTATGTATTATCTCTTTTCTGAGTCAACTGCAATGGGTAGACCCATCTCCAAAGAAAGTTAGCGCTGGAAGGTTATGCAGTAGTTACAACTTAGTTCTCTCCATCAGAATGGTGCATGTTATTAACCACTACGCCAGCTGTCTGCTTTGAAGTTCATTTCATCTTTTTGCCACAGACTGTCCAAACATAAGCTGGTGTGTGCGTAATACCTACTTCACAAGGATTCTGCGAAGATGTAGTCATTCTGAAGAGGCATTTGAGATCAGTGAGCACAGTATTTTAGTTTTATGTTGCCACATAATGGATTAATTAACAGCTCTGCAAAGAAAATACTTCCTCAGAAAGGCTGGGCACCTTTTAATTAAAGTTGGACTTTTACCAATTTTTTATTTATTCGAAGGCCACATTCTGGAGTCCCTCAGCATGTGCACACTCTGTCCAGACACCAGGTGAAAGAAACACCAGGAAGGACTTCTGCATGACAAGTAAGAGACTTCCTAGCAATCTTCCTGCAGACAGAACATGACAGAACACTGAGATAAAGCCCCCCACTCCATCTTATGAGGAGGGCATGAGTCTTTGTTGATTATGCCCCTTTATTAAAGCTTTAATGAGGGAAACATGGAGTATAAAAAAAACACGAGGAAACTGAAGATGCCTGTCTTTAATCCTGTTTTCCTGTACATTGTTTCTCACCCATTTATTCTCGTCTTTGTTTCTGTATGATTGAACTTTCAACTGTTTTTTAATGTTTGTCAATAGTGAGGTGATCGTCACGGAGACTGAAAGTATTGCACATACTGACCTCTGATCGAGTGCATTTCACCTTAAAGAAAACCTGAAATACCGTGGAAATTTCTACCATTCCAACATCATGACTGATCCCTCCGGAGGAACCAACTCTTTGGTAAGTAGATAGCTTAATTCCCAGTTCTGCTTCAGCACCCTTAGTGGAGCCTGTCACTCCAGTGGAAGCACACGTGCAAGAGCAATGCGATTCACTAGAAAAACAGGACTGGGTATCAACCTGACCAGTGACTTACTGACCAAGGTTCTGCATCTCTGCATTATCAGTCCCTTAAAATTTCAGTTCTCCAAACACTGTAACAGTTGCACTGAATGACGTGCTCACATATGAACTATCTGAAATCTTCTGCCACCACCGAGATCCTGAAAGTCAGCTTAATCAATACATAAAATGAACCTGGCCCAATAACCTCAAAGATCTATACGTTTTCCTTTAGCTGGGATATATACTGAGTCCGTATTGCCAGTTTGGCATATTTCTCTTTATTAAGAATATTCTTGTCAAGCTGAGGATTATTTTTAGTATTATAATGGAGAAAATACCAGGCTGTTTGCTTTTCCAGATTTTCCCTAGAGACACAGCTGCTCAATACATTTTAGTGTACAATATATCAGCTAAGTTACAGCTTGAAGCGAAATTTTCAATAGAGCAGAGCTGCCTGAAACTGGGGCCTTTAAAAGCATTTGCCCTTTACAAACCAGAGATGTAGTAGAGTGCTTTTAAAAACAAACCCTACAATGTTATGTGGGCATGTTGAAAACATCAGCAGTAGCTAAAGCAAAAAAACCCCTTGCCTCAAACTTCAGAAGTGAATCTAAATTTGTCCAGAGCTCAGAAACAGACATATCTCAGATTTGGGACTGAACTGACAATGAAGTTAAACTGAGGGTTTTTTACTCTCAAAGTTCTTCTACATTGTTGTCATTTATTTGCGAGTTTTCTAACCTTTTGGTGGTCCTTGGGCTCTCCTATCATTATGAGATGTGGGGAAGCCCCTATTACAGGAGCCTTCTGTACGTAAATACAGTTTCTTCCTAGGTTGATTTTTTCCCCCCCTTTTATTAGAAGGAGAGATACTATATTCTGTTGTTCTATTTCTTCTCTTTTTGCCAGAGGCACAGAGCTAGCTATAATTTTTCCACCAGGAAGGAAGAGGTGGATGCATGCATGGTACACGTGTATACATTCAAGCATTATGCAAACCAGCCCTGGCCACATGCTCTTAATTGCACGCATGTTCCCAACCATTATTTCACATTCAGACGATTGCCTAATGGGCCACAGGCAGAGTGGACCCCTCTCGATCAAACACATGAACGAAACTACTCCTGCACTAAAAAACGTCACACGGCTCTGACGGACGGCACGTCTGAACCAAGGGCTCTGGAAGAGAGTGCTCCTGTGAGTGCATGGAGCGCTGCCTCCGTCTGATGGCAGGAGAAAGATCCAGCTGATTTGGATGAGGCATCATTGGGCTTTGCATGTCTCCCTTTTCATGTAGATGTATTAACACAGTGCCAGAAGAAGAGCAGAGCAGATTACAAGCCATAGCTTCAGCTCTGCATTTCAGACTCCTATTTATATACAACACAATATATGTTTTTTCATATGCTGCCAAGAAATCAAGTTTGGGAAAAAAGGGCGCAAGAACTTTTCATCTACAAGTCAGTTTGAATAACAACTTGTCAAAAAAGAACTTTGAAATGTAAATAGCAGTTTTCGCAAAGTCTATTAATAGTTTCAGTAACTTCACTGCTCAGTGGCCCAGACGTTTGTGTCTGAGCCTGCTCCTTAGCTGGGGAAGCCAGTTGGGCCTCCCTGATGTCCCACCTCCCTGATGTCCCACCTCCCTGATGTCCCACCTCCCTGATGTCCCACACGGCACCGCACAGACTCCCCCTCCCCTGCGGCACAGGCCGAAACACTGATCTCATGTTTGGTCTTTTGACAAATTTTCATTTAATGAATTGATTCCTACAGTTCATTAACATACCCACTTCCACCTCTGTATACACATATGTCTTAATTAGCTGCTCATTGGCTGTTTAATTACAAGAAAACAGCTGACAGCTGCCTTGCTGCATCCTAATGGCAGACGTTTTGGAATGACTGTATGCAAGCCTGTGACAACAAAGGCTTATTCATAATCCCATGATTTATGGCTAATACTTAAAGACTTCCACGTATCATTAAGTTTTGCAATATTCTGAGCAATTAACAATTAGTTGGGGGGGTTCACTCTTTTACTGTTTTCTAAAGCAAATTATCAGAAATCTTCAAAGAAACATCAGAAAAATGCAGTCATATGAAGGACAGGTGAACATTCAAATTGGATTTTTAACCCTTTTATGACAATGAGCACATATTTTAGTTGTAAAGGGAGGAGAGTGCTGTGACAATATTGTTTAATAAACTTCGTTAATAAAGTATTTGATAACGAAGTTATAGTGCCACTGAAAACAGGGAAAAATGTTCAGTTTTACATATGTAATAAAGACAGGAATGAGATCATGTTTATCAGGTTATACAAGGCTTCTGACTAGCCCTTTCTGTAACATGGCTCATCTCTTTTCTAACATGCTTTGCTTGAAATCGGCTAGGCAAAAAATTAAAAAAAGAAAAACTTCAAAAGCATGAATTCCAGGTAAATGTTTGCAATGCCAATATCACACTCCATGTTCAACCAAGTGATGAAAAATTGGCTAGTAAAGAACGTGCATGAATGAAATGAATGAACAAAAGTAATGCAAGATGGGAAGTGCCAATACAACAGCTATTGTTGTCTGAAGTAACAAACACGGACATTCCTTGTGGTTACAATCAACAAGACCATCTCAGGTCTTAAAAAGACACAAGAGACAAAAGCCAGTAGCTATAAACCTTTGAAAATATGAGAAATGCCCAGAAACGCCCTGCATGGATGGTTTTATGAGCCCAAGTGTGTACAGTCAAGTAAAGAGGGGGATCCCACTAATGCATTTGTGAGTCAGCTGGGCATGAACTGACACTATTGACAGCAAAAGCAAGTAACTGCATCTGCAAATTAAAAGACATAGTTCATTAACAAAAACTTCATTTCAAACTAAATGCTTTGCTATGTCCTTTTGAAGCATTTGGGTATTTTCTGACAATGCTGAACTGGATTCAACTTTCAGCTCTGAGAAAAGAATATAGATGTGTATAAACCAAACTCCTTTCTCAGCATGGTCCCTAATATAGAGCAAATGATTGTTAACAGGTTCCCAAAACTAATGGTTGAGGACGTGCTCCATACAGATACTATTTTTTTCAGTAGCTGTAGCTACTACAATAGTAGTATTTCCAATCTTACACAGGAGAATAAACTTTTAATTTTGAGCCATGGTACAGTCTTTGTGTCATTCTTCATCCATGCTTCTGAGTAAAGTCTTATATGATTAATCTCATCCTCCCTTTTCCCCCATTATATGTTGTATACTGGGCATCAGCAATGGTCGGACAGGAAAAAACCCTCTCTTTTGAAATTTATTTTATTTATAATAAGCCACAGGAGCCCACCTAGATAAAGTATAAAACAGAACCTGGCTAAAAACTTAATTTTTTCACTAGGGGGGAAAAAGAGGAGGGGGTGTTAAATTTTATTTTTTAAAGGCAGATTCAAATTCAGCTAAATAGGTCGACGGGTTGGGAGTACTCAATGATTTTGTTTGTGCAAAATGCAGCCACTAACTTCATAAAAACAGCCAGTAACATCACAGCAAGGTAGGAAATGAAAACTTCTCAAGAAACACTAATTGGCTTCATTACAAAGCTTCAATTTTAGTTATGTGAAATGCAATATAACAACAAAAACTGGTCAGAAAACTTTCAATTATGTGAAATGCAAGGGTCACAAACCTGTAGAAGAGCAACAGGATCAGCAAAAGTCAATTTGACAAGAGCTTGTCTGTGATTTCATACATGATACAGATTAAGATTGCGAAGTACGTCTTTGCAACTAAAACTTCCCTTTAGGTTTTAAATAAATTCTATTTCTGGTGGTTATTAGTATTTACGCAGTAACACTTAAGTTAACATTACTATTAAGTAACATTAACATTCACACCGAAGTGGAGCAAAACCCAGTAAAAGCTGAAAACATCCCACTTTGCTGCTGCTGCTGCTGCCGCCTGTAGCTCATTCTGGACAGGCCTGGCTTGCACGGGCAGCAGCACCTCTGCTCGCTCCTGACGGCTAAGGCCCCGGTCGATCCCGCAATCTGATGCACGTGGGGGGGTTTGCAGCACCTGTGCAGAACCTCACTGACTTCTCCGGGACTGTCTGTTGGTGCAGGAGATCGGCTCCAGGAGTCAGAGCGCAGGACTGGGAACTAGGTCTTCATAGCAACGTACTTTTTACAAAAGAAGGCTTAGCATAACATGAAGAGCGATGTAAGCATGCTCAAACCTGCAGAGATCATAGCCACAGAAAAGCTGGGAAAAAAAACATACCAACACACACCTGGCTCATTCGGCAGAAGCCAACCTATGCCAACTTTTTCACCAGCCAAAATAGTTCTGTTGGGTGAGACTTTGTTGACATTACTGTGGAAGAGCGTAGCACAAACAAACTCCATCTGCTACAGTAGGGCATTTTTTAAAGGCTGTCTAGGCCCGATCATTTAAACTCTTCCTGTGACTTGTGCCCGCGAGCACTCCCCTATCTGTCACTATGTGCAGGTCATCTGGGCTCTGGCATTAAAGACGACTGAGCTTCAGAGTTATTTCCCTCCTCAAAGGGAAATAACTTAGTTAACTAAGTTGATATTCATGGGCTTTAAAATTCTGCCTGGAATTATATGGCTAGAAAACTTTATTCTGCTACTCCAAGAGAAGGAGAAAACGCCTACTTCATTCATTGCGCCGCTGTCTTACTTATTCCTGCACGCTCTGCTTTCAAAGTTCAAATGGGTTTCAGCGTGCTGAGCAGAAGGCTTGCCTCCCCTTCTGCCCTTTCCCACCAGCTGACCATTCTGGTGGGCTTCTCAGAAGCCAACCGAGGATTGCACAGAGCTCCCAGAGAACTCAATTTATACAGAATTCAAAGGAAAACCATTTGTTCTAAAACGTAAGGAACTGCGCACACATTTCTCACTATCAAGCTAGCATCTGTTGTTCTGACTACTAGATGTACACGGAGGACTTTTCTCCTAATAACTCACGTTTGCATTTATTCCTGGGGGAGTACGGTCACTCTGATGGAGGAATGCTCGATGGATATGTCTGTCCCTTACCCGCAGTGCTAACCGCCTCCCAGCTACGTACTAACTCATGCGAGTGGAAGTACGGGGCGCCCTGTGGCTTCCTTCTGCATGCAGCCGTCCTGCTGCTTTTGGTGGGGGCTTTTTCACATACAGGACTTTGGAGAAGGCAAGGCCAAAGACCTGCATGAAGATGAAGCAAAAGATAACACGGCTGGCAACTTTCCTTTCCTTTGGCAGCCCGTTCCTGCTCTGCAACGACCCGTGTTGATAAAGGCCTGCTTTCTGCATAGATGAGTGTTAGCATTATGCTAACCTCAGTCTGTTGACAACAATGTTCATCATGGATCTCGAGGCATTCTCTCAGGTATGCTTGTCCCAGGCCATTTAAGGATTAAAGAAGTCTTGGACCTTGAACATAACTTGATACAACACAGTCATACAGCAGAATTCTCACTGCCACTTCAGCCAGCTGAAATTTGATAAGTGCTGCTCAACCACATAAAGCTGAAAAAAGTAACCACTTTATTATCAGTGCATTTCTAGTGCATTTCTTGCATTTTCCATAGCAATAGCAGTTACAAGGGGCAGAAGGTGCTATCCTGTATCGTTCTAACATTCTTAGATTTTTTTTTTTCCTTCCTTCTTACCAATACTTCCACGAGACGGAGAGAATGTGTTAATAAAAACACAGAAGTCTTCCCTGGAACAACACAAAAGAAATCTCTACAATGTGAAAGCAAGGAAGCTACTTTCTGAAGATGGGTGGCAGTATCAAGCGTGTCCGGAGAGCAGACTAAAAACTGTCATAAATTCTTCACACCTAAAGTGTAGATTAACAGTGGAAAACCTACCAGCATAGGATTGCAACACGTACATGACCAAAGCAACAAGCTAGAGCAGAGCTGTGCACACTGTGTCATTCCCAAGCCGGCGCTGCAATTCTGTACTAGTGACAAAAAGGAGTGATTAGCTTCACAGCACTCCGGCCTAGTGTTGGCATTGTCCGATTTAATTCTTGGTTGGGAGAGACAAACTAAACAAAATATAAACACTTCTAGTGTAATCCTTGTTCACTAGAGTTACTGAAGGTACAAATCCAGGAAAATATCCAAAGCCTAAACCTTACAAAGCGATGGTTGCATTGCAAGGGATAGGCACTGCTTCCAGGAAGACTTGAGTATGCTTAACACCAGTAACGTGCTATTTGTGCAACATCATCTTCCATACCAAACAGAATAGATTTGTAACTGCAGCAGATTACAAAAGAAAATTGAGAAGTCAGAGAGCTCTCACTTATTTCAACACAGCTTCTTAGCAATTTACAAAGCAAAAATGGAGAGGGAGATTCAAGAAAGCCACAAACTCCACCTCAAGTGAATTCACAGAACAGATTCTTTCTGGTATGCTAGAAGCAGATCATCTTTCTGTACCTCTTCTGCTTATTCACAGAGAGACAGTTTATGGCGCACACAGCACAAATGCATGATTTTTGAAGCCCGTCCTGGAATATATGTGTGCGTGTGACAAAAATGCCCTATTTAAAACCCAAATAAAACCAGTACTTCAGAATCCCCAATTGATTTCATATTCTTTGAAATGGAATCCACCGATCCAACTTTGGTGCAATGCTTGCTCTTTAAAAAAGGGAGGAAAATAATCACTATCAAAAGGCTAAATGCTGTTTTAAGACTTAATATTTTAGAAGCTTACCTTGCAGCCTTCACATGTAATGACACCGTAATGGATTCCTGATGATTTGTCTCCACAGATCTTGCATGGAATAATTTCAATTTGAGCTGCAACAGAAGCACGCAACCAGTTAATTACATTTTCTTTTAAACACCTTATAAAAGCATTCCCTGATCAGCATTTGTACAGCGAAAACTAATAACCTGCTAAACATTATACTGCATTAACTATTCATTGCTGAACTGCAAGGGTCCCCTAGAGCTTTGGACTAAATTATGGCTGCTCATTATATAATAGCTTTTGGGTTATTAAAATGGGTCATTTGAGAAGGTGTTTAAGAACCCACAAGAAGGCTAGAATCAGCATTTCAAAGCCAAAAAGAATAGGAGAGTTCACATTTTGGCCAAAGAGCTAAGATGACACTAGAAAGGCTTCCTCCAATCTTATTCCTGTGAGATCATAAAAGGTAATTTTGAAGTTTGCCCTGCCTGAAAACGAACGCAACACCTTTACCAGAAGGGTCACCACCATGCCACCCAGTTCACTTGACTGGCCAATACAAAAGAGAAGTTACAAGGTGAATAGCAACTACATTTTACATGCGAAATCAAAAATTCACGTATCTGAATTGAAAGTGAATTATCAGTACATATTTGTGTATTAGCTACCACAAAACAAACGAGGGAGGAAAATACAGCAGTATTCTAGTCAACTTGCAAAAACAAAGGTATTGGTGCAGTCTGGAAAATGCCATGGAGATACGTGATATGAAAGCCCTGATTTTTTAAATTGAACTTCATACATATAAAACATACCTACTGAACTCAGTTTAGTGTATGACAAAGCTCTCTGCATTCACCTCTGAATGACAGCACCTTCCCATCTGAATACAGGGATTTAAGAGGAGGATCCTGTACGCACAGGAATACCTCTTCAAGTGCTTTTGGAGTATATGGCTGCAGTCATTTTGCCAGCAAGTCTTTTCGGATAGGACTGTGCTGAGGCAGTGCTTTACAGTATCAAAGAGCAGCAGTCCACATTTTACATATGCTTGCATATGCTCACACAAACACAGACTGTATGCATTAGGTAGGTAACAACAAAATCCCAGGAAAGCACCTTCTCTGCCGCAGTGGTGTTAGGATCAGGCTACATTAGTTTTCCTGAACCGGCTTAGTCCATACAGAAGTACAGACGCAACTCTTGCTGTGTCTCTAACTGTGATATATTAGCAATCAGAAGTGCTGTTAATCTCCTGTGAGGAACGGAAATCCATTCACAAGATGCCTGACTGTTTCAGAGAGCTTTCATTTCATCCAGTTTATAGTTATCCAGACTGTGACAACACATAAAATCGCATCTAATACTGTCTTATAATGTATTAGCTTAACTTTAGTTGTATGCTTAACACTGTTTTCAAAAAGTCATGTCCACTCTTACAAACGTTGGATTTTACATGCCATTAAATCCCTAACCGACTGCTTATTAGTAAACACACATCATTTCCCGATGCTACTGTGTACTCCATTTCATTGCAGCCCAACATCATAGCTCAGGATCAGGCCAAAACTATAAGATAACTATAAACTAGAAGACCTGAAGACTTTTAGCACAGCACTGACTGGAGCAGCTGAGGAGTATCCGAATAGTACGCATTTGCTCCCAGGAACCTAACAGCAGCTAAAATGCTCTGCTGAGGAAAGCAGCGCCCAGCAGCTACGGGACTACATTGCTGTTTTCCTGACAGTTACATATCAGCAGCTTTCAAAATATTTGCATACAGCAGGACACCACTTGCTTCTGCTTCCATCATAGGGATCTTTGCATCCTTGACCTTTAATCCCCTACCTTCCTCGCAGCAACGAAATGATAGGCTGAAATTAAAAGGTCTGATTAGGACACTTGAGGAAGAAGGAAATATTTCTTCCCTGCAGCCCTCCAAAAACTGTTTTAATTTCACTTTGCTCTCAGCTAACACATTAAACACAATGGAGCAGGAAGTGAACTAATAAAAGGGAAAAATAAAGTGTATGCTATTTTATTAATGTTACATAAATTATTACTAGAGCATCCTACGTTTACGAACAAAGCTTCATCAGAAAGGGTAGCATAACCCCACTTTACGTCAACAAATTGAACAACAGAATGACATTCACAGAAACTCAAAATCTGTATAACGTGCAGTTCAAATTCAGAGAGCAATCCTGTGGGCAAATTCCAGAATTGATCTACCGACTCCCAGTTGTGCGTTTTTAATATACGATTATTTTTCTACTCTGCTGCAGTGAATCAGCAGCCTTCTCCAAATCCTCTGACAGGGTAGCGACAAGGCTTATCTCAACAGCTACATGGCAATTTATTTTTTACATTTCACTTCTATATACATAATTACTGCCTTATTTTGAATAGGTATGATATAATTGGATCTTGTTTATCTACAATCTCCAGCACGTTAGTTAAATCACCCATGAAGCCTGTCTATGCAATCCCTATTTCTTAAGCAACAGGACATTTGCAGAGTGTTTCTGAAGGAATGCAACATGCCTTCAAAGTGATGGCCTAAAGCTAGGTTACTAATAGTCTGAAAGGTGCCATAATTACTCCCAAATGCATTTTCCAGAGTGCTTTACTGTTAGAAGAGAATCTCCACAGATTCACAGGCTCCAGCCGGTGCCAGCATTTGCTGGCCATTGTGTGTATTTGCAGCGGGACCAAATCAGATATAATTTCAGAATTCCA
The DNA here is from genome assembly GCA_030449065.1 of Oceanodroma leucorhoa. Taxonomy (NCBI): domain Eukaryota; kingdom Metazoa; phylum Chordata; class Aves; order Procellariiformes; genus Oceanodroma; species Oceanodroma leucorhoa. Next base: position 2,616,270 of record JASVER010000048.1, read on the forward strand.
GATTTCCTCGAATTTACTGCATCTTCAAGGTACTTTTAATTAAGCACGCAGCGTTTAAAACTTCAACTTACCGTTTCACTCTGAGATACAGGACAGTGGGATGAAACTCAGAAGCATAAATCGGTGGGGACTGCCACAACCAATTGTATTACAAATTAATGCATGGAAAGACACCAGATCAATTACTGTTCCACGTGGTTGCCTTTGCAAATCAACTCATTCAGATGGAATCCCTGTCGCAAGTTCATACACTTTCCATATAGCATGAAAGGACTTAGATACTTTAAACTTACTAAATGCAAATTGTCCGTGCCAAGAATATGCATTTTTCTTACAAGGGTGAAAATATTTTCCCCACTTTTAACTTTGACATGCAAATATGTACTTGCTAAAACCTTGTTCTTATGCAAACAAGGCAGGTGGGAAATATTTTTACATGTCAAGAATATGTTCCAACTTGGTTTCTCACATTCCCAGAGTTACTTAAAGCTTCCTACTGTGCTCACATTAATTGTACCTGTTCTATGCTTACATATATTTATATGGTATATTTTCCAAGATGATATAAAATACTCTAATTCATGCTTTAGACTAGAATTAGCCTAAATTACAGTTTACAATTTCTGTCTCCTGGGGTGGTGCTCAGGCTGATTCTGGTTCATGCATGAGCAAATTATTTCTTAAATATGAATTGCAGAAAAAAATAAACTCTTGTGGTTGCTTAGAAACCGCTACAGATACCCAGGTGACAGATGTAGTTTGTATTCCCCGATTAAAGGCCTAGGAATCTTTCACACCCTGAAATAACAGTGCTCCATAATACTAGCAAGGAAGTCCTGTGCCAAAGGCAGCAAGGAATAGGAATAAAAGCCCAAACAAACCACCAAGAGCAACAAATGCAAGCTCAAGCATGGAGACCCACCGCAAGCACGGAACAAGCTGCTACAGAAATGGCTCCTGAGAGTGAGAAGTGACCGTTAATGGCCGGAGGTAGCAATCATTACGAACTGAAGTCAAACGCAAGGCAAACTCGTCTCCATAGGCAAGGCCCCCTGACATCCGCTGAGATCTCTCAGTATATGTGACTTTAACACGTAGCTAATCCTATCACTGGAACGTCTGGTAATCTTCCTTCTGCTGTAACGCCATATGATCTTCATTTTACAGCAGGAAAATTGAGTGCAGACTCTTTGATTTGCTCTAAATCAGACAGAGCCGGAACTCGAGCCCAAGCATTACAGGGGAAAAAAAGCCTATGTTTTTCCCCTGAACCTTTCTTCTTCCTCCATCCACCATGCCTTCACTTGGCAATCGTCTGAAGTAGCTCTGGTATGCTTAAATTACATGATTGCCTCCACCTAATTCCTAGTGCACGTGCCTACCAGACAGCTAGAGAGAGCACTAAACGACCTCTTTTGCTGGCCTCTGGAACAGAAGAATGTGCCTTATTCCCTCCTGCTCCAGGCTTCACTTCTGTCCCCAAGCCTGGAACAGTTTCACTGGCCTTGCCTGCCTCTTTCAAGCTCCCTCCCCCAACCAACCCCTCCAGACAGCCTCTCCCTCTTTACTAATTCCTGCATCGTGAAATGCTGCTTTATTCCTTGTCTAGTTCGAGCAGTAGAAGAGGAAAGAAATCTAATTCTGTATTTGTAAGAGATGCTCTGTACGAGCGCATCGTAATCTTTAGTTTCTTCCTTTCTAGCTCCTTGGGCAGACTCCAATCAGGACAAGAGCCCGTACAGGCAAGTAAAGCACGGGGCATCTTTCTCCCCAGTTCTGCCATTTACGTAGAAACACACTGAGCCTCAGCACAGGAAAGCGTATTACCAGTCCGCCCCGAAGAAAACAGTTTTGAGAAGAAAAAATTATTTTCCAAAGACAGAAGTTTTTTCCTCTCCATTAGTGTGTCTGCATGAAATGTTTGTTTCTAGTGAATTAATTGCCTTGGGGTAGAAAAAGGATTTTCCCATTTCTTATTCTGCTTTCACACTGTTATTTTAAAACTGTACATTCACACAGATCACGTTATTTTTTCCAATTCACAACAGGTATGAAACCTCAGATTTGGTATCCTGGGAAGGGCTCTTCAATAGAGGAAAAATTGGTCCCCATTCCTGCCTTTTAGGTGAGATTCATCTAGCTGACCTGAGCTATCTTGACAGTTGGGTAACTAGCTGAAGTTAATTGTCTGGTCTGCTCCTAGAGTGATGAGGAAGGGACGAAGAAAGAGAGAGAAAAAGAAAYGGAGGAAGAAAGAGAAAGCGAGAAGGAAAAAGGGAGAAGGGGCATGATTCATCTCATTCAAGACAAGCGAGATGAACCCCTGAGTGGAGATGCCACCTCTTCACTCACCAGAGAAGGAATTTAACGATGCCTTAATTACAAGCCTAACTTTTAGAAGGTGAAAGTCAGGTGAATCCTACTGCCTCTTACTATTTCTGAATTGAAAAATTAGCATTTTCTGGAAAGAAAAACCTGTGTAGGAAGTGCTCCCTTCCCCTCCCATGGTGCACAGGGTCCCAATCGCCTGGGTACGCAGACACCATTGAGATAAAAGCATTTCTATGGAGTTCCCTATCACAGCTCCCTTCAGCTCTCAAGGTAGCAATATCAAGAAATTCCAGGTATACACATCCCTTTTTTACTCAGTAAAGATGGACTTAAGCACATATTGGTTAGTCTGCCAGACCAGTCTGTATTTCTTAAAACCGCTGTGGGCACTAAGCATCCTTCTCCGATCCACTGGCTTTCTGGGGAAAGCACCCCAACCAAAATTGCTAGCTGAACTGAGGACTGTCCTCGAGGCTAGATGTGGGGTAGATACAATAGTCAGGACTGCAGCTGGGATCTCCTGGGTCTCAGGGCACTGTTTAAGAAGTTACCCCTTCCTTGACTGCAAGAAAGGTTTAAATTCCTTTCCCTGAATGTGGCTCGCCTGTCCCCCACTTCACAGGGTGTGTACAATTCTGCAGCTAATTCAGAAGGGCTTTGAAATATATATGATACATATACAAATTGGGCTAACCTGCTTCTAAAGGGATGCAGTTTGTGCCAGACATCGCTGCTAGTGCTGTTTGTAAGTATATTGATTAAATTAGGAGGCATACATATTCACTGACATATTCATACATATTCATTGACTCAAACAAGGGTACTGCATGTAATGTGGTATTTAAAGCAACATAATATCTGATCACAAACTGAATTAACAAGGAATGATTTTACTATATAATATTCTAATCTTCCTGCATTTTCAGCTTCATTACCTAAATAATTTGCTCTGTCATGTACCCTAAGTAATTTGAGCTGGCTGCAAATTACTTGCCTCCGAACACCTGCAGCTTACAAACGCTGCAATTCTACTAAACTGAAAGCCAGTGGCAGTACAGCTCTGCCCATTCCATTAATATTCTACGTTAAGTGACCATCTGTCCATTCATATATATTAAAATACTTACACCCCATGTACTTCGAAGGATGACAGCTGGTTGGTAGACATCTGAGGCATTTTTAGAACACACAGTAAGTGTTTTGATCAAGAGCTGATGGAATTTACCTGCCCAGTCCTTGTGTGAAAGGTTGTTTGTTCTATATACAATCCCCACCATAACGGCATTCTGGCCATAAGCGGGCCTGCTGGAGATTGCAATGATATAGCTAGTAGAAGTACCTCCTGAGAAGAACTAACAAAGCCTGGTATCCTGGGGATTTGTGTATCACAGTTGGATTTTCTAGGGTCCAGTAAGGTTGAAATTCCAGCAGAAGCCTTCCCAGCACGTGGGACATTCCTTACATCTTCCTCCCCTTTACAGGTTCTCCTACCTATAGCTGAGCTCAGGCTGCGCACTGTCCCTCAGTGGACTATGAGTTGCGTATCTTTCTGGGTATGTTTTTCAACTTTCATCAAATGTGTAGGAACACGTCTCTGGGACTGCTGATACTCTCGAGCTTGGCTGAAATGGTTTTGGAAACGAGGAGGATTAGGGTGACGGGCAGAGAACCAGACAAACACAAACAACCTTTCCAAGCCTTGTTTCCTTAGGAAATCACACTAGTAATAAAATAAAATAAATACTGAGGTTATGCTGGTACAAATCCTTTGAAGTCTGTGGGTGTGATGGGTGGAGTAGAAACGAACATGGCCACCAAAGTATTAATTAAAAGTAAAGTATGAGCAACACCTCAAACACACAAGGCAGAAATGCTGCAATGCCAAGACTAGATCTTTGGGCCTGAACAGAGCTGGATCCCTCTTAGTAGGTCACTTGGTACTGTGCAGCACTCCATAATGCTGAAAACATTCGGCTTCAAAGAGTATTAAAGGAGATACACAATAAATAGTACGGAACAACCTGAGCACTTTTGGGGCTTGCAAGACTGACTTTTCAGAATAAATCTAAATTCTTTCAACCTCTGTTACTGATTTGGACACAACGAAGGGAACAGTGCAGTATGAACTCATATTCTCATGCCAGGATCACTGACGTTTATGTTTATTATTTTACTTTAAGCCAAGAAATTTTACGTACACAAATTTTAAATTAAAGAACTAATGCTTTGCTATTACATGAAGCACTGGCTTCAACGAAGACTTGAACACCTAATGAAAGAAGGCTATACGGAAAATGGTTTGGATTCTCTAATATGCAAAACTATTTCTGTGAAGTAGTTGTGGTGAGCTCTCTATGTATATTTTTAATGTTATATTCAAATAGAAAATTGCTGGAAAACCTTAATAGATCATCATAATATTCTTAATTCTTATAAATAATTACTGGCAACCCCCGGTATTAATGCAGGCTGGGGGATGCAGGGATGGAGAGCAGCCCTGCTGAGAAGGACTCGGGGGTACTGGTGAACAAAAAGCTGGACATGGGCCGACAATGTGCGCTCGCAGCCCAGAAGGCCAACCGTACCCTGGGCCGCATCACCAGCAGCGTGGCCAGCAGGTCGAGGGAGGGGATTCTGCCCCTCTGCTCTGCTCTGGTGAGACCCCCCCTGCAGTGCTGTGTCCAGCTCTGGGGTCCTCAGCACAAGACAGACATGGACCTGTTGGAGCGGGTCCAGAGGAGGGCCACGAAAATGGTCAGGGGGATGGAACGCCTCTGTTGTGAAGAAAGGCTGAGAGAGTTGGGGTTGTTCAGCCTGGGGAACAGAAGGCTCCRGGGAGACCTTATTGCGGCCTTTCAGTACTTAAAGGGGGCTTATAAGAAAGATGGGGACAGACTTTTTAGCAGGGCCTGTTGCAACAGGACAAGGGGGAATGGTTTTAAACTAAAAGAGGGTAGATTTAGACTAGACATAAGGAAGAAATTTTTTACAATGAGGGTGGTGAGACACTGGCACAGGTTGCCCAGAGAGGTGGCAGATGCCCCATCCCTGGGAACATTCAAGGTCAGGCWGGATGGGGCTCTGAGCAACCTGATCTAGTTGAAGGTGTCCCTGCTTATTGCAGGGGGGTTGGACTAGATGGCCTTTAAAGGTCCCTTCCAACCCAAACTATTCTATGATTCTATGAAGAAAAACTAAACCAAAAAGAAATCGCAGCACAAACAATCTAGGACTTCTGCAAGTGGTTAGGAGCACAAACAAGATAAAAACCGATTCAGGGTTTTCAGAGGAACTCGGAGAGATGATTTTCACTCCTTCTCAGTCATGTGTGCAACACTAAGTGATTTTTATTTTCTTTCTGTGTAACAGTCTTATATCACTCCACTGCCTTTGCTTTAGCCATCCAGAAATATTCTCATTCTTTTTTGACCCAGCAATGCAACTTGGTATCTCAACATTTGTATCACCAAGCAACTGAAGATGTATCAAGACGGCTGAAATATACACCAAGAGATGTACATTGTAGCAAGATAGAGAATAATGATACTAAGTCTTTTGAGGAGAAGATAAAACAAAGAAAAAACGAAGCACCAACTCTGAATACAAATTCTATCTTTTTATAGTGGAGGATGAGATTCACTCACTGGACACAACACACAGGCACAGTAACAAGACGTGGTAACCAAACTTATTGGCAAAGAACAAGAACGGGGAAAGAACGAAGGGAAAAGTGTTGCTACGCAATGTCCTATGCATTTCAAAAACAAAGCATTTGAAGACTAGTTTGATGATTTCAGTATGGTCAGAAGAGACTTCCAAATTTCAGAAAACACCAGTTTGTCCCATAATATTTCGACTTCTCACTTTCCGTTTTGGTGGCTCAGGTGCTTATGAATAAACATTTAACCATTTTATTTCCCTCTTCTTCTCTGGCTGAAAATTAACAGTAGCTGTACTGGCTATGAGGAACAGAGTTTGGAGTATGACTAACTTGAAGACTAGGCTAAATGTAATTCTTGTTAAATAAAGCAATTCAGAGAAACAGTTTTTCACAAGTAAAGAAAACACACTGACACTGCAATCGTGACTCTCTAATGAAATATAATACAGTTTTAATCAAAGCCCTGAACTGCATGTCAAGAAATAGATACAATAATCCTCATTCTAGTGCTGATTTGCTGTGTGAATGGGGATGCTAGTTGGTGTCTCATTTTCTCTATCTACGTAATCAGGATAATTGTTCTTTATCTCTACCTCTATCTACAGCTATCTTAAGTGACTGGTACTTCCTGCCAAATCTTGGGTCTTGGTTTTATGACCCAAGAACCTAGTGAGCAGACCACCAGACAAATAAATCTCCAGCGTTTTGCACTGGTTAGATAAAAGGAAAATAAAGATGGCCACAAAACTATACAATTGGACTGCTAGTTGTCTGAATTTTGTTAAGTTTCCTTTTTTAACTTTCAAAAACAAAGCTTACAGGTTTAATTACACAGCTAGAAAACATTGCTCTTGACAAAATTACACAAAACATAAGTGTTAGAAGCAACACAGGTGTGAGCTATTACCACAGTAACTGCCCACACTGACTTTTTCTGCTCTGATTTCCTACTGCATTTATTCAGTAAGCAGCAAGGTAGTGCTTAGGTCAGTCCACGCTGTACGTTTTTACAGGATTCTATAGTTCCTTCAGGTTTTGACATCCCTAATTTCTTCCTACAGATAACCACTCACCTTGGGCATTTGTGAAGAGGAAAACCTGCAGCAGGGGCATAAGCATAGTTCTAGTATGATACAATCTATACCACACCGTTGTGCTGCTAGAACAAACCTATGTGCATTGTCTGTCAAATAAAAAAAAAAAGGAAAAAAAGAAGTGAGCTGGTAGGCCAAGACGCGTGTGCACCTTGCGGCAGGGAAAGTGCCCTTATACAGTCAATCATACTGAGGCTTCTTGTAGTCTTTGCAACTCATTTTTCTCTTACATTAGGAAAAGCTAACCTATACTGATTTCTCCTTCCTGGTGTCTGTATGTTGGTCTTCCATTTTGTAGTATTAATGGAGAGGGAAACAGAAAGTGCAATTTGCAGGAGAACACTGCTGGTCGACGGCCGGCTGAACACGAGCCGGCAGTGTGCCCAGGTGGCCAAGAAGGCCAACGGCATCCTGGCCTGTATCAGGAATAGTGTGGCCAGCAGGAGCAGGGAGGTGATCGTGCCCCTGTGCTCGGCACTGGTGAGGCCGCACCTCGAATACTGTGTTCAGTTTTGGGCCCCTCACTACAAGAAGGACATTGAGGTGCTGGAGCGTGTCCAGAGGAGGGCAACGAAGCTGGTGAAGGGTCTGGAGCACAGGTCTGATGAGGAGCGGCTGAGAGAGCTGGGGTTGTTTAGCCTGGAGAAGAGGAGGCTGAGGGGAGACCTTATCGCTCTCTACAACTACCTGAAAGGAGACAGGGGAGGTTTAGATTGGACATTAGGAAAAATTTTTTCACCGAAAGGGTTGTCAAGCACTGGAACAGGCTGCCCAGGGAAGTGGTGGAGTCACTGTCCCTGGAGGTATTTAAAAGACGTGTAGATGTGACGCTTCGGGACATGGTTTAGTGGGCATGGTGGTGTTGGGTCGACGGTTGGACTTGGTGACCTTAGAGGTCCTTTCCAACCTTAATGATTCTATGAATCTATTCTATAATTCAGAGTACATTTATTTGCTGGAGCCAGACATTCAGAATACTAAATGCATTCTCCGCCTTCCTACCAAAACGAAACCTGTACCAAAAAGCTTAAATGTACTTCTGTCCAATTTCGCAATTCTCTGGAAGAAACTAATAAAGACTTGATTTTAATAAAGAAAGTCTTTTAATAATGTAGCATTTCGAAGTGAATATCTAAATTACCTCTGACATTTGCTCCACAGATTAATGCACGGAGCCTCCATTTTATATGAAATCTCCTACTCTCAAGTGTTGGACCTGAACTTGGGAAGACTGGAATTTTTTAACTCCAGCACTGCCCTGCCACCTTCTTTTCCCTAATTAAATGTACTGGCTTAGGGGAGCATCTCAACATTTCTGTTTATTTGCTTGCAGTAGGAAAACAAAGAACTTACCAACTGCTCGTCAATTTTAAGCACCACTTCAGCAAGTCAGCTAGATTTATCACAACACAACAACTTGAATGATTTTCCATAGGTTGTAAACAGTCTTAAATAATCAACACTTTGAAGGCAATCATTTTAGTCCCTATTACAAACCATATAGTTACTGTATGCAGGATTATGAGAGTAACTTAGTTGCTGGTTAAATTACACTAGCATTCATTAAGGAAGGATCTTTTACTAGCTTTTTAGAACAGTGGTAAAAGGGTACTTAGAGAGTATTAGACTTCCTTTTATACAATATGAAACTGCAGTCATTCAATTTTGTTAAGAAGCGACGTACATTTGTGCTATCCATTTGCAAAATTACATCTCAGTTCAATGGCCTCATTAGGCTATCCACCAGCACAAATCAACTGACACCTACAGTTACTGGATTAAAAAAAACCCCACACCTGGGAAAGCCAACCACTTGCAACATAGTGTCAAAATATTAACAATTTCAACTAGATTAATTAACAAGGCGACAGGCTCCTGAATCGTTAAAGGGACATTAGGTCAGTGAGACTACAGCACCAGCTAACTGTGGGCAACGCTGCAATTTCATTCCTTTTACTCATACGCACATAGCTTTCTGATCAAGCACTAGTAATTCCTGATACTACTACTTAAAAGGTTGTCGCCAATTAGCAACCCATCACCACCACATGTTCTCTACCACAATGCACACACTTTCCTTTATGCTTACTGTTCAGCCAAGTCAAGTTGCACTTTAATAGTTCGTTCACCAGAGATAGCACAGACAGTTTGGAAAAAGGGATATGGAACGGATGCAGAGGAGGTAACAAAGCAGGGGGAAACCTAATAAGGTAAGTGTCTCTTTAAACAAAGTGTTTGTTGTGACTCAGCTTTGTGCTGCCATTTTGCCAGGCTGCACAAATTTTATGAAGGGTTTGGCCTCTGCAGAAACTGCAGGATGTATCACTGCGTTATTGAGAAATGGGACTTTGTACGATTAAGTTAAAGCCAGGCAAACATGGCCGGTGCAGAAGCCATGTCCTTACAAGAGAGCTGCACATTGATGAAAAACCACTCAAAACCTGAATTTACTTCTAGAAGAAAAAGTTGCAGGAAGAAAAAAGTATTTCACCCAGACTAGAAACTCCATCATTCTGAAGTGACTACATTTGCATTTTTAAGATTTTTTTTTTTTCTTTTTGGCTGTACATGAATTTGATGTCATTAAAAAGGCTTCCTTTGATGCTGTATGCCAAGTAGAATCATTAGTTTCTCACAAAGGTGTGCTCTAAATGTCTACTTTAAATTTTCATTTTCAGATGATTCATCTAAGAGATGAACAATAACAACCAAAAACAACTTCAGAACTCTAAAAAGTAAGAAGCCTTTTAGCTGCACTCACTCATTTTTAACTCCCTCCAACACCTCCTTTCTGGATTCACATGGCAGTCAATACTGAGCATGAATTCTGCAACTCCTTCTGCGACATACGGCTATTAGAAGCAAACCACAAGCAGACTCCCTCAAACCTCACAGAAGAGGTGCTTCTGAAGTCTGTATCCTTTCTAGCTGACACGGGGTCACTTTTATGCAAGGATGTTTTCCATTGCCACTGTTTCTAGTGTGTACGTGTGGTGATGATGACCTCTCCAGAGGTCATTAGAGGATTAATGAAACTGCAGGACACTCCAGAGGAAGCTGCACCCTCAGTCGATGTAGCTTCAGCTACTCCCTGGGTTTTGAAGGGGGGGAGYACAAAATGTTTCCTCCATTTAAAAGAAAATGTCACTGAAGTCCAAAACCAATCAATGATTTACAGCTGATAGATGTTTCCTGATACATATTGAAGACACTAGAAAGTACAGACATTATCAAGAGCTGATAGCCTTTTTTTCTGACACCAGGTCAAATCTCTGCTGAACAAATAACCATGTTTTCCGCTCCAAGAAAGACGCTTCTTTCAGCCCCTGCCCCATCTCAGAGGGAGCCATACTAGCATATATGTGGGATCAAGAGAAAAGCTACATCACTTCTACAACTGCCTAGAAGACAGCCTGGACAGTGAACAACTGATGCAGAGTATAATTTTGCCATTGCTTTTCTGTGACACCTGCACAACTTCTCTGAGCGCCTAATTATACTGCTTTGAGGAGCAGACTTGCACACATCGACCATCTGCTCAAGACAATAGTTGCACGCACACTCGCCAGCCGCTGCTCCCACACAGGTCTATGGACACAGACACCTGCACACACTGCACTAAGCATGACCACACATGCTTCTTGCTAACGACGATTTTTACCTACCCGCAGCTTTTGTACCAGAGCTTCCCATCACCTAGAACGGGCTTTACAAGGCATTTCTGTCGTACTTCAAACTGAAACCTTTCCCCTTCTCTTGACCATTGACCGCATCACTCCAGTTTCATGAAACGTCCATAACTTTTTTCTTTGTAACCTTAGTGGTACTTTACTGACTTGCATGCAGTTACACAATGGTTCTTCATCTTTATGAGGCGGGCTGGGGCTGCCCGGCTGGCCAGGGACCGGGGGAAGCCGCGGAAGGGCGGCCAGCTCTGCCTGTACGCAGTCGGGCACACATTTTTCTCCTCCCTCAGATGTTCTCTTGTAGAAGGGCACAGGAGGAAAACGCTATGACCTGTCCCCAGAAACTGCACCAGGAGGGTGAAGATACAGGATGGTATTGGAGGAGATGGAAATTTTATAAGCTCTGGCTTACAACAAAATAAAACTGCCATCAGTCTATCAAACAGTCTCAAAAACACTCCCACCAGAGAGGATGTTTCTTCCCAACGTTATTCAAACCGTGTATTACAGTGTTGTCCCCCACCAACCATGCTCATGCCATCTCCCTGGACTCGGCTCTGTTTCTGTGCTTCTTTATATCCTCATGATGTCTGTATATACTATACGCAGTGTTTGAAAGCCATCTTCATTACGTGACAAGGATCATGAAAGAAAAAAAAAATGTAGTTGCCCACAAATATGTTTTTGGAAATCAGAAGCTTGTGAAAAGAAAAGGTCTAGCAAAAGCTCTTCCTTTGCCACAATTAGATTAGGTGCTACGACCTTCATTAAAACCCTTTCTTTTGCCTACTCATTTCATAGCATTTAATTTCCTGCCTCTCAGTGATTAAACCAACTGAAAGGTAGTAGATAAAGCAAGTTTGCTTGCTGTTTCAAATAGATATATTAATGCTTTACGCTTAAAAAGCTTTCAAAGTGTCTTCAGATGCTGATTAACAAACATTGTACATAAAACCATGTCTGAGGTCAGACAGATATGTGACTGAACCTTACTACAACAGCTCTATTGCAGTGCTCTACGCACAGGATACCTCCATTGCATACATTAAGGAAGCTTAAAGTTAAGCTTCACATATTTAAACACTAACAAAGTCTACTTAATGACAGTCTTCAAAATGACAGTGGCCTCCTAATCTGCTGGAGATAAAGAAGTGCCAAGATTAATGATTACATAAGTGCATCGCAGAGCCCAGAAACAATAATCAGCTCTTCTGTTGTTATTTGTGTACAAAGGCTATTAGAGTCATCTGACATTCCAAAATCCAATTTAAAGTTGTTAAACCCCTTTCACGTACTTATTTGAGGTTGGAAAACCACGAGGTTCGAAAAGGGAAAGGAAGGGTTTGACTTACTAATTCTTTTCCCCTTACTGATTTTGCTCTAAGCCAAATCTCTCTTTAAGAAATGCAAAAATATAAGCTCTCATGCCTGGCGTAACCAATATTGCTGTTGAAGGAATAATACCAATAAACCCCTAACATGCTTAGATAGCAAATTTTGAAATAATGACTACAAGCAAACCAAGTAACTATTCTATAGGAAAAGACCCCATTGAGTTGAGAGTGTCAATGACATCAGCTGCACAGCTCCGACAATAGTGGGCGTCTTCAGCAGATCAGAGGGTGAGAAACCAAAGGTGCTGAGGCACCAAACACCCATCTCTGTCTAGCGATGGACTTGGTGAGAATTCACCCTCTGGGTTCATATAGGCACAGCATTGTTTGCAAGGGACCAGACCGCTCTTTGCAAAATAAGGCAAATGACAGGTCTGACTGCAGCCTCTCTAAATATTATACAATAAATTCTTTTTCCACAAAAGTCCTTTAAAATTCAAAACAACCCTCTTTGTTTCTGACAGAAAACTGAAAAGCAAGTTTAGAAACGAAACGAACAAACTGGTCTTCTCCTGGTGCCTATGTTGCTCCTTCGCCTCCGCAGCTGACACAGCGAACGGGACAGTACGAAGGGTGGCTATGCCCCTGCCCTCCCCGTCTGACCACCCCCGGCGGGCTGCACAAGCGGGGCCGCCCGGCAGCTGGCAGCAGCCACGCCTGCAGCGGGGGAGCCGGCACGCTCCACACGGCGCTTGCCTCTCCGGGGAGCTGTCAATGACAATCCCCTTTGTAGCACCAATCGCCGCAGTCCTGAATGCAGAATTGCCCGCTGGCTTCAAAACTCACAGGAAGGGCCGTTGAGCAGGCCCCAGCCCTCAGAGAGGAGGGGTGTGCACGGCAGACAGACCTACAGACCAACTGCTGCAGCTTGCTCCTGTGGGCCGTGAGCTGGGCCTCGTGCTGAAATGGCAGCTACAGGGGAAAGGCCTAGGGTGGGAGCGAGCAGCCTCTGGAGACCACAGGCCCCACTCCCTCAGCTGGGTGGTGGCTTTCTCTCCTTGTATCAAGAGAGAGGCGAGGTGACCGCTGTGATTCAAGCTAACGAAGGTAATCACGAGAATACGCATAAAGGAAGGGCAAGATGCCGACTGTCACAACCAAGCTTGCGTAGCGGCAGATCCGAGGCAGGCTTTCTCCTTTCCCATTGTGACAGCCTGAAAGGAGGCTGTAGCGAGGCGGGCGTTGGACTCTTCTCCCAAATAACAAGCGATGGGATGAGAGGAAATGGCCGCAAGTTGCACCAGGGGAGGTTTAGGTTGGATATTAGGAACAAGTTCTTTACTGAAAGAACGGTCAAGCACTGGAATAGGCTGCCCAGGGAAGTGGTAGAGTCACCATCGCTGGAGGTCTTGAAAAAACATGTAGACGTGGCACTTCAGGACATGGTTTAGTGGGCATGGTGGCATTGATGGTTGGACTTGATGATCTTAGAGGTCTTTTCCAACCTTAATGATTCTAAGATTCTATGACATCAGTAGTAAAACAGCCTCGGTTTCTTGTACAGCAGAACAGAGCCATTATGGACTATGTGCAGAAGTTTTTCCTTCACGGCTGGGAAGTGATTTCCTAGTGTTCCCTAAGGTAAAGTCAATTAAGTGATAACTGCATCTGTGCAGAGAGTATTCAAAATGCTAATATCCCCACCCAGATAAGTCTTCAACTTTGCCTGCTTATTTATCTCCAACTCTTAGAAATTATTGCCAGGAATGCTCCAGTGCCTTCACCCATTATCTTTGCAATCCTGCTTCTTCCTAACAAAAAGGCGGAAAGCACAACGCGTAAGACCTGTACCACTCTGACCACACTGGGGAGTAAAATGATACGAGCAAAGAAGTACCAGCTGATCTACTGCAGTGTGGTTACCTGCATATTCTGCTGCTCTCAAAGTCGTTCAGCTTTTCACCTAACCTATAGAGGTGAGAAAATCTGCTGTGCCATCGGAGGCTCACATACTCTAGAAATAACAGCAGTTTGCATCATGAATTATCTAACGTGATTTACCACTCAGGGAAAAGAAAAGCTATCATGTTTGGTGTTGTGTCATTTGGCCATCAGAGTCTCAAATTTTCATGTTTGTTATCTTTGCAATGGAGATAACACAATGCTGGTCTCGGGCACTCGGCTCTAAGATGGCTTCCTTAGCTCAACACGGGATGACTCATGTTATGTAAGTCTCTGGCCAAACATGTTCAATGTGTCCCCATGTTTTTAAGTGAAAAAAAAATCCCACATCAAAGCTGAAAAAACCAGTACTGAAAACAAAGGAACCTGATGATGTGCTGACTTACCATCGACATTTATATGAATGCCTTAATACTTTATTACTTTTTTCAATTTAAAAAAAAAAAAAAAAATCAGAAAATTGCAAAATGGCCACCAAAAAAACCCAAACAGAGAATACTGACGTCTTTTTCAAACAAGTCTGAAAGTACAATAAGGAGAAGACAATCCTATGTTCCCACAGCACCAGGCAGAATACACACATTGGGTAGGACATGAGTATGAACAAATTACAGAATAAAATGATTGACTCAACTGTTGCTAAATGCATTTGACAGATTAAAAGGAAAAAACCAGACTTGCTTCAGATGGTTAACGCCAGGTTCTAAAGGCCAGATCACCCAAAAAGGTAGAAGCTGGTAAGTAGTGAATGTATTGGATTTACGTTTCCTCAAATAAAGGAGGCTTGATAAAAGTTAGAAGAAAATAATAGAAACTGCACCTGTATTAGTGTAATCATTTTATCCAAAGACAATCCAAACCGTTTAATGAGCTAAGCTTCATCACTTTGTCAGGACAGGAAAACAACCTTGTAACCCAAGCTGAATGAAGCCATACAAGAACTTACCGAGAATGACGAACGTAATCCCTCAACCCTTTCAAGATGGTTTCTACCCATCATTCTTGCTGATGTTTCTTTCTATGCTTGTGCTCTGCACGCATCAGAAAATAGCCAAGAACGAACACCAAATTTGTACCATTTTAACAGCGTACTATTTCAAAAGGCTTACACACACAGTCAGTTACTATACTGTCCTTGATAAAGACCCAAAACGTTTAACCAGAACTTTGCCATTCCCACTCTCCGAGGAATACTTGCAGCATAACTTTTATTATCCAAAGCTCCCTGGGGACAAATGGAAGCAGAGATAAGTGGGGGAGCAGCCAGAGGTCTTCTGAGAATAATAGAAGTGAAAGGAGAGGAAACAAACTCCACAAAGAAGAACTGTTGGCTCAGCTCAGCCCTGAAGTTTCTCTATTCCTGAATGGCGCATTCATAAGTAAAATAAGCTTCTCTAAGCAAGCATTCCAAATGATTGTAAAAACCATTTGACAAAGTGAAGAATTATTGTTCGTTTTGGTACTTGACTCTCCAGAGAGAGACAGTCGTTATTTTCACCGTAGCAATTTATTAACCAGGGGTACAGCTGTAACAATGTTCCTGGTAGCGTCTCAATGGTTAACAAGCAGCCAGATTCTTTCCAAATCTGCGTTTCCCAAAGTATTATTTGGAAAACGTTGCTAGAAAAAGTTCCAAACTAAATAAAAAACACAAACAGATATATCACAAGCCTTAACATCAGGGCAGAACATCCATGTAGAAGAAATCTGTTTGGGGAGTTGTGGGTGCTTTACACAGAAAGTACAAGTTTTTATTTATATTATTGCAGCACAAGTTAATGCCAATTAAGTAGGAGAGTCACTTTGGATTTAGCACAGAACCTGGCCCAGGGCACTGGCACACAGAATAGAAATAAATACTAATCATGCTTGCTCACACTGAGAGGATTAGATAACTACAGACGTAGGAAATTAAAACCACAACAAGATGACCCCACGCTCATGATTTCCCTGTTGTACCAGATCAGTCAATATGAATAATCGACAATGTAAATTGAAATCCTCAGATAAAAATAATGGTTTTGCCGCTTTATTTCTCTTCACTTGCACGTAAATTGAGTTGACTATCTCTGACAATGCCATGGTTTAATATTCTAAACACACTATCTCCTTTAACAATGCCTGGAATAGAAACAAGCTGCTGAGCCAGATCCTCAAGGGTGAAAATCAACATTGCTACACTGACTTCAGTGGAAGCACATTGATCTCCACCAGCTAAAGCTTTGGGCCCTAGTGGGCAATTAGGTTTCTATTATATGCTAATTTAAATAATGTACCACAGAACTGTACAGCAAAGCAAGTCTACATTCTTCTATGGAGAAGGACAAGCATTTGCATCTCATCACTGGCATGATGAGAGTTATGGATTCTGGTTTCAAAGAGCAGGATGAAGTTTCGGTATAAACTACTCCTCATAATAACATTTTTAAACCTGCAATTACTCATACTATACTACTTTAGGAAGCCTGTAATTATTTGGTAAGTTCTTACCAATGTCTAGCCTAGATCATAATTGCTAACACTGCCTCCTTCAAAGGAACCAGTGACTATGTTAAAATCTGGTTTTTGTTAGGTTCCTACTACACAAAGTGGCTGTGCTGTAATGTTACAATCTGTATTCAGTGGAGGAGGAAAACCAAACTGATTTATGTCCCAGTCTTGAGCCTTTGAGCGAGGCCTGAACAAAAAACCGAATACAACAATCCCACACACGTTTCTTCTGAGGCTTCTAAGATGCCCGGCTTGGAACTGGGACTGTGGCTGCAGCTGACACAGGCCAGAGTTTTTTTGCAACAGAAGTTTATGGCACTGAGGACCATCTGCGACACCCTCTCACTCTCCCAGCAAGGTCTCACGCTGCATCCAGAAGACGAAAAAGCAGAAAAGTCGGGGGACAGGGTTCAGCCACAAAGACAGCAAAAAAGATTTTCAGGGGATCACAGGGCAGTTCAGGTGAAAAGGTTATCATTCCCCTGTAAAAAATGTTAACAGCAGTTGTTAAAGTAAATGTTTTGTTCTCTTCTGTAGCAATTTCTTAAGTACGAGAACTCCTTCTTTCTGTCTCCTTTTAAATGTCATTGGCACCCTTCTTCCTGCCTTAGTCATCCACAACCAAGTTATTAGCATGCCAAGGTCCCTACTTAAAGTTTTCTGGACCTCTGATGTAGTCAGGATGAGGGCATCATTCCACACTTACAGGTTCCCCCACGTTGCAGTCCTTCAAGTGAAGCAGCAGGATTCAATACATGCTCTGTTTTGAAAGCTGAAAGCACACCTCGGCGCAGCAATTTGGAAGCTCTCCGAACACCGTTTTTGAGAGAGGGATGAGTAAAACAGGGGGTTCTCCCCATATATATGGCTCTCACATGAAAGTCACAGCAGAAAGCTCCTAGAGATAATACTCCAGCTAAAGACGCAATTCCAATTTGTCTTGTTTTCTACAGAACCACTTCAAGCGGAAAGGCAAAGTGGGCTCACGTAGGTCAAAGTGGTGCAAGGTGAGATGTAGCATTAAGTTGCAACACTTAAATTATGTGATTCCTTTTAGAAAGGTACTTATCCTGGTAATAGTGCTCTTCTCTGGTTGCATTTGTAACTCCACAGAAACAGTTTAATTTCAGACAGAAAAAGCTTATATAGAGTCAAGCATTTTTAATGATAGCAGCCACACAAGAAAAACCTGACACACAGGGAAGGTCTAAAATGTCCCCACAGCAAGAACTCATCCATAGCTTGCCCTGCACTCTGGACTTCTCAGCTGCCCCATCACCGTGCTCTGGGTGGGCTCTACAGACATAGGGAAAATTCCAAGCATGCAATCTGCACTCAAAAGAAAGAAGAAACTAGAACTGATTTCAGTTAAGGTTTTGATTTTGTTTACATGCCCAACAGGGAAGGGAGAGTACAGAACTCGACCCCGCTAACTCCACAAGCATTCTAGCCAGCAGAAATCTCCAGTCACTGAACGGAGCTGGCCCCCTCTTCCCTCTCCCCCCCTTCTCCTGGTGCCGGTACAGCTCCACTGCGAGAGCCAAATGAGGCAACGACTCGGGTTGAAACTGTTCTTTGGGGGATTAACTTTAACCTGAATCGGTTTCCTGACTTAATTCCCCACATGACTGCGGAGATGCTGCTTGCGCTCGCACAAGGGAGGGGTGCATTCGTTTGGCAATGCCAGCTTACGGGAGGTTAAAATGCTCTCAGAACTCAACTGTTAGTCTGCTAAATTGGTAAGAGGAGATCTGGGGTAGCAAGCAGAAGGACAAGGAACACAGGGTTGGTTTTCCAAGAAACAGAATAGTCTATGAGTAAGTCATTGGTTTCTATGTCCAGTATTGCTGTGAAACTTTAAGCAAGTCACTTATTTGATGTGTCAATTCCTCAGCTGTGAAATGAGGACAATGCTTTCTTACATCACCAAAGTGTCGCAAGTTGAAAATTAGTGACTGAGGTACTTGGACACTCCGGTGCTGAGGGCCAAGTCAGTACGCAGCTACAAGAGCCGAGTGATTAGTGACAGGGAGGGGCTAAGGAATCAACGTATTATTTCTGGTGGACTACTTCCTTAGAGGATAAATGAGAGTAACTGCTACTTACTTGATTGCAAGGAATTGAAAGAGCTCTCTGTAGCTCTCTCGTGGGTGGACACCTGAACAATTAAATAGCTATGACCTAATTTTAGTCAGAAACCTTATGTCACAAGGAATTTACAGGGAGGTGTCCTCTCTATGTACAAAAATAATTGCACTGTGGAAGGATAGTTGATCAATGTGTTAATTTAGCTGTACAACATTCAGGGATAGACTGTATCCCATTCTCCTTCCTCATATTCCCAATTACAAAATTTCTGACCCTAAGAGATACAACCGCATGATACAAAATATCACAGGATTAGGACTGAAAGAAATTCTGTGAACACACCGCTTCCAGCATCGGAGAGATGGGGTCAAGTTTAAGGAAAAGTTTACAGAAGCGTAAGGTTGCCAGGTAACATTATAATCAAATCTCACCTTCTGAGTGATAGAAATGATGGAATATCACCCAGTGGGTTTCGTATGATGCCCATACACACCAGTGATACTAGACGGCACTTCTTTTTGAAATGCCATTATTACGGACATAGAGCCAYCAAGTGATAGAAAAAGCACCCCAATTCTAAAAGAAGTTGTTCCAATAACTTGTTTGCCTCACAGTTAAAACCTGTCCTTTCCTTCTCGCCTGAATTTTCCTGCCTTCTTTCAGAGGAATATGGGAAACATTTCTTCCTCTCGGGCTAATACAGGATTGCTGCTAGGGGATTGAGAAGATCTGACTTCAAGTCCCTGTGCTGTCACAAGGACTGTGTGTGTGAGCCAGGGCACGTCACGTAACTATCACAGAGTTATGTGTGCATCTAGCTTTTGTAAGGTGTGCAGGTCTCGCTGAAAACACCAGGAGTTAAATGATTAAATAGCTTCATGGAGCTGGGCACATGCCTTTCTGTAATTCAATTCATACCTAATGCAGAACATCAGGACTGGAGGCTTCCTATCTGTGAAGACCCATTAAATACCGTATTGTGCTTGGATACATCAATGGGAATAGAAGCCACGTAAATACTTAAATAGGTAAATAGTGTCTCAAGTCTTACTGAGCTTATTATGTCTCAAGAGCTCATTATGTCCTTGCTAGATTAGAGAGCACATATTCAAAAAACAAACACAAACATAAGGAAAACAAGAATCCACCAAAGAAAGCTTTAAAGTTGGAATACCAACCTCGGGATTTTAGCTCCTGCCTTATGATTTTAAGACATCAGGCTGACCATTCTAAAAATCCCTGAAAAGGGATAACACTGAAATTCCCTTTCTTCGGTCCTCTGGGCCAGGGGATCAGCCCTAAATAATCATTACTACAAAGATGTATCAGGGGGTTAAAAAAAAAAGCATCAGTAGAAAGTGAAAATCCTGCACTATCTGGATTTGCACTGAAGGCCACCAAAATACAAGGCAGGCTGAAATCTGTGCAGCCACTCTGGCAGTTTGCAATTAAATTGCTAGGAATGTGTAAGCATTATTGGCCTTCCAAAGCAGATCCTTCCAGTTTTATGGGCAGAGAGTTAAGCACCCTGTAAATTGTACCCAAGACTCAAATCCTCAGTGTTGCATCTGCTTTTGTTCAAATTCTTATTTTCTGAAGTCTTGTGGTTAGGCAACGAAATGTGAATCTGTTGATTCCTGGCTATGACACAGGCTTCTTGTGTGGTCTAAGCCAAGTCTCTTAAGCTATACTTCAGTCCCCTACTTGTGAAACAGGTAAAACACACCCCTCAGTGATGTTTTATGCATAAATTAACTTGTGGAAGCTGGTTTTTCAAAGAGTTCACTAATTAACATTATAGACAATCCTCCAGATAAAGAGATTGTCAGAGGGCTCTGTCTGGCAACCCTGGCCCAGGGAAAGAGCGCATTCCAGAAGTGATGATAGAATCTGCATATAATTCCAGAAAACCAAGCTTACTGAATTCCACCAAGTTATTTTATAAGAATGAGTACTTCTTGGTAACATATCGTAAGGATTTCATACAACATAGGGCATCTCCCAACATTTAGTTTTATTTGGAATGAAATGCCACCATCAGTTTTCAGCACAATTTATGTGTGTTATCTTGACAAAATTTTACTGGAGAAATTCTGAAACATTTAGTAAGCTTGGAACAAAGAGTTTAATGTTGAACACCCCGTTTTCCACAAATATACACTTACAAGTTGCTGGGGAATGCAAAGACAGTTCTACAAAACCCATGTTGATTATTATATACTTTCAGATGTAAGCTCAACAGGGCAGATAATACACTTTTCTTGTGTTTATACAGTGCCTAGTATCTGGCTTGTGCTTAGAACGTGGAATAAACTCCACAAATACATTTTTTAGCTTTCATACACCAGTACAATATCTAAGCACAGAACTCAAGTACAAAACAAATGAAATAAAATGCAGTTTTCATACTAGGATGACCAGAAATAGACTAGAAAGGGGACCGAACATTGCTAATACTTGTTCTGCCTACAGTGACAAAAGAGGCTAAAATGATAAGAGACTAAACCATGAATCTCTTTTTTCTTTTCTTTTTCTTTAAACAGTATAGGATATAACTTGACAGATCTACAGCTTCACTATCACAGGATTTACTTAACCTAAAAGTATCAAACCTTTTAAGCCCATCTCATTTTCAAACAATTCAAATAGCCCATATTGAAAGACGCAAACAAGATAAAGTTTTTACTAAGTGTGCAATTACAGTTTTCAGGAGCCACTGAAAAGTGAGTGTGCAAGTAGGAGCTGAAAAATGCTTTCAAACAACAGCTGAACTTCTGTCATAAGTTACTGCTTAGCCCACATATTAAATACTTCTAGTTTTCTTTGAAACATAGCAGCTTATTGATTACAGGAACTAAATAATAATTTCTGCTTTTGATTTTAAGACCATAATCCAGTACTGGAAAATGGATTTGTCACTGTTACTGTGCACCAGTGAATTCACTTGCTTCATTTCAAATGTAACAACATTACCGTCTCACTGTAAGGCAAATATCTGAGCAGTAAGAGCAGCTGATGACAATCCTCAGAACACAGGTAACAAACTATAATTTTTAAGCTTCTCAGTCAAAGCTCAGGTGAACTTCATCTTTGTTTGTCTTGTGTTTGCTCACAGGTGATGTAATTAATCCATCAAAAGCTCTGTTGCAACATTAATGACATTCAAAATCAGCATGCACAAAAATTGTTATTAAGTTTATTTAAAAAAATAAATTGCCTATGATTTCATGACCAACTAATCAACACCATTACTTTTCTAAAACATATATTCAACTCCACGTTGTGCACAGTGTTACATAAGGGAGGAGGGCACGTCTGCTCCTTCACATTTCCGTCCCAGAACAGACAATATGGAGCTAAAACATGACCAGGGCTTCCCGCACGCCTTCATGCAGTCCTAGGGCTGGGACTCTGCCATCACTACGCTTCAGTGGAGGGCCAGCCTGCTTACATCTTACTCCCATTGAGTGCAGTTTATCACCTTTACACAGAAAAGAACCTAAGTTATTCCAGAGGAAGTACAAACATTACAAGACTGCAACTTTTAAGTATTTGGTACCACTTTTTTATGTTGGGGTGGGGAAAAGTGCTCCTTGCCGTAAGAAACTAGACACACCACTGCTAAGTTAGACTATCCATTTTTGGAATATACACTATTAGGGCACTAAAATAGTATTTTGTTAGTGATTGTGCAGCTCTGAATCCTCCCAGTAAGGCAACAATACTAACCTTTCAAACCACTCAGCTATTTTGCACTTGTCTCAGTGAACTTAATGATGGGGAATTTTTTGACCAATATACTTTTACATTGCAAGTGGAGGCAGCTGAAAAGAACCAAATACCTCTTCCAGGCAGCAACTACGGTCATAGTCCGGAATAACAGGGCAGACAGATCTCTTATGTGTGTGACTGCCCGAGCGAGAGGAGTTAGAAAACAAGCATTACCAAACTGGGCTGTAATTTTCATCTTTGCCCTTAAAATTTAAAGTCTTCCCAAAATTGAAGACAGGAGTTTAATGGAGCCTATGCAAACAAAGGATTACTAGACCCTTATCTGATGTCAGCGATCCTCCGAAATTAGGTGTTACCCAGGAAGAGCAGTGGGAAGGTACAGGGCTTGCCACTCCTAGGTGGTACCCGTCTTAAATACATTCCCACGGTTCTTCACATTGCCAGAGAGGAAAAATAAACCAAGCAAGGCCAGCAGAGAAAGCTGTGAAAAGCAGTTGCAGGTCCTACAATCTAGTGCAGTGGGGAAACGACCATCCTCTTTTCCCAACCTCCACCTAGCCCGAATACACAGGAAAGCCGTGGTGGCCCTGCCATCGGAGGGTGCCAGGCTGGGGTGGGGAAGGCTGACGGCAGCTCTCCCAAGAGGCAGGAACGATCAAGGAATAAGCCGTGACTCACACTATATGATTTATTGCTGGGCACTGTTCCCAAGTGTGTTAATAAAGTTGCAGCCAAACAAATGCACATCCCTTAGGTCTTGTCTTTGTTCCAGCACGGCCAAGACAATTGAGTATTATTTTCAAGTAAAATAAGGATGAGATTCTAGACAATATTGCTACCACAATTAATATTTATGTTTCACCGTTCTACTTCACAGCATTGCCAACCTCCAAGTATTTAAAAAAAAAAAAAAGTACAAAACAAGAAAGAAGCAAGCATACATACGGACACAGAAAGTCATAAGATTGTTAATAAATAAGTTTGAGCTGTTCTATTTGGTTTTTAGTTTATCTTCGGTAATTCCAGGTGTAAAAGACAACAGACAGAAGCAGTCCATAATCACGACATTCAACTGAAGCAAGATGCCAACGCAGAACAAGTTAACTCTGTGACAAGTAGCAAATGGCTTCAACAGTTCATGGAAAAGCTCTTCTTGGAGATCTTTCGGAAGCTGAGAAACAGAGGGAAGGCGAGAGAGGCCAAAGAATTGTTTGAATTGAAACATTTACTTGATTAGCAGTGAAGCTCTGGGGAAGTAGTGATCAAGCATAAAACACTGTGACAGGTTTCTGGATGCAGCCTGCTCAGGTTTCGCGTACCAGCTAGTGACAAAGAAACATATTTCCATATAGTGTGATCACTGTGCAAGCAGATGGTCCTTTTAGCTTTAATTAGCATTGAAAGAGAAGCTATATTCACGCTTTGACTTCCGATACAGCTTCGGAAGTCTCTCTCTGGGAGGGACACGACAGCTAACCACGAACTGCCTGGTGGCGTGCGCATTCCGCAGGGCAGTTCTGTGGAGCCGAGAGAAGGGCAGGGAAGTACAGAGGAACGGTGCGCTTTGCGGGATACACCTTCCCTGGTACTACCCACAGGCAGTTTCTGAATCGAGTCTGGAGATTCCTTTGTTTCAGAAACTAGGTAAGCCATGGGTTAAATGCATGGAATTACACTCTATTTCCAAGCTCTATCCATGAATAAAAACACCAGGAATATTTTAAAATGATAGCTGAGAATCAGCTATATCCGTTTCCAAAAGCCAGAGCTGGGCAAAGGGAGAGGGGAGGGCAGAAGATGGAAACACACTATGAAGTGCATAATGTAAGAAAGAAAGCATTTTCCAATATGAATTATGCTTCTCATGGATGAGTGGAAAATACATGTTATTATGAGCCAGTAGTTTGTCAAGGAACTGCAACAAATTCATGAAAATTGGAAATGACATCTTCCAAAACTGTTCAAGACATTCATGATTGATCGATTTACCTAGTAGATTTTATTAGATGTAGTGATTTTATAGCCCACTAGCCACYCATGGGAACTCCCCCACCTCAGCTTCCATTCGCTCTTACAGGAAGAGTTAGGTACTGAATATAAAGGTAGACCTTACTACACACAGTCCAGTTCACCCATGCTTCTAGCACATGGACCTCAAAAATCATCATCTCTATCTCATTCTTTTTAATTTCTAACTTTGTGCATGTTTCATCATGTACATAATATTACTACAGTAGTACATGTATATAATTTATAAATAAATACACTTACATGGGGGGTGCATGCTCAAATTTATTTATGTATTTTCTAGTGATAGGGATGCGCGATCAAAAAAGCTTGGAGACCACTGTTCTAAGCAAGCTGATACGCCAGAAATAATGTCTACTGGCTATCTGTGTTAACAAACATACCAGCATTAGGTTCTCCTCTTGAAGATAAAGTTAGCAGTTTTGAAAACCACTTAAATAAAAGGGAAGGACAGATAGATAGCTTGTTCCCCACTGTCACTATAGTAGAGCTGAGGAACTGTAGTTTTGGATGAGGACCTCATACACACAAAAAATAATATGTATAAATGCAGACAAAAAGATGGTCCCCATAAGGATCTTCAATGGAAATACAAAACTGTATGTTCTTTTGCATTCTCCTTGCTCCCTACTATTTAGTTCCAAAACTTGTTGACCAGCTCACTTCATTGTAATTCTCGTTTTTTATACCTCCTATGTGATTTAGACGATGACTGCTGTGTTCTGTAAAACCTTGTTTAAGAGTAACTCCACACAGCTTTCTTGCTTCATGCTAGTTCATTTCAATAAACTCAAATTTACTAGGCAATCTATGAGTAAGGCAGAGGTTTCATCGACACTTTCCTAAAATCTAGCCTATGGTTGATTTACTATTAATCACACTGGTAACCAGAATAGTTTGCATATGTTTAGGGAGCTCATGACACAAAATTAAACGTTTTAGATACTGCAGCAGCTTGGCATGGTAATTCCACATCTCCTTCCTCCAACATCACAAATGTGAGAGCAGCAGTTTCTTTCCAAGTAAAACAACAAGCAAGAACAAATAGAGTTTCCTGAGAGCGTCTGCTGGTGTCCCTGGCACAGACTGCCAAAAGGTGGTAATAAAGTCAGAAATATGTCGGGTGTGGGGGGCGGGGAGCATGGCTTTAGAGACTAGACGTGAATTTTGGTAGATGGAAATACAATTAAAACCCATCTGGAGAGATGGTTTCTTCCAGTTGTCACGACCCTCTGGTGCGCTGGGAACTATTCCAGAAGGCTACTAAAGGAATAAAGATCTCTTGAAGAACTGAGCGTGCAGTGCTAGGAAGGTAAAGCACAGAGGTGTCCTAGAGGGCTCTATCTTTCGTTCTTTCATGATGATCTAAACCAGCTGGCTATAAAGGGCCTAAAACATATAGTAGTGTGGTTACCCCCTCACTACACTGATGAAGAGATTAAATAAGGCACTGGCAGTTTGCTTTCAAAAGGGGGTGAAAGAAGAACACAAGAAAGTGAATTAGAGATGAAGAACGTTAACATGAAGGAGAAGAAATGAAAGAAGTAAGAAACTAGACAGCAAAGGAAAGAGGAACAGGCAATTACACAGCACTTCAGCGAGATGAGAGTCCTGCGTGCAGCCTATGTGATCCCAGGGCAATGTGAATTCCAAGCAGGAAAATTCTTACATCCACCTTAATGGAATAGCCAAAATGGAAGGATAAAGATCAAAATGGCAGCAGTACCACGCTCCAATCTAAAAATATATACAGTGCTTATTTCCCAGTCTGTCTTTGGGAAACTGCAATCACCAATGCTTAGCTCTCAAACTCCTGAAAAGACAAAAAGGAATCCTGTTAATAAAGTGTAATGAGCAGGCTCACAAAAATCGCATTAAAATCCCCTGTGTTTTGGTTGCATCTAGATTTTAGTTTTGATGATCGATTAGCACTTTATCATAAGCTTCACACAATATATATAAGAAGTCAAAGGTGTAACATCTCTTTCTTACATTAAGTTGTTGAATGTAACAAACCAATTACTCAATGAACATACATCAGAAGAAATGTACCTTGAAAATTTACCAATCTGACAAGGGTTAATGGATTTACTATCAAAAAACAAGTTTGTTTTTTTTCTGCACAAACTAGTAGGCTCACTGCATAGCCAGATCTTATTGTAAAGCCAAAGACCTTAACATGATAAAAGCAAAAAGCATTAAGTGTATTAATGCCTGTTCAAAATGGATTGTCTTTGCAGTATAGCAATGCATTTTCCAGCTTCTGTTCACACTTCGATTAAAAAAAACAACCACCAACCCAACAAACCACTGGCTCTTCATAGCTTAAGAGGCACAAAAGCCTTTTCGCAAAACAATTCTGTTGTCACTTTTATACAGGGTTAGTTGATGCCTTTCCCCTTCCTTTTTTCAATGAGCTAAATATAAATAATGACTTCAAAATGGAATTAGTTTACAGCATTTGGCTGAAAGCATTTATTTATATGAATCCAGTTATAAATCGTAACTCAAAGGCATATTGTAAAGAAATTTACTTCACTGAAAATTCAAATAGCAGCCTTCTACATAAAAGCAGTATTAAAGCTTAGACAATAGTACAGTCAACATAAATTCTGATTTTAAACAGGCTTGGATAAACATAAATTTTGGCTCAGCGAGTCTGCTTTGGCTGTCAATACTCTGAAATAGATACAGGCTTTAACAAACCTTTAATTCAAAAGCCCATTATTGTACCAACTGAAATAGAAAGACTCGAGTATCAAAGAGGAGTTCTTCCCCACTTTCATGGTATTACTTCTGTGAGACACCAATTGATCTACAGCCCTTGAAAGAAAACAATTCGCTTCCCTCTCCTGGATAAAAGTCAGTGCAGTTTTTTTTCGTCCATCACAGTGTAACAGCATCAAAATACACCTTCTGTATCAACTTAAAACAAGGAAAAAAACCTGTAAACCACAAAGCCATTATATGACATGTCAGTTTACTTTGTCTGACAGATTCACTACAGAAAAAAAAATGTTTTCATTAAAAAAACCTAAATGAAGATTTGTTTAAAGCAGTCAGTAAGAAAGAAATGAGGAAAAAAAAGAAATGAGAATTTATACAGACGGTAACTTTTTTCTGAGGTGCTCTTCAGCTTCATAAAGAGAACGTGGATGGCTTCCTGAATCCAGTAAGCGACACATTACCTTCATGKAAACACCTAAGTGCAAAGCCCCCCGTCCCCGGCAAAGAGCAGAGGAGCTGTGCGGGCAGCAGCAGGCTGGTCAGGAGCTGCTGCCCTCCCGCAGCGGCCGTGGGCGGACGGTGCACGAGCTGGGCCCCGCGCAAGGAGCCGGCGGGTCCGGGCAAAGGCTGCCCAGCAGCAGAGAACACCCCAGCTCCGGCTGCCAGCGGCGGGCAGACAGTTATCACAGGTCTAAATTGAAGCCCTTTACCAGCTTAATACCAGATCATTTGGAAAGGACACGAAGGACACAACTGTGACTGTTCTAGGCTGTTCAGGAGCCTAAAGAGCGCTCGGTGCTATGTCCCATGCCCACTGCTTTGGGGTGGATCCCAGCCCACCCGGCTCCTTTTAACTGCTTCTGCTGGCTTTTGGAGGGGGCAGGGTGAAGTTTCACCAACGCATTCACGGCGCGTGACTGCCTGGCGCAGCCCCATTTCGGATGGTGGCGGGACATCTGTCCAGAGCATCAGACTGGATACTCACCTTCTAAACTGGAGATTATTTTTCTCATCTAGGACTATTTATGCAATGTCCTGAGATTTAATAAATTAACTAACTGTTGGTTACTTAATAACATCCACAACATTTAGCAGCGTCTGATAAATTGTGTAACCAAATTAATTTACCCTCTCTGACATTAAAACCAGTTATTGTTAATAAACAATACCTTAGAATATTTAGGTGGGTTCTTTAATTCAGCTGAACAATGTACTTGGAACTACTGTGATGGCATTAGCAGATAGGTAAACAAATACGTGCTTATTTTCATTCCTTCAGTGCTACAGGTATTTTCTCTTTAAGAATACAATCCTAAGGCTTCTTCTTGTGTTCTATTACTATATGCTGTTTTCCCTGAAAAACACCATAGTATTTACACTCAACTTTTTTTGGGGTGGGAATGCTTTTTATTCTTCCAGGCCATGCTAAATCCTCTTTGATTAGGTTGTTCAAATACCTGATATCTCATCATGAAAAGAATATAATTTTGAGCAGCAGCAATAAACACAGCTTCACTGAGAGACCTGATTTCCTCACTGGCCCATATTTAAGGGGGGAAGAGTTCTTCCATAACGTTATCAGCAAGGCATTGCACAGCCCGCCTGCATTCGGTGGCAGGAATCACTTGCACGTTTGATGCACACAAGCAACACCGCTAATGCGAAGAGAAATACAAACAGGATCTGCCACACCAACCTTACGACCACTTGCTATGAATCAAGCTAAAGGACAACTTCTTCCTTTAGATAGTCTCTGGGACAACAAACAAGTTTTGAGAAGAAATGTAAAGCATTTACATCTCTTAGCAGAGAGTAGGTTTGGAATGATTTCTCCCATTCCACTAACATGATTTATGAGCATTCAAACTGCTTGGGACACGACATTGTTTTCAAAAGGAAAAAATGAGTAGGTACTTAAAACTAAATGAATCTCAAGACTGCTTTCTACTGACAATGTTTATGATGGGCTTAATTATTTACGGGAAGAAACCATCCCATTGTATATCTGCCTGAATTTTTGAAAAACAAGTAAAGGGAATAAAAATTAAAATCTTGTTTGTAAAGCACTGGATTAGCAGCAAGCAATCTGGGTTTTGTCTCCTTGGATAAATCTCTTAGATAGCTGGATCAAAGTAGTCCTTTGTGAAACAGACACTTCACTGAGATGTTTGGAGACTTGGAACATTTTCCAGAGTGATAACAATTTTGCTATCCAGCTTAATGCAACTTTGAAAGCATTTTCTGAAAACTAGAATTAATTATAATTAAATTTAATTCTTCTCCCACATTATATTTGGTGATTACATTTGAAGTCATGCTATGTAATTTCAATTACTAAGGTGCTTTTACACTAGAAGTAGATAAGAGTCCTCAAAAACTGTAAAACTTCCACCAAGGAAAACGTGCCCTAGCCAGAGCACAGCAGTGCTGCTCATGTGAGATACATAGCTTTATACCAGCTTTGGACATGCTCCTAGAACTTTAACTTCAGGCTCCAAGGAGACAAGTTGGACATCTGTGCATGTTGCCCATTCAGAATACTCATTCACGTGTAAAGAGATTGCACCCACTGCTAATACAAAATCTGAACTTAGCATAGTTACCAAATCGCTAATAACGCAGCAACAATCCAAGAAAAGAAATTAAGCTACACAACCCCACATTATTTTTTGTTGGCACCTCCCTAAGAAATTTTTCAATTCAATTCAATGAGGGGGGAAAAAAAAAGTATTGAAGGATTTCATTTTGAGATTTTAATTTTATGAGTTGCTGGCAACTCTCCTTGTGCACACACGTATACACACACTCGCTGAAATAAAAAGCTATTAACTTGACAGTTCAGGTATTTTAAAGGTGGGAAAAACAGTCTCTAAAGAGTTAGTTGTTTATTTTTTTAATTCAAAAGTAAACTCTTTCAAAAGTTCCTTCAATTTAGCATATAAATTGAATTCATTTGATTAGTCTTTCTAAAGTGTAAAGCTCTTGTCTCTTCCAAACACACTCTATGCCAGCTAGCAGGCCAGGACTTGACATACTCGAGTGAGGAAACCTCCACCTTCTTTTAACAGCACAGTACAAACATGTCTGCTGTTAATTCCTCATAGCAAGGTACACACACAGCCATTACATTTACTTGAGAGCAATGGTCACTATTTACAACGAATTACTACAATTTCCTGAGAAAAGGCTCGATTTCAGTGTGTTGAGCACCCTCAACTCTCCCCAACGCCCTTGTGTGCAGAAGTGAGCAGCGCTATTAGGAGGACTCAAGCATGCTGCAAGATCCAGGTAAAGCCACTTAGTCAGTAAAGCTCTTCAAGTACAGCGCATTTCTCCCCATCAACAGCGTGAGGCAACAGATACAGAAATAGGTCTCCTTAAAAATAGCTATGCTATGTTTTTCTCTAAACAGAAAAATATGAACCTATTTTCCCTGTCGCGTCTTCCTCAAATTGCCAAGAATTAACATTACTGAAATGCCGGAAGCTCGTGGTAATAGCTCCTTCTTCCCCCTTGGCCACAGGGACTCGTCATGGTACATGTACTGTCCCAGGATGGAATTCTTTCTCCAGGTAACCCTATTGCAATGGGGTATCAGCAAAGGATTTGATACAAGTTTTAAACGTATTTCCAGAAGAATAATTCATTCACGTATGATCACATCCACTCTGATCTCTAGATACACAACTACTGCATCTCTTCACAGTAACGTTATAGAAGACCCTGACTTTTCCAAAGAGATAATTACAGACTACTTGCTGACAATTATTTCTAGGTCTCAAAAGCAAACAAGACAAACAATGGCACAAATCAGTGATCCATTTCATATCTCAAGCAACAACTTTATTATTAGAACAAATGTATTTAAAGCTCAGTATTAACAAAACGAACATTTTAACAACACTTAACCTGACACTGTTTTAAAAATACAAGAATATAGTCTAGAGAACTATCAGAACATTAACTTGAAGACAGTACGGAATACTGTGATCAGTAATTTCAAAGGTATTTACAGCTGTTTCATTGGCAAAAGAATGTGCTAAGCACAAGCCCGAGCCTTCACAGCTCCCCCTGTGCTGGCCTTCCGGAGAGCTTTCTGTCCTTCCACCAAATGCAAATGCTGGTCTCTCCTGAGGTGCCCAGATTGTTATTTTCAAGCCTTGATGTCTTTACACAATTCCCAGCAGTTCTTCTTCGCCTCTTACATTCTGACTTCTGTTTACTGATGCACTACTTCTCTAAGTGTAGTAGCACATCAATTAATTATACAGTAGTATGCCTAATCAGGTTTCCCTAGGGTTTTTAACAGAAACCTTTTGTATTTCTTAATGATTCCATGAGATTGTAGTTATTTTTAGTTCTGCAATAAAAGAAGTAAGAGTCTGCTGACAATACTATCTCCATAAAAGGCGAAACTGGTATTAAAACTGTTGATCCAAGCACACTTGAACTTTGGAGAATTCAGATTTAGTCTGGATTTTATGATTAACATTTTTATATACCACATGAGCAGTCAGCACTTACAGACAGGAAATACAAATGAAGAACAAAGACTGGAACTGAAGAACCGATGTGACCTACTTTACATTTTTATATTAAAACAGATACATTCAAATTAATAGCAAAGTCTTCACTGCCTTCAACACAATGCTACCACCAATTGGTCAACAGCAGTCCAACAATCTTCTGTGATCAATTTCTCATGCCCTGCCTTCTTCTGAAAGAAGACGTGTGCTCTAGATACCCAAGATTACTTTTCTTTACTTCTAAGGTAGACATCCACAAACTTTCTCATTAATTTAAGGGAGAACTCAGAATTTCAGAAACAAACAAACCAAAACCACAACAAACTACCAAAAGCCCAAATCGGCAAAAATACACCCAGCTTTCACACTACAAAAGCTCAAAAAGCAGTAAAAAGATCAGTTTGGTGGACTTCTGCTGTGCCGGAGCTGGTCACATTTTTGGTTGAATTGTATCTCATATTAGGAGGGGTCATAACTAAAAATGTAAGTAAACAGCTGCCTTACTATAAAAATGTTATTCTCATAGAATCACAGAAGAGTTGATGTTGGAAGGCACCGCTGGAGATTGCTTAGTGCAGCCCCTGCTCAAAGCAGGGTCAACTACAGCTCAGGGTTGTGTCCAGTCGAGGTTTGAGTATCTCCAAGAATGGAGACTCCACAACCTCTTTGGGCAACACGATACAGTATTTGACCACAGGCATAACAATATAGTAAAAAATTTCATCCAAAAGTAGACCTTTAGCTTTTATTTATGCATTTTATGCACCCTTTGCCCATCCTCTCCCCCACCCAGTGAAAGGGCAGCGTTGCGTATGTACTTCCCATCTGTCACCCGTGTTTATACACTTGAGTCACGCTGCACACAGCAACAGCACTGCTGACATCACGTAAGCTCAGACGCTCTTACCTAGTATATTGGCAAGGCCGGATTCTGAGACACTGCTTTTAATTCTTAATCTTACCTATTCCCCAAATCAGAAATGAAGATGTGCCAGAGATAATTTCCACATTATGAAAGCAGCTCTCTCTAGCATTCCACGGGGACCTGTCTGCAAGGCTGAACTGTATCTCTATACAGATCCTTTTGTCCTGTATTTGTTCTTTGATGTACAAATATGCCACAGACTAAGCCGTGATCTCTTTGATGTTGAACTTTTATACTTTATTGCAACTAGCGTGCTTACAAGAGGAGCTGCCACTCATTTTCCCTTCTAAACATTCAAATTTCATGAGGCACTTGCTTTATGAGTCAGATTTCTCAGTAACTTGTTTTCAGAATTTCCACAAGAACTGTGCTACTCTCTGGAATGATAACTTGATTAAAAACCAAGATCCGATCAGGTTTTTCAAGTATTACAAATTAATACGGGCATTAGCTAATATATCTGAATGTATTTAACATAAAGGATAATTACCTAGTCAAGTATGCCTGGACTTTAGCAGTGACCAGGAGTAGTTGCATTGGGAATAGTGTAGAGCCAAGGCAAGCACGTAGTGGTACCTCTCCGGCTCCTCTGCCAGCCTCCAGCAGATTACAGTTCAGGGACTTCCAGAGCCAGAGGTAGCCTCTGCAGTACAGTTTTTCATAATGCATAGTGTATACATAAAATTTTAAACTGACAATACCAAGGCAGATTAAATTACGAAGTTAGTTACTTCTGTGACAAAGCACTAATCAACGTTGGCAGGAATAACATGTTATAAAGTGCAAGTTTACCACCAGTACATGCTAGAGCTGCCAGTGTGAGACATACAAAAGAGTTTCCATTCTGAAGCACTTTTGCGAGGGCTTTTAAATCAATCCTAAGAGCAGAAATTCTTTGGAGTGAGATTTTGCCATTCAGATGGTCTCTGCTTTAGCGTGACCTTTATGTTTGGCTATTTTTCCCTTCTGTAAGTATAAACACTGTGGTTGAGAGGGAAAACATCAGAAGAAAATTAGACATTTTAGAAAGTGACAGCAAGGAGGGAACGTTTCCCCATACTGAGCTCTAGGCTTCCACACCAAAATCAGTACTGCTACTGATGCCCCTCTCCAAGTCAGCTAGTTTGAAGATGTATTGTCAGCATACCAGCCAGAGAAATGCACTACTTTAAAATTTTAACTTGAAATCAAAATGTTCAATGTGAGGAAACCATATTATAGCTTAGTCATTTTCAGTAAGAGAGAAAAAAGAATAAAACAAATTTGTTACAGATACTGACTCCTAGCAGCTCAGTAACGAAAAGTGCGTGTTAAGAGCTCGGTGCATTCAGAGGAGGGAGCACTCTAGCGCTAGCCACGCCAGGCAGCCAGCTGCTGAACTCCACCTTTCTGGCTGGGAACTGCTAAGTTATTCCCAGAGATACCGGTAGATTTTTAAGAAATCTGGTTAAATAGAGCCAGCCATAGCAATACCGGAAACATCACATTTTCAGGGCCTTTTCAGGTCCAGGCAACAGTTAGTTCCCAGCGCCTGCCCAGATTCTATCCTGTGCAGTAAAATAACCCAAGAAAAACGCAAGGGTAAAATATTGCTCGTGTTACTGAGAGGTTTCACATCGAGTTTCCATCAAAGTATCCCGTGCAGGAGGCAGGAGAAAGAATTTTGATCTTCCCTGAAGAGCACAACAGGAAAATCAATTCCTTCATTCAGGTCCCTCCGCTGGCCCCACTCCAGCCCCCACGCCTCAGCACCAGCCCAGCGCCTTTCCACACTCGTGGCTGCCACAGGTGCTGCCAACCACCGCTGCTCTCCCTGCTATCGCTGGGGAGCATCTGGGGAGGGAGGAACGCTCTGGGCCTGCTCTCCTCAGCCGTTTAGAAGGCGCCTATGTATATGAGGTTTCTCAAATGAAACATCTCTGGCTCTTTAATTAACCTGTCTGGTTTTTTTATTATCTGTTGATACAAGAATCTATCCAGCAGTTATAAACATCTTTATGTACTCATATTTTAAGCAAATACTTCTTTTAATCCAATAACGCACCCACGGTACAAGAAAAACTCTACCCAAAGCTTAACACAATACATCTCTGTCAATCTAACAATTGCAGGGAGTGTCCCTTTGAAGGAAAACAACGCTGAGCATAAGCTCAGCTACTCCAGACGATCACTAACAATCTACTCCTCTCTGTGTGTCACAGCCTGACCCTGCAGCAATAGTTGCAAACACACCTCCAAAACCCCAGAGTGCTCCAGCCTAATGTACGAGGCCTAGTACCGAACGGTTGTTTCACTTACATTTATATTCTCCAAAATTGGTTAGCAATATAACACTCAGCATGCAAACGTTTCTACAGTAAACTAGAAGGAGCTAGTCCAAGGAGGGGAAAAACAAGCAGTTTTCCGCACTGCAGAAGATGGGTTTATTAGTTCCCAAATTGAGCTTCAAGCAATCACTGTAAATTTACTAGAAAATCTGTGTTTTCCCACAATAACTACTCTGCCAAATCAAACACAGACAAAGATGAGCTAATTAATTTAGCTGAATGGAAAAATGCATTCATTATGAGTAACATTACAGTTGATACAAGAATAGAGCAGCTACTGCTGCTCCTGTCAAGCAGTAGAGCAATTTATACCGTTCAAATGTAAGTCAGAATTAAAGCATACAAATGCCTATGTGCAGAAAGGAAGCTCCAAATGCTCTGATGACCAGCGATCACTTTTCACTGGCTTTCCACACTCTACCTAGACTAAGGGCTTCAGGCAAAGAGCACCTGGGGCTTAGAGAGAATTTAACCTTCTTTTGGGGTGAGAAGATGATAAATGACACTTCTAATCATGTCCCATTAGGCACAGGGCCAAGCAGAGGAGGCTGGACAAGACAGCACTTCTCAGAATTAAGAGCCAGGTAAACATCAGCTCCTGTAAGTTTTAGGCACGCTTAACCCGTGGCACAGTATCAACTCCTAAGACCCCCGGCAATCTCACAAGAGGTGAGAATTAAGTTCCACATGCAATGAGAACTTGATTTCTAATTGGATCACGTAAATTGTACTAGGTCCTAAACAGCAAATGATACTTGGATGAAGGGAGAAAATTGCTGAGTGAATCCTGACTTCCCTGGTGTTTTGAAGAAAGAGGTAGAAATTCAGTACCATAAACACACGCCTGAGCACAGCCCTGTCCCCTTTCAAACTGCAGTGGAGACTGTAAACCTGAGGCTCTGCGTACAATCCTGTTCCCACTGTTCCCATTCACCTATTCAGAATTTACTATTTAAAACTAAGACAATTCTGTCCAAAATAAAAGTCAGCCGAAACAAACACAGCTTTCAACTGCATTTCACATGCACACCACCCAGCCTTTTAAGATTATTTAACTAAAGCAGTTCAAAATACCACCCTACCTCACTTGTATAACCTGGTATATAGAAAACCTCAATACCCCAGATGCCTCCCCCTTTGCCTCCGGGGCAGAGAGGTTGATGCAACAGCAGAACCAAAGACATCAGTTCTCTGTATCTGCGAGAGCTGGAAGCAGAAGCCATGGCCATACTTCATCCTTTCCCAGGTGCCCATTTTGTGCAGTTAACAAAATAACAGCAAGAATAACAAAGTCTTTAGGACTTCAAGAATACTGAGCAAACAGGACACTGCAGAAGACAGCGTGTGCAAATGGTGACAAGACTTTTTCCTTATTTTTAGTCGACAGTGCAGAAAGTATTCTCAAGATACCAGGCGTGAGCAGAGGTGGCAGGAGGCCCAAGCGCGCCCCGCCGTGCCCGCCCCGCTGGGCCAGGTGCCCACAGCCCCTCTGGTGAGCACCACCTCGAGCCACTGAAAAGCAATCCTGGCACGCAGGAACGCAGCCCCTGGTACTCTGTCAACCAGACAAAACTCCCGTTTGTAGTCACTTCAGTTTGAAAGAACACTCTGACAAACTCTTTGTCACAGTCCATCTGTCTATGTAAAGATTTAATGCCACTTTTCCGCCCCCTCATTTGAGAATGATCAACTTTTTCTAAAGTGCATAAATAAAGAGTCATGCAGTTGGTTTTATGAAGCACCTTGTCCCAGGATTCAATGGCAATAAATAGCACAGTATTTCAAAGAACACAAACATTACACAATAATTACATGGCTGATACCCTATAAGTATGCTGACTATTCTATTTGCATTGTTCAGAAGTGAAGAGGTTAGACTTATTTACATCCAAGTAGCTTTAATTAAGCTTTGAGATAAATGCTCTTAAAATGAAAGCTGGGATGATTATACCTCTCTCGACATTGATTTTAGCCTAGATGGCTATGTATGTAGCATGACAAAAGGCCCAAAGGCTGGAATCACACAAACAGAGGAGCCACAAGCTATGGGTCCTGCATCACTCTCCATCACATAGGAAAGAAAACAAAAAATGCAGTGAAATCATGACCTTACTGAAGTCAACCGCTTAAGTGTAGTAGAGCCAAGCCGTACATTAAAGGGTGGCAGCAGTGGGTGCTGCTGACCACTGCAAGTTCACACTAAGATGAACTGCACCCAGCTGCATTCACTAACAGCAGTGAATAAATGGGCTATATTTGATGGTGAGGGTAGCAGGCTACCCCCTCCCCCCCCCAACAGTGCTGTGGAACCCCCAGACTTCTTTGGGGGGACTCTTGCACTTCTGAGAGATTTAAACGTCAGAAATTCACCCTAGGCTGCACCCAAAGAGCGCAAGGAACGTTAGCCATCTCAGAGACTGCAGCTCCACGGCTAGCGACAGCTTCACTTTGTGCTGCTGAGTGGACAGGACACATGCACACAACGCATGTGGCAGTAGGATGGAAGAGAGATGCCCTGACGTTCACAACACTGGACTCAGAATTTCCTGGATATCCATTCGCTTCCATCAGCATGAAGGCTTCACCTTCCCCCGACACCAAAAAGGATAAGGGAAGCAAACACTGATTAATTACATTTCCCCGCAAGAACGGGACTCTGTGTGGGAACCCGTGCAGGCAGGCAACCTCAGCGTGGAGTGCTGGGGGCTCTCTCCAGTGCACTGACTTTTCCAAGTCTGTCAGCAAGCTCCCTCCTGCAGCTAACCCCCCTCCGAAGAGGGGAACAGCACGACACCCCGTGAGTCACTCCCTGGTGTTCTCAACATAAGGTGCAGGCAACTGGGAAGCAGCCTGAAACTGCACCGAGCTTGCCAACCTATATTTTGCAGAACTTCTTAGCCTAAATGCCTCTAGCAAGAAAAGTGAAAAAAACCTGGGCAAACTAAAGACTTTGTTAACCACAGGCTCCCCTTAAAACAGTATGCAGCATAAGAAGAAAGTCCATCTGCCAGATCTCCTAACAAGGCTTTCTGCTTCAACTTTTCAGTCTGTGGGATTTTTTTCATCCAACAAGCAGAGAGGTCTGCACTGTATATATAGTCACCTTTTTCTCATAACGTTGCTATTCTTGGAGAATCCTCCCCTCCTCTGTTAATGTTTATTGCAAAAAAGAGAAAAAACTGATCTTCAAAAAGGAATGAGAGGTTTAGAAGACAGTTTCTGCACCATTAGTTATGTGCATATCCCTTAGATATCAGTCCTCAAGGAAAAGACAAATCACAAAAGGAGAGAACTACTGCTTGCTTGATCTCAGGAGTTATCAGCTGTAATTACAGCTCACAGATAAACACAAAACAGGTGAATATTTATTTTTTCTCTCATTGCAAATGAAAAAACCAAGCAAGAATAACATTCTAAAATACATCAAGCCTGGCTGTAATAACGAATTCTTGTCATACGCAGTTATTCTGCACACTACAAAAACTTATCTCATGGGAATGCAAAGAAAAAAAAAAAAAGAACATGCTGCATCTCAACTTCCTCTAATACTAGATAGAGAATTGCAGAGTCAAAGTTGCTTGTATCTAGTCAGGAGAGACACAAAGATTTGACAGTTTTGATTTAGTACATATAGTTTAGAAACAAATATACCAATTTAGAATTCTGTTGTGTAGTGAAGATGAAATACTAACAACGCTGTCAGCAATTAGTCCTTGATAGCAATAATTTCTATACTGTACTGTGGGCAAGAGAAGCAAGAAGTATTTAAACCCCCTTAAGGTTAAAATTGAGTGCTACATCATTCCAGAAAAAAACACAAACATGCAAGGCTCTCTATAATGGGGAATGAGTAAAGAAATCAATCTTTTTCATACACATTGGGGAAGTAGTCGATACAAAGAGGACTCAGTTCTTGACCGAGGTCTCTAGACACTACTCCCCGAACTAATAAATGCCAATACAAACATCCACCTCCCCAGTGCAGAGCCAAGCTGCAAAACTGCAGGCTGTTACTCTGCATCGTATGCTGAACCAGCCGTCCTCCTCCCCTGACCCCCCACATCAGCTCACTGGGTAAAACGTGACGACATTTCACGTTTGTGCAGAGCCCACATCCCAGACACCAGTGATGCTTAACTACCCACCTCTACAGCCTCATCCCTTCAGGGATTTTTCTTTTTTTTTAAAAGGGTACAGAAGTCCTTGCGTGGTGTCCATAGACCACTTCAGTTTTGCCCCAATTATTCAGAATTATCCTAGAAGAATTATTTTTAAGATTGTATTGCCAGCCAGTTGGAACAGGCTCACCATTTTAGCTAGGCAAGAGCTGTACATCAGTTTAAAGAATTTGATCTAGTGAGATGTTCAGCACCCACAGTTTTCGCTGACTTAAACCGATTCTCCATACTGGAAAGGAGTGTCCCCGACTGAGACTTGTACAGAGCATGCAACTGCCTTTGATTATCACAGAGTGAGACATAAAGACAGATTTCCTCCTCTTTTACTTGCAAATCTTGAGAGTCTTTCAAAGGGCCTGAAAAGTACATTCGGCAATAAACCTCAAACCAATCTTATCCTGCAAATGTGATGCAACAAATGTCTTAGGTACAAGTAAGTCATTCAGATCAGTCATACGAAATTAAAGCAGCAAGAAAACAGCCTCTCAGCCAGCAATTCCAAAGGCCAGATTCTGTTAATATTTAGTCAACAGAAGTTCTGTACCAGGGTATTTGCGAAATTGGATTTAACTTTCAATAGTGCCACAGTGAAGGCAAATTTAAACATACTTCAATTTGTAAAGCAACTTTTTTTAAAACGTATGGCAAGATATTTATCCACAGGCAGTTGTTTACCGATGAAAAACACAGAGTAATTACCAATGTGCTGGCAGGTTGGTGCCAAGATACATGACAAAAAACATGTCAAAAGGTCAGGCTTGATAGACTCAGAAAAGTTCACTCGCAGTAAGCGGTACTGCATAAATCCCTGGCTGGCCGGCCTCCGAGCAACCTGGCTCTGCCAAGTCCGGCGCATGGAGGTCGCTGCGAGAAAAGCACGCTCCCTCCAGCGCTACAGCCGGGCAGCAAGGGAAGTTCTGCTTACCTGCCCAACCGCAGTTTGAGTAGTCAGAAAAAATACAAGTAAGAACCAAAAATGATGTGCACTAATAAGGAAACCAACAGAGTCTTATTTCCTTAAATAGGTATTTTTAAATGACTGAATTTTCATTCTGAGATAGTGTCAGTCGGAAAACTAGTTATACTTCCAATGATCCAAGCACAGACCCCCAAAGTGAAACCATTTTCCTTACAACCAAGTAACAACTGATTCTACTCATCTGGTCTATCCTCCACAAAACAGCAACAGATTCAACTTCGTTGATATCCACACAGCAAAAGTCAGGATTAGTAGCTCAAATTCTACCTTAACAGTAAATACATCTGGGCAGAAAAAGCGTAGAAAATTTACACCCACTTTCCCGCCAATCTCTATTTAGAAATGTCCATATAAAGGATAGTACAACTAGGTTCATTTTCATGCTTTATAAACTCATCAGTACATCAAACCCTTCTGTCCGGGCCTGATGACAGTACAAGACAAGTACTTCAGCTCTCACCAATACCAGGCCTGATCCACTCCTGTCTCTCTACAAAGTAGGTACCAAAAAATGGTAAAATACCACAACACTTTTGAATCTAACTCCCTCTGTCTTGGGCTCACCTCCAGTTAGGTACTGGCATGACACCTGAATCCATGTTTCAACTCCAGCACAGAGTATTTATTTGGTCACCAATTCATAGGACTTAGCACTATTCTCCTTGAAGTCAACCTTGAAGCTTCTGCCAGCGAAGACTCTTGCAGGAGTAAGAGTTGTACCAATGAATATATATATGCTGTCAAAATTACCTGATTCCTTTGCAAACTTTTACTGGTAAGCACGTAAAGCTGCACTCTCCCTTAAAACTATCAGCCAGTTAACTGGCCTGCATATATTATAAACTAAGAATGCAAGGCTTCCTGAATCCTCTACGCAGACTCGCAACAGTTGATAAATAATTCTTAAAAGCGCACCAATCTACAAAATACTTAGTCATTATGAACTTTGATGCTTCACCACTGCCTATTTTCTTAGAAATAGATAGAAAAAAACCCCCTCTTTCCCCTCTGCTTGAAACCAGAAAGTTACATTTCTTATCATGCAGCCTATCTTAAGGACATGTCCAGCCTCTCCATCGGACTAGTCTGTTTTGCAGCTCTTTAAGCGTACCAGTGCAGCTATCAATACACTGACAGCTGGCTAAAATCTTTACTCATTCAAACCTGTATATAGCCCGGAAGTCTGAGGACTTTTCAAAATGAAAGAAAGCACGTTTGCCAGAACATTATGTTGTATGAAAACTGACTCCCAAATTAATTTCACATCATATCAATTTGGGCTACCTGAACAGCAATAGGAAAGGAATTAAGACTCCTCTTTTCCACTTTAAAAAAAAAACCAAAACACCACAAACAAACAAAAAAATGATATGGAAATCTGTAACATCCCATATATTCTCCTGCAGACCATAATTTTGGGCACTTTAACCTCAGAACTGTAAAAGATCAGAAGCACCAAAAGATGCCATTACAGCACTGAGAATAAATAAAATATTCAGTTCACCTACACATTTTACATTTTTCCCTTGTACCTTTGAGCTTTTATGAAACTGCATTCCCTGGCAGTCAGAAGTCACTTTAAGACAAACGACAACACATTTCCTCCAGCTGAACCCTGTCCAGCAAATTAGAGAAAGGATAAGAAACCAAGAAAGTTTGTCAATGCACTAGAAAACTAAATAGTATGAAACATGAATGAAATGTACCATAGAAGTATTCTGTAACAAATACAAAGACCTAAGTATTTTCATAACAAAACCATTAGGAATTACACCTTAAAACCCAGAAGCTGGGCTCTACCAAGATTTTACATCAGTGTGGAAACTGGTTTAAATCAAACTCCCAAGAGAGTAAAAAAAAATATTTCAAAATTGAGTTGCTGAAAATCATCTGCCTGCTCTTTTACAACATACCTTAAGTCTCTGTCCAGAAGCATACAAGGCAATTATACCCTCTGAATTTTTTTAATTTGTGTACTTTCCTTCTTTTTTTTTTTTTTTTTTTTTTTTGATTTGTTTATTTGGTTTCACGGTTCTAACAGGCTTGCGAGGGGTATGCTGAAAAACTCAATACGTAGAACTCTAAGGGACTGCTAAAATATCCATGTCGTTCACACTTAAAAAAATGCATTTCCTTTTGTTACAGATGCAAGTATTTGAATCAACTCAATTACATTTTCTCGCCAAATACATTCAGCATAGCTAATGATTAATGAATATAGTGCTTTTCTTTTTATTCACACAGGCTTCTCTCCAAGAAGAAAAGGAAGCCTAGTAATTGAAAATTACCGTGTCTCAAACACTCTGCTGCTATTGGTGTGCATTACCTACTGCTCTTGCAAAGTGGAAAAAAAAAAAAGGAAAGTCTCTAACTGAAGCAGGATTCAATCTTCTTTTTCCAAGTAATTATTTTTTTTWAAAAAAGAGAAACTTTACCTACAAAATCCATGAAAATATTTTAAAAGGTACAAATTTAGTAAGTCGGGGCATTAAATTCAAACGTCAACGATACTCTTTAGATTACTATGAAAGAATACCGCATTTAAATAAGATGGTTACTGGGTTTAGATTTAAAAAAAACAACAAACAACTATGACTTTAAAAATGCTACAATGCAAAGTTCTACTGTGGATCTCATTTTACTAGGAAACAAGGCAGACTGAAGGCATACCTCTAAACTTTTGATTTCTCGTCAAAAACTTCGTTTGACTCTCCTCAGTCTGACACTGCCCCTCATTAAGGACTCGGATCGGCAAGCAGAGAAAACTTCAGGTTAAAAAAAAAATAATTCACTAAATAGCTCTGTTTTTTCCTTTTATTCCAAAGCCTTTTAAAAATTAGCAGTGATATCTTAAGATAGCATTTTAGCCCCATCAGCTACCTACAGGATGCTGCACGTTCTTTTCCCCTTTGCTAGAGACAGATTTTACGGTACGTGTTTTCTACAGGAGTCTCTGGAAACATCAGACAGCTCGTCTCCGCTTTACGCGACTTTATCCAACCCCGTCAATCACAACCTCTCCCTCCGACAAGCCGCGTTGGCAGGTAAGCTCTCTCTTACCCTCTAACTCGTACGCGACGGTGTAAAGCGCGGCGGCTCCGCGGGGGCACCGCTCCGCTCCCCTCCCTGCGCGGCGCGGCCGCCTGCGCCCAAACACGGCGGCAGCGCAGCGGCGGCAGTCCCGGCCGCGGCCCGACGTTCACGGGAAGGACTGAGCCGCCCCATCGCTCCGAAAAACCTCCCCCTGCTCCAGGGGCCGCCCGGCCGGGTCCCCGCACCGGCGGCGGCTGGCGGGGCAGGCACCGGCAGCACCGCCCCCCGGCCCAGGGCTCCCGCAGGCCGCCCCGCAGCAGCG
The DNA here is from genome assembly GCA_030449065.1 of Oceanodroma leucorhoa. Classification (NCBI taxonomy): domain Eukaryota; kingdom Metazoa; phylum Chordata; class Aves; order Procellariiformes; genus Oceanodroma; species Oceanodroma leucorhoa. The sequence continues at coordinate 2,659,693 of JASVER010000048.1, forward strand.
GGACGCCGAGCGGTGGCACCGGCGCACGGAGAGGGGAGGCCACGGAGCAGTGGAACTCCAGCCAGTCCCGCGGCGGCCCGGCCCCGGCGCTCCCGGGCCGGGCTCCCCGCCTTCCCCGCGGCACGGCGGCTCCAGCGGGCTGCGCCTACCTTTCATCGCGGCGAGCACAAAACACATCATTTGTCAGGGGCGAAGCAGCGGGGAGCGGAGCGCGGCGGGCAGGGAGGCGGGGAGGGGAGGCGGGCCGGGCCCTCGGCGTGAAGCGCCGCCGCCGCCGCCTCAGCAGCAGCCGCCGCCGCCGCCTGCCAGCGGAGAGCCGCGCCGCGCCGCCATCCCCCGGCCCATATGAGGCTCCATGTGACCCGCTGACATCAGGCCAGCCCCGGCCCCCCGCCTTGTTTACACCGCTGGCTCTGTCCCCTCCCCTGCCGCCGCCGAGGGGCGGCGCGGGCGGTCACGGGGCGAGCCCAGCCCGGCAGCACCGCCCCCGCCGCCCGCCTGCCCCCGCCCCGGGGCCCTTCGACCCGCGCCCGCCGCAGCCCGCTGTCAGCGGGGGGCCCGCCGCGGCCCGCGGGACTCGCCGGGGCCGTCCGGCCACGGGGGCACGGCCCCGCAACCCGCCCCGCGGCAGCCGGCCGCTGGGGAAACCGAGCGCGCAGCGCCCCGGGCTTGGCCGAATGAAATAAAGACGAGCGGAGCGGAGGGGCCGCGCTGCCGTGTCAGGCCGGGCAGACACACGCGCAACGGAGCGGGCGATAACGATAATCGCTTCTGAAATAGGCGACAGCACCAGCAGCGTGCTTCCCTTTTCTTCCCCCTCCTCTGCTGAAGTTCACCTTCCCCCCCCCCCCCCGAAGGATTTGTAAGTGTTGTTTTAAGTAAAAAATAACCGTATTGAAGCTACTTCTCGGCATAACATGTCTATACACTTCATAGTCGTTGACTTGCTGATCAGGCAGAACAGCATTTACATTTTAAATGTCTGGTGAGGGGCTCATATTCTCTTAGGATTTACTTGGCATGTATGAAGCAGCATACCACTGCTGGAGTTACTTTCATATACTCTATTGCATCAGCTGTCACCATAGTTGTCACCATACTGTCAGTTTGCGAGATGAAGTTTTGCACCATCAGTACACACACATCCATGCTACAAGAGGGATAGCGCAAGACTGAACACAGAAAAAAAACCCCAGCCTATGGAAAAACCAACACTTTGGTGAAAATTGCATTAACAAAACCAATATTTTTTCCAATTCCTGTCTTAACCACTGGAAGAGAGTGTCACAAAATATGAAACTGCAGAAAAGCATTGATGCATTACAAGCTATGTAATAGGGGACAGAATATAACATTTCATAAAAATTTAATCAGAAGTAGAAGCATTTAATGAAAGTAAGACAAGGGAAAAGAGATAAACAGAAGCCAGAGGAAGCCCTATATTTAGAAAGAGCCTTTGAGATGAGGACAGTGAAACAATCTGTTATCAAATGGCCCCTAATGGCTAATTCTTACCTATTTCTTTAATGAGTTCTTAATACAGTATGATATTATTTAAACATGATAGGAAGCTATCCAGGTGTACTTACCATTTATCAGTCTCGTCATTCAAGTCCCATTAATGCAAAATATTGTTTCAAATCTTCCTTACTTAAAAAAATTCCAAGAGCTAATCTGGTGTAGTAGTGTAAATTTAGCAGATATCTTTGGCATAAAAGTTTTTGATCTGGGTTTGTCATCCTTACCTACACTAAGCCATTCCTACCAATAGCACACACGTATTGGGAGATACTGCTCAGAAAAGTTACAGTGGCAGATCTGGTCCCAGATGGGCTTGTGTTCATGGAGTTTTATCCGCAGCACATGTTTTAAAGTTGCAACGTACTGAACAGAAACCTTACAGGACACCCTGGACTGAATCAAATACCACTAACAGTGCTGTTCAGAGCTCTTCAGAACCTTGAAAATACTTCTTTTTTACAGGGGCCAGCTGCTGCTGCTGTGGAATGTAGATGTGGTCAGAAAACTTGCAGCACGCACAAGAGAAAAGAATGATGTCTTAATATATTGTAATGTGGAGTTAGATTGTTGTAAACATTTCACTCTGACACAGCAAGTAATGTCAGACCTATGGCTTGAAAAATGTCACAGTCCATTAGCGCTAGTTGTCTTGTCAGACATTTAACCTTAAGTACACAGCATTACATTATTACTGATCTGTATTTGTTTCCAGTCCAACTGAAATGCAACTGGTAATCTGGAATGACATCTGATGTGCTAAATGGCTTCAATAATAAGCAGGCGACACAGATCTTGCATTCTTACAAATGCCTTACAACGGTCGCTTCATAAAGTTATAGAAGATTGGTCATCAGACATTTTAAGTGAGAAGAGCATACTTAAAATAGTCTATTATTTTTTACCAATATCCCATCTAAAGCCACCTGCTGACTGATTTTTGGATGTATGAACACATCCATTCGCACTTTAGTTTTCTGTTTTGGTTTGACCTCATTATGAAAATTCAATTCAAAATCTGTATCCTCCCAATTTACCAAACTATTGCAATACTGAAAATCTCACTCGAGTTCAGACACCATATCAATGACAACATAAAGCCAACGTGCCAGTCAAATGATACTTAACTCAGTATTACAGTTCACTCCACACGCAATTGCTCTCACTGGTTTGTACAGCAGGGTTTCATCTGACTTATATGAAAGCTTCCTATTTTCCAGAAGCTTGTACTCTGTTGTTACTTAAGCATTTGATAAATACCACCAGACTGCATGCTTTTCATAGAAGTGAGAAACTACACCTCAGGTTACATGCAATTCCTTCCCTGATTTCTGCATCCAAAGACCTCCTGAAGGTGTCAAATCTATGTGTTAATGGTTCAGACTAATTAGTGGCCTGAAAAGTAGACCCTGACCACAGCAGCATTCATCCTTCGTGCCACCTTTTCTTCAGAAAAGACAGTAGTGGGTCCCAGGGGGATGGCTGGGCCTGCTACTCGACATCCAAGTCACCATTGCTCCCTTTGCAGGGAGCACGCACGTCTCCCACTTACGTACGTGCCACCAAACGCGGGTGGTTCCAAAACTGCACTGCAGCTTGCCTGTGGCTCCAGAATGTGGCCATTTTGGCGAAACGGAAATTTGCATTTCGGACTCAGCCCTGGTGGGGAGCAGGCTGCCCAGCCCCCACGCGGCCATGACCTGACGGCGGCCAGCCCGGAGCAGTGCCCAGTCCTTGGCGCGGCTCCGCGGGAGGCGCGGCGAGCTTCTCCCGGTGGTAGACCACTCATGAAACAGCGAGCACTGGGAGGAGGCCAGGGGGATGCGAGATGTGCTCCTGCCCTTTCACGACAGATAAAAATGAGTCAAGGCAGTTGCACGCTCGCCTGCCTTTGATGTGCCAGTCCCGAGGCTCCCCGCAACTGAGGGAAGCCGTGAGCACTAAGGGTCTGCTACGGCATGAACTTAAATTCTAACCACACTCAAGCATCCAGGAACTGTAAATGTTAGATTACTAGCTTAAAGATGTTAACATATTGTGTAACCTTATCAGATATTGTTCTGGATTGTATCGATATAAAAGGTGTTCAACTTGTTAGCCTAACCACAAGCCTCTGCAACAACCGGAGGGAAACAACTGTTTCTAGCAACCTTTTCAACCTCTGCTATGCAAAAAAAAAAGTGTTAAATTGCTAACAGAGAAAGGGGAAACACCTATGTTGGCTATTAACACCAGTAATCGGGGAACCAGTATTTAATTGAGTATTCTAAGCACAGGACAGAAAATACTGAAAAGCTCCTCTCCTCCACCTCTTTCTAAGGCTACTGACCAAAGTAATAAATTCAGTTTCCAAGATGAACCAATAACTACTACCTACTTGTTCAAAGACATCCCCAAACAAAAGTAGTTTAAGTGCAACTAATTAAAGAGGGATGTTTATGTTGTCCTAACTTGGAACATGAGTGGAGAGCATTTCTGCAGACTGTTGGGTCATGTTTTGCATTCTTGCCTAAGTGAAGCTGCATGGTTAGGCTTAATTCAGGAAGAATTTTGAGACTTCCTTATCACTAAAATTTAAGATTTGAATAATAAATATAGGATGTAACCACCACCTTCCTTCCCTATAGAGGAAAAAATGCTCTTAAAAGAAGAAAATGTGTCATGTAATAACCCCCTGTCTGAAGGACATGTAACCACACAGGGTTGTTAGGAAGCTGAAGCTGTCAAACCACTCTGAGGTACAGCATTTACCCACCGCTCAATCACTGTCACATACACAACTACATGCAAATCCTCTCGCAGGCAAATGACTGTACGCTGCATTCTCCCATGGAGATGAAAATTTAACTTACTGAAAAAGAAATGCGATATAAAAACATTTCAATAAATCGTCCAGAGCCTCCATATTTTCAGTTTTAGCAGAGACAGCTTCTTCACTTTGTTAAAACAACCTAGAGCTAAGTTTTCCGCATATGTTTTTGCATAAAAAAAAGGGCTTAGACTGTCAGAATAAATTTACATAATCATGCATATTTTTAATTGTTTTTCTAAAGTTTTCATATGCTTTTAATTAAAAAAGTTCTTTAAAATTTTAGGAAATCTTGTATTGATTCAAATAGATAGCAGTAACATTTAGAAAGGTTCAAGTGTTTTTCAGTACCTCAGACACCTATAGAAAATTTGTTTCTTATCAACATTTAAATAGCTCCTTTGAGGAGTTAAACCCTGCCCAGAGAAGGTGACAACAGCTACCTGGTAAATGGGAAAAAGCAGGTGATACTGAAAGCGAAGCCTTTCTCCAACTGCAACCCAATCACACGTCCTAACGTCAGGTGAAGTGTTCAGTTCGCAGCTCATATTAGGGGTGCAGCTCTAGATGCAACACGAGTTTGAAACACCCAAGTTCCAAGTGTCGGAAAGCTGCGCTGTTGCCTTTTTGTCTTCTTATACAACAATAATCATAGGTGAAACCACTCAGGGGCAGCAGTCACAACAGCCTTGTTTACCAAATACATCCAAAACAAAGTGTAGGAAAACTGCAGCTCTAAATAATCTTGCAAATACAAATCACAATTCTGTCCACCCTATTGACAACCACTTTTTAAGGGGTTTCTGATTGGTATATCCAACACCCACAAAAAGAAAACTATTGTTSTTTAACACATTTCCCCCTCTAGATTTAGTGGTATTTTAATCTTCATTTATTTCTAGCCCTCCAAGTAGCACACTGTCGAAGATGAATCTAACTGAGGTTGTCCTCATTAAGTTGCCTCTTTTTCATCTATTTAAAACTGCTACTATGCTGACCCTGCAATCATACCATTTTGCTTCAGACCAAATACCTGCCTAAATTCTTGCTGAGGAGGTGTGCTTTTGTGCAGCATGGGCCTGCAGCTATATATCTTAATCAAGCTATTTTATAAACTACCCCACAACTTCCAATCAAGTACATTGCTACCTACAACTGTTGAACTGGTTGCTGTGCTTTGCCGAACAGCTGCTACAGTTCTGCACCTGGTGAAATGAGGTACGAGTTGAGAAAATGTTTTGGGGTTCACCTGGATGAAAGGTAAGTCCAAAGTCATTATTATCAGCTAGGAATGCTGTTGGCAGTAAAAGATTTTAAAGATCTAGTCAGCTGGATTGTCACCGAGTTTCCTCTGACCTTGAAATCCCTTCAAAAGATATCATATTTGCTGCTTTTAAAAATGTAAGGTAACAGCAGTACACCTTGGAAATAAAGTGATTAGAAAGATGACATTATGGCCAATTAATCATCTGCCACCAACTGCAAGTGGGTCCATGAAAAGATTACAAGGTTATCAAGAAATAGATCAAACTGGACTTAGGAGCATCCCTCTTTTCTCTACATCTAAAATGGGATTATGAAGTGACTGGTTCTGGATTACTGATCACACTGCCACCGCTGAGTCYCTGTTTGATCTTGGAGAGATTCTTGTCTGTACAGTTTTGAAGTTGTCTTAGATCACATTATCAGATCTTTCTACAATGTCCTAACATTAATGCTGCCAAAAAGCAGGAATTGTTTGAAAGCTGTTATAGCTCTCTTTTTCGTGCATAACCTTACCTGGCCATTTTTGGCCAGCGTGGCTTGTCAAAAACTGCAGCTGTGTATTGTCCAGCATATCCCTTTTGGTGGGGTAAAGTCAATGGATGGTGTAAAACCTACTGTTGAGATGACTGTCAGTAGCACAAAGAACAGCAAGACACTGGTTATCCTCAAAGAAGCAATTGTTAGTCCCTTGTTGCCAAGGATCATCATTGTATAATCATTTTTTGGCATAAACAGGCTCTACAAAGAACCACCTCTTTCCTTGTAAACCTACTCAAAGGAAATCRTGTTGGCTGTAGTGAAACATCTTCAACATATTTTGGAATCTTCAAAAGTCCTTTTGCTCCTTATCAGCTTGATGTTCAGGCTTCAGTAGCGCAGAAACAGCCCTTGCGACGTTGCTCAATTAACAACTGAACATCCTGCTGGTGACGAATGAAAACAAATGCCTGGATGCAGAGATACTGGCCATCAACTGTACAGGTGCTGGTGCCTTTTGGAGGCCTGCTGAGAGCAGACAGAACTGTGTAAGCGCTTTGGTCCCTTTCTGAAAAATACCTTAGTAGTATTGGAAAAGTTTTTACTTGTCTAAAAAGCCTCTGGCCTGTACCCTTTTTAGTCAGTTTTATGGGCAACAACTGAGTTTCACAAAGTATTAGGTCCAGTTCCCAAAATTTAGTGCATACAATCATTTGCAGAAGGATTGCAATGCTCACAGGGATGCCCTGTTTTCAAGCATTCCCACAGGAAAGGAAAAGGAGAACTAGTAAGAATGCTCCAAGCCCTCTTGCTTCCCCCAGCAAATTTATGACTGACCTGACCACTGGCKTCAAGTCTTTAGCCAGTTACGTACCAGGGATAGGTACAGTTTTTCCTGAGGCACACTGACCAAATGGTGGTGTTCTGTTTCTTTAATCCTTGGGTTTCTCTTTCTGCCCTCTTTTGAATCACCAGGGATGGCCAAGGCGGGAGAAAGGGTAGTAGTGAGCAGTGTGTGAGATGAAGCGAGGCAGATTTCGTTCTCAGAATCTTCCCCACAAATGTGTCTGGCCAGATGCAGTGTCAGGAAGGAACCTAGTGGTTTTCTGGCTTTTTCCTGAGGAATGGTTCAACAGTCAAGATGATATGGGCATATCTCACTGAATCCTCTGCCACTCCATGTGGCTAGGGCATTAATAACACTTCAGCCTCTTTTATTTTCTCTCTGCTTATGGCACATGCTCTAATCTGTTGACAAACAGAATGCTTCAACTATGCTTAAGAATAACCAGAGAAATGTAATAGTCTGCAGTCTACAGACAGCCAAACAAAATTGTTCCTTCTGCCTATAAACTCTGGAAACTATGTCTAAGTCATAATTGCCAGGGAACAATTGAAGCAGTCTCACATACGGAGCTAAGGGGTAAGGGTGAGGATGCTTCATGTATTGAATTGGCCCTGCACCCACTTCCAGACTGAGCAAAATTAACCTGAGCAAAATGGTAAGTATGCCAACATTTAAATTGCTTCAGGTCATGCCCAGTGTCAAAACTCCCTCTTACGCTACACAAGACCGGCAAGCAAATTTTCCCTGTTTTCAAGAATGTGATTAAGATTAGGAATGTGAGCTTTAGTGGGACAAATAAGCTGTTCTGGGCATTCAGAGAACTTTTTTCTTTCATGGAAAATAGAAGCATCTGTCCAGTCAAGCAAACCAAGCAATGATTCCGCATTATGAAATACTATTTTTGTAACTATTGACACTTCAGTCAGTAGTGCCACGTGTCAATAGTGGTTTTATTGCTCACATTTAAAGTACAGCTTTCAGGACAGGATACATCTAAGTTGACGTTGTCTGATCAGCAGCATATTTCCTGCTCCKGTGGTCATATACATTATTTATACGGCTTTGCATGGGACAATATTTGTGCTATTATGAGGAAAATTTTAAGATCTGGCACGCYTTCTATGTCTCAATGCAAAATACAAGCTTAGAACCACACATGCTTTCTAAGACAAAGTTCCCTGTTAGGCCTCTGTCCAGAATTAGTCTTCAAGCCACAGCTTACATGGGCTTCTAAGCCTGTCTGACTCCCTCTTTTCCAGCACAGTACTTAACAGACAGGTCTTAAATACTGTGCATATCTCATTTTCTTCAGCGCCTCCTCAGATTAATACTGAGCTCCAGAACAGAAATATTGGCAAGTCTAACATACCCTCTGATCACGTACTAGTAAATCACTGTTAATTTTTCCCATTTCTCACTTACTGGTATTCTGATGGCAAACTGTTTTTTACAGATCAAATGCTATTGTTCTAATGAAACTTAAGAGCCRCTCCAGCAGCCTTCACTCCAGATGTCCTCCCCCACGGCACCATTACATTCTTAAATTTATCAAAGAAAATTCATTACTTCTGATGGTTACTGAAAAATAAACGGCAGCTGATTATGGCTTTTAAGGCTTCAACTTCAAGGATAACATAAACTTTAATGATCTATTTTCAAAAGTCAATACAGCCTCAACTATTGTACTTCAAACAAACAAAACACTGCAATACCTAYTTTGAGTGATAAATAAACAATCATACAGTTCCTGGGCATGAAATCCATACAGATAATTCCTTTGCATAATTCTGATTATCAGACATCATAAAGTGACACCGTTGAAGGATATTAGCCTTTAGGAGAAGCAAAATAAGAAGATGATTCACTCACAAAGGAAGATAATTATTTGAGAGCATTGCTTTACTAATAATCACCAAGTTCAGAGGAGAACACCTGCACAGTACCATCTTTTACTTTAAAAGGGGGGAAAGCAGTATTCTAAGCTGATGAATTTGATTACAAAGCAGAGCATATAGGGCAGACCACCTATAGGGAATGATCTATTGCATCATCTAAAACCTGGTTTTATAACCTGCATTTGTATTAATTTAGCTCAATACAGCGTTTTTTAATCCTATTTAGAAAGCAAAACAGGTAAAGGATTTAGAAACCTTCTCATCTTCTTAGTAATTTCGTCGGAGTTACTACCACTTGCTTGATAAGAATAATTTTAAACTCATAATTTAAAACTCATTAGCATACACCCATCTTACAGAAAAGAATCTGCCAAGCATTTTTCACATAGGCACATCATTTTTGATTATTTCAATTCAATTTTAAAGGATCTTTGACAGGGCTACTGAAAGGCTTGTCAAAGAACAGGGAAACATTATGACATTCTTTCCCCATATCCCTTTCCAGACCATGAAATATGAGGGACATTTCTAATAGAATCAAGGCTAATTTAAGACACCATTAATCTTTACTTTAAGGCTGCTGTAGCTGGGGAGGTTACCTTTAGCACATGGCAGCTGTTCTTCAGCACACATCTGTAGTCAGGTTCTAACACATACCCCAGTTATTAAAACACAAACTTCTTGACTCCAAAGCAAATGTATTGCAAGCATGTACTTTACAAGCTACAATGAGCAGAGATGCTTGAATTTCAATACAGGCGGTTGTTTTTTTTTAAAGTGTCCAATAATTTAAAAAGGTATCTGCTGCTTTTAATAATTCCATTAATTTTTAGCTGAAGGACAAAGAGTTGTTTTTTTTTTTACTGACTGGAAACTGCTTCCCCAAAATAGTATTTTTGCTATTTTAAGAGAGCCATTTATCTGCTCTCTAGCATGAACAACTGAAATTGATTTGTATTTTCAGTTAAAGTGCATCATCAGAGCTGTTATACTTTACATCTGTTCAAAAAGCCTATTATGATTACACAATCCACAGAAAAAGTTGCATGATAGCTACAGGTAAGATACACCGCATACAGCGGGCCAAACCTTGCCTCCTGTACACATCTGAGCAGTCCTGGCTCGCACTTTTGGGGCAAACAGCACTGATCCAGCATATTGGAGCACTGCTCTTCTGTGGACTGCATATAAAAGAACCAGGGGTTCTGCAGGACCTGGGACAGATGAGTAATTGTCAAGTGAAACTGAGAGGCACGTGAGCTGGGGTATGAAACAATGAAAAATGAGATCCATGCCAAAGAATAAAAAAACCAAGAAAATAATTACTGAAAGAAATAGGAGGTATATCAATAAAAAGTGAAAGACGAAAAAGGCTGTACAAGATCAAGGTATGTTAAGTTTCTCTATGTCATCACCAGAATTATAGCAGCAAGAAGAACCTCTACAATTCACTGATCAAAGGCAAAGTGACAGACTGCCCACTGCTGAGGTAAAGCCAGATGAGGGATGGAAACGAGCTCTTGTGCAGATGACTAAATGGCTGCAACCTGCTGAATGAAGAGATGACACCATTTTTTGACAAATCTGAGATGAATAGAAGCTGGATCACTTCTAATAGAAGAACTGAAGAAAACTTCAAAAGGAGGTGAAGAAGAACTTAAGTTCAGAGATATTGATGAGATCCGCACCAAAATACTGAGGGAGGAAGCTTCTGAAGCACTTCTGAAGCTAAAGATAGTTAATACAACACAAAATGAACAGAAATTGCTATCAAATAGAAGGAGAACTACCAATGTGAAATTGCTAAGGTAGGACAACCTACCTCAACGTGAAAAATGGAGAGGACTCACACTATTTTTACCCAGAAAGTCATCATCACTTYTTCTTCACAACGTTCTGCTTAATAATTTTAAAAAATCTTACAGAAGAGATGTATGGTAAAAATCAAAGGGTATTCTGATAGAAGCAATTACTTAAACATTACATTTGCCTGTAGCATGTTTCCGAACAATACAAAATGCTAGACAACTCTTTCTGAGCCTCAGTTTTGAGAGAATGAGAAAATACAGCTGCTTGACTCTCCTCCGTATCTGTGATACACCTGCTGTATTCCCAGCCAGTACTGAAGTGAAAAGGAGACAAGCAGCAAACAGCGCTGACAGAGCCATCAAAGCTCCGTACTTAAAATCAAGCTACAGGAATGCTCACCAATGCACAGGACAGAAGAGACGTTTCCAAAAACTAGCAAGTATATGCAGTTGCCCTCAAAGTTAGGAATGTATCAGTGCCTGTGGTAAAGACAGTCTGCTAACATTCTGCAGTATGCTATAGGTCCAACAGTAAGGGTCCCCAAACCTTGCTGTTAGGGCCAGCCTGTTAAGAGACGGCAACTGTATTTGATTTTGGAACTGGCCATTTTTCCACAATACAAGGAGGGAAAAACTGAGGTAATTCTGGGTCCTCAGTATCTTTGCATGCTTACACAGTCGGGGTCTTGAAGTCCCCTGGGAAAAGGAGAGAAATTACACRTCTGAACTCTAGAAACTCCTAAAGATCTCCGAGGAGAATGGTTAAGAGAAGGGAGGAATAACTGCTCCTGGGGATTGAGTGCCTTGTGTTCCTCGGGGCTGCAAGCCACTTTGTTCAGAAGGCATGATCTCTTTGAACCAGCCTCCAAGGGGAGCCCCACGGACCCTCCCAACCCACAGCAAACTTTCCGATGTGCRTTGACCTGTTACAGGAAAGATACACCATTCCAAAGCCCTAGACGTTTTACGGCTTTCTACCTAATCTTGCCTTCTCTTTTGTTTCATATATAGCTGTTAGCCTTGCCATACAGCATTCAAAACTACACAAAAGCCTTTATTCTATGTTAGACTTTTCCATTTAAGGCTGGTACTCTGCAAAGAGCAATATGCATAGTTTCATAAGGGGAAATGTGTGCATTATTTTTGCCTTCACAAACTCTAGCCCTTCCTCTTCAGTTGTCTAGTGATCCCAAACTGAAAACATGCCAAGACATTGCAATATAAATGCTTCATTGGTTTTGTCATCCAAATAAGAAAACAAATGTTTTCAAGCAATCATTATGTTTAAATTAAGCCTGCCACACATTTAAGAGTATTAAGAAGGAAGAAATACACTGAATYTTTGTATGATGAAATTGAAAGGAAAACTTTATAAAGCCTATATAAAAAGACCCAGATTCCCTGACACAAGAACTAAATCTCAAATCTGGCCCCAAAAATCCATGCAGGATCAGTGGTCTACCTGTATGAAAGAGGCAGCAGCTGGGGTTCACACTGGGGTTTCAGCCGGCACAGTAACAGTAGACAGGTCTGTCATTTTCCTAAGTGAAGAAGATGTTATCTTTGTCAGGAGAAAAATCGGAATATGTGTCGTACTGCTATACCAAATCCTCAGGTCTGATATAACTTTAGAGGTGTATCACAAATACTTTGTGAGCATTGATGACCATACAGCAAGGGCAAAAATCACTATGTTTGTAGAGGTCTTATGTCAGGTGAAAACTTTCAGGTGGTTCATTACAGATATTTCTCCTTCTTTAAAGGCTCAAATACTTGTTTTCATTACCTGCAGTGCTGATTCAGGTTATTTCACACCCAGCCATCTAGCTCCTTTTCGTTTTCATTTTCTCATGAAAATAAGAATGGCAACCTAAGGAAGCACCAGCTCAGCATTAGTTGGTCCTACGAATACCACGATAACGTCTCAGTTTGTAATTATTTTACGTACCATGATACCGAGTAGGATACAATCATCCAAAATTGTGAGACAATGTTCTGCCACATTTCATGTGCTTGTTGCTGGAGATGTGACAGATTCCTGATGTGATCCAAAATCCAGCAAAGAGATGAAACCAAACTTAAAAGACACTGGTAGCATGAGCACCTGAATGCCTGTACGCTTCTCACTCTAAGTAAGGTGAAAAATCTCACTAGAGATAGGCCTAATTGTCTTCCAAATTGATGAAGATAAAGGAATAAATAGGAAAGGACTGGCAAAGGCAACATGATGCTACCAATGGTGTACAGAGGGTTTACAAGAGTTAGGATTACGGCTACAGCAATACTACAGCAACTTGGTGTTTACTCTACTATTATAAAAAATCAAGCCAAACACAGCTAGGTCACATTTGAAAGCATTATATTGTCTCTTTAAAGGTTATTATTAGTTTACTTCCAGGTTATTATTTTTCCCTTATCACTAAGACCAATCAATATTAGTATGAATATTGTTATTCCTTCGTGGCAATTCTGAGTTTTGCTAAGGGGACTAGTGGGAGTGGCGTGTTGTAGTTCCTCCCGTTAGCAGTAGGCAATGCTGCGCGTACGTGCTGCAGGGTGCGATACCCCTGCCTGCGCAGCACTCCCACTTGCGCGTCAGCTACGTTCCTCCGAGAGCTGGATTTGTTGCCGTGAGGTCTGCAGAGAAGCCATGTTCAGGATCACTACTCAAAAGGCACATGCACAAATGAGGGACAGGATTGTCACTGACAATGCCTTATTTCTTCAGTTCTCCCACTAACTGAGTTACCATTTCTAATCTGGGATTACTGAGTTAGGGGAGTTTTCCTCCCACCTGTGAAACCAATCCCATGCTGTCTGTCTAATGGTTCATGTTCAGGTTAGCTAGACAGCAATGAAGGTCTCCCTGAATCGGTGTGGTGTGCACATCTTCCCCTCTCTAATTTCGATAACAAATGTGGCGGTGTCTTGACAAAACAGGAAGCTTTTCAAAATTAAAAGAGGCAACGCAGAGAAAAGAAAAGCTTCACATCACATTATTCCAGAAAGTTTGGAAAACACTAGTTTTTTGAACAGTAAGTATTTCCTGATCCTTTCTCCTGGTTTCTAGACCRCGTGGCTAAATACAGGCCCTCATTTGCTGTCTCGGTTAGCATAGTTTGTTCAAATACAAGTATGATAAAATAGTTTGAGGACTAAGACTTGAGATCAGAAACTCAGCAATGGAGCTTATAATGTGTTTCATGAAGTGTCAGATGGCCTGTAATGGAACATTTGGAGTAGAATTCAAATAGACCCAAGGTTGTAAGAGTTATTCAACAGTGAGTTAATGAGAGCACTCCTTTATAAAATGAAGGACTACAGAGTGCTTCTATTGAACCACAGCTTTTTTGAAAAGCATTTACTATGGAAACCAAGTTCTGTGAAAAGATCCAGAATACAAGGGAAACCACAGGTATGGTGTCTGAACCAGCTTTCTAACCAGGGAAACAAGAATTTTAAAGCCTGGTGGTAGGGGGTGATTGGATAGGAAGATAAAAATCCCTGTTCAACAAAAGCAATGTCTGGTATCCTATCTTGCAGACTGCAGTTTTTAGTGATAAAGAGCAAGCTGTTATACTCCTCCTCTATACCATTTCCCTGGCTTGAGAATATTTCATTAAAGCAGATTTTTAAAAAGACGTAGCCATTTAGAGTGGTGGTCCACTCGYCATAGGCAATTGTAAGCGCTACTGATCATTTGCCTAGCTGACCTCCCTACAGAGAAGTGCTGGAAACAATATTACAGAGAGGAAAAAAATCAGGTCCACCTAGGTATGTCTGGATCAGCCATTGGACAGAAAGGAGAAACTCTGCTGTGAAGTRGCACAGACCTGGTGCAAGGAAATGATCACAAAGCAAGAAGCCTTTCACCTCTGAGAAAYCAAAACTTACAGATTAAACTCCCATGTTCTATCCAATCTTTCAAATCCTGGTGCATCAGAAAATGGATACATGGGCTCTCCTTAACTACACGCTCCACTCCTCAGCTAACAACGCTGTTTATATACCTGAAATGTGTTTCCATGTGCACACCTGGAAGGTGTTAATTTCCTTTATTCTCTGTATCTGCAAAAACAGCTTCATGCAAAAGATTCAGTAGTTACAACATTACAAAGGTGCACTACCCATAAGTACAGTGTTAAAATAAGCCTTTCATGAAGAAGAAGGAGGAAAAAAAAAAGCCCACTTAAGAAAAACTATCTATTGGGTTTGTTCACTAGAACTAGATGGAAAGCAAAAGAAAATCTATGCTGCTTTGCAACTTCTTGTCAACCAGGTGAATCGAAAATGTGCTGAGCTACACATTTCAATATTATATGCCCACACCCAAAGGATGCACAGGGAGTGGAGATGAACAGAACTACATGTTCCTTCTTCAAATTGCACCTATTATCTAATATATCAGTAGAAACATTTCCCACAATAATAATATGCATACGCCTCAAAAGCTGTTTATTTGGCAACYGTGATGTATACTTCATTAAAGCATTAACTGGCATATCACCCTACTAGCTTATTGCAATGATTTAGGGAAAAAAAAAACAGAGCCATCTTTTGTCCATATTGTAAGCATAGCAAAAAAGAAGCACGGACTGGCATTTTCTTGATGAATTTACGCAGCTTTAGAACCACAGACTGTTTACATAGATGACACAGACTAAAGTGTTTGTCCTGCATTATAATACTGTTAAGTGAAGACAGCTGGGTTCTATTCTACCAAGAACATCAATCAATAGAGCTGCCAACTAAATTCAGATGAAGAAACCAGTTATCGTTGAAAACAGCAAAAGTCAAAGGAAAGGCAGAACTGGATGTGACTAGATCACAGATTGTGTTTAAAAAGTTAAAAAAAGAATCAGAATGACTTTCAAATTGAATCAATTAAATGTGGAAATTAAGAAAACAAAAATGCTGCACTTTGAGTTGTCCAAGAGAATAATGGCTCCTTCAGTAACGTCAGTAATTCTTTCCCACCTTCACTAGGCCCGGAGAAAATAAATGGTACCTTTTGGACAGCTGTTTTGTACCTGGTGTTACTGCAAACCAAGCCTGCAAGCTGTCCACGTAGTTCAGAAACCACTTCCTCTTGCATTGTGATTTGCAGAAGACTTCATCGTGCACTCAGAAGCAGTTATTTCAGATTACATCTAAAACAAGCTGCAYCACAGGCAGAACTTTGGGTGTTCAGTTCTTCACCTGGATATTCTGGAGGAGGGCTCTCAAATGCATTTGGCAAGCAGTACTGATAATTACATACTATTTTTAATACCCTAACGAAGAACTTGCCCAAAACACTTAGGGGCAAACTGTTTTGAAAAGAGCCATGCTGTGGGAGCATGTAAAGGATTATGTTAAAAATACTCCATTTAGCMTGCAGTTTAAGCAGGGAGTGAACCAAAACACAAAATATTTCTACACACAAAAAAGCTAGTAGGCACCTTCATATATTTATCTCTTGTGGCTTCTCTTTGGGTCAGAAATGACCACAGTGCCAAAAGCACAGCGCATCAATGATTACCCAGTCCTATTTATAATTCCCATATGCCAAACAACTGTGACAGAAGACTCACCATAAACTCCATCATATTGCATTTATAAATAATACACCGTTTGCTGAAACGATTCCACAAATAGCAGTACTGCGCATCTGCAGTAACATAGGAAGATAGGTAAATCTGCATTATTGGCAGGTTTTTAAAATACCTATAGGCAAGTCTGTAGTTTGTCTATGGCTACATTTAGTGCAGCTGGCATGATCCAATCTGTGCATATTTACTGGGTATAATGTTACTATATTTAATTACTAGTGTATCCAAATATATTTTTGGGAGGGTAAAAAACTGAGGGAGTGGTGACTGAGTCAGGATCCCACATATTAGATTTCCATTTGGAATAGGTTTCCCAAGGTATCTAATTTCACTTGCAGCACTGTATGTCTGGGATTTCTCAACATCTAATTGATGGAAAATATCATGTCTGTGTTTTAATCCAATTCCTAAAAGGCATTCCCTTTATATGGTTATAAGTACTTTAGCTGGGTATGCCAGCAGACTTCTTGGTACTGCCATACCAAAGAAATCATGTTAGATTTTCCATAACGGGCATAAATTCCTGTGGCTCCTGGGTCTTGGCTTTTTTAACTATCAACAATAAGTCCAATGATATAGTCTTAGTCACAAAATAGTTGGAACATCAAGTATTTGAAATTTATTTCCTAAAGGTCTATACGGATCAAAAGAAATCCTTGAGTTAAGACTGAGTCCTTCAGGAATGAGGGAAAAGAAAAACAAAGTAACAGGAAATCTAATGCTAACTTTGACATGATAAGAAGGAATAAGAAATATCTAAAAAGAAGCCTCATTTGTTAACACTGAGTCCATGTGTTGGGTAGGTATATCAGGAAGAAGTATTTTGCTAGGAGAAGAAATAGCAGAAGATATTTTTAATTTAAGTTTACGAGGATCACATTCACTACTGATTTATATCCATTATAATTGCACTTTACAGTAGAGTTACTTTGCCTCTGAACCATCAGATTGGAATCTGATTCTGCAGGCGTATGATTAGAAGCCCAGGGATGGGTACCTGCTTCATTATCATCGTCTTTACAACGAAGACCGGCAGAATGGACACAAGGGAGACAAATTACTATGCAGAACTAGAATCCAGCTGTTGTTCCTCTGCTCTACAAAATGGATCGCTTTGTCTGGATCTGGATCACAAAAAGGGTCACTGAGAAAAATTGTTGATTAATTTAAAGAAAGTGGAAAAACAATAACCAATAAAAGATGCGATCAGAAAAATAAACGGATAGATTCATATCACCAGTTTCATTTGCAATTACATCATCATCTCTCTGGGGTGTACTTGGCTCCAGCCTGTTGGCAGGGCCAGCGTACAGTTCAGAGGAGCTGTGAAGTTCAGATCCTCAGCAAGCTATTCAGCACCTCAGTGATCCATCCAGACCTGCTCTTCTGATCAAGGCCCATCCACACTAAAACACACGAAGGAACACTTCAGCCATCGTGTTCCAATTGCTGTTCAATTCCCGAGTGGCAACAAACAGCTTACTCAAAAATTACAGGTCCAAAATCCAACAAACGTATTGCATAAGTGGAAAAAAAAATTACATATATGATTTCTGAAAACAAAGTTACTGATTCTGGTTTTATATTCACATTGCTCCAGGCACGTATAATTTTAAAGCTGAGACTGTTACAAGCTTGTGCCTTGTGTTAAACTAAGTATAGTTTATATACATTGTTTGTAACCTAACAATTCAGATATGCTTATTTGTAAGCTAAGTGTAGTACTAATCACATGAAGACAAGGGTGTAAGATCCTACCATCACTATGAATAGCTCCTATTAACTGTGTGCATAATGGCAGAACAGATTCTCCCTATTTTCAGTACTTACCACATTGAAAGCTCTGAAGAATTACTGCTTAGGGAAATTCAGGATTCATTAACAAAACGAGAGTCCAAAAATCCGTACTCCAGGAAGGAAGAACTATATGGAACTGCCATTTCCCACTTACAGTACAGAATAGACAAAATTCAATTAAACCCGTGTAAACAAGGTTGCAGACACAAGAACAAAACCAATGATGCTTTGCCACAGAAAGAACAGCTCCTTTGGGAAAAGAATAAATCAATATACTTAACCTTTACATTCCAGAGGACTGCCGAATCACCTCACTTTGGCAAGGACACTCGTGTAAACAATCATCAATTAAATTAAAAATCTGTGAGAAAAATCTAGTTGAATTCCTTCTGGAATGACTCTTGCGGATATAAATCAAACACCAATGGAGGGAAAGAACATAATAACATTTCCTATAAAGCCAAGGTTTATAATTCTTCAAACACCTCCAACCAATTAAGTCCATGCAGACCTTAAAAGCCAGTATCATGTATGAATATTCAGGCAAGCTCTAAACATGCTTATACATACAACACAAATAGCACCTCTAGCCCACTTATCAGCAAGGTTTCAGCTGGAACACCAAGAAAACAGTCAAAGATTCTGTGGCCCACTGAGTTTGAGAAGCCTATGGTTGCCGTGCTATGAAGGTGACTTCTCCATTTCAATGACAGCCAGAACAGGTCAGGTACATCCAGGCACGCCTGCAACCATGTCCAGCTAAGGGTCAGCAAACAATAGGTGAAAATGATAACTTTTCAAACCCTTTGACTGGCCCAAAGCACATGCGATTACATCTGAACACAATTATACTAGTTTTGCTACCCAAAACTAGTCGTACAGCTATTTTTACACAGCACTGAATGGTGCCATTTAGATATACCTGTAGTTTTAATTCAAAAGGCAGATAATTGAAACCTACTGAGTAGTTTCAGCTGACTGGGAGACTGGCACATCAGAAGACAGCATTTCGCTCTGGTATATCTACAGTTTCACATTCTGCTCATCAAAACTTTACTTAGTCTTATGGCAGCTGATGGAAGTCTTTCCAGAGACTGAAGTATACTGCAAATGAAAAAATAACCCYGACCTGAAGAGTTTCACCTTTAAGCTGTTAAATTAAGCTCTTTCATTAGTTATTCACCAAGAAAACTAACAAGCAATATGGTAGGGAGAATAAGAGAGTGACAAGGTTGCTTCTGCATGAAGTTGGGTAGTTCTAAACGTTAATCTTTCCAAATCTTTACATTTTTCTGAATGTAATTCTTCTACAGAACCAGTCATCAGGATCTGAAGGTTTTATGAAAAAGCTTCCCTTCTTATCTCTCCCGTCAGCCATGGGACATACGGCAGTAAAGCTGGCAGAAAGTATCTTTTGGGCATGTTGTAACAAGAATGAAAGCAAACCCTTCCAGCTGCTACAGGATTGTTGTGATCAGTCTGATGGACAATATCATTTTAGGTTGCCCGTCAGCTTTCCGGAAACACTGGCCTTGTAAGGGTGCATTACCAAAAATTCGGCTTTGTGCCTTCTGCAGCTGTTAAACTGCAGGAGACAATGGTTTCTTCACAGCAGAAGGGCAATAGCCATTCTCTCCTCTTTGCTCAAGCAGCAGCCTTGGGAGCACGCTCCAACGTGGAGAAGCTCTGGCAATTTAAGAGACCTACATTTCCGTTGGGAAAGAACTCCAGGCGCCCATTAATTTCCATGTGCCTCTTGCCTCCCAGGTAGCAGGGGCCTGGATAATACACTCCACAGGCTCCCCAGGAGACCAGGCATACTGTAAGGAAGCCTTTAATAGCTGATCACCACTGCGTACTGCATTTTGGTTTTTACAGAGTAGTTGTATGTCCTGCAACATTTAATCTGGCAATGCTGACTCCTGGTGGAGATTTGCCAGAGCTGAAACACAGGTTCTAAAGGTCATCTTAAAATATATTGGCAGAGGGCCTGGGAAGGAAGGGGGGTAGAGCTCAAAAGCAGGAGAGCAAGTTTTCCCCATTCAGGGAGTTCTTGAACAACCCCTCTCATTTTGGCTCCCTATCTTCACGGGTCAAGGTCCAATAGATCACAAGTCAGGAGAGCATCAGGAAAGAGGCACGCTTTTCCAAGATCCTTAGTGAGATAAAATTAACGCCCATTCTAATTCCATCACTTGCCTAGGGCAAAAGGATGCTATGCAAGAAAAAAGGCTTTTAGTTTTGGATGAACAAGGGCCATGAGCACGGTGGAGGTGCACCCTTTGACAGGTTCACTGTGTTTCGAGGGTTTGGGCACAACAGCATTTCTCCACGTTTCCCTGGACTATTACAAAAAGACAGCACTTTGCGTTAAGTTCTTCCCCTCCAAACATGCTCTGAATGGAACGTACAGGGCTGTGTTTCCTCTATCACAGGCGTGGCGAGCTCTTGGCACACACAACTAGCCCATTTATTCAAGAAAAATATACACCCGCCTATGCAAATACAGCCCATGGAAGGTTTCTTCAGTTGTCATGTCTCAGTTTCTCAGTGAGAGACTTAAGAAATCACACTTTATTCTGGCACTGTTGCTTTGATACCTCCATTTTACAGCTAGTGGACATGAGACAACTGGAATTTAGATATGCACTTGCCCAACTCAGAGGAAAGATTATGGCCAAATATGTTCTCATTAGCTTTCTGGCAGAGATACTGGAACTATTGCTGGCCTGTACGTGCCTGTATTAGCAAATGGTGTGCATAATGTTCCTACCACATCTCTAGCTGGAAGCTGTTCTGGCTATGACTTCTGCCATTTTGAGTATTAAACATGCCTTTGAAAGATTAAGGTGGAAATTTTCAAAAGACTCTAAGGAAGACAGGTGCTCAGATGATAATGGAAGTCAGTGGAGTTTAGCTTCTAAATGCTACCTTAATTAATTTCGGTTCCAGTTCAAACAGGACATTATAAAAAAATCAAGTCATGTTTGGAATATCAGAAACCATATTACTAACTTAAATTTTGCAATTTCTAAGTGATTAATACTTCGGTTAACAAGCCAGAAAACTTCAGACACCATTTCCTTTCCTGTCAGCCAGGTTAACAAAACACAGAACAGAAAGAATGTATTGCCCGGCTCTCCGTTCATCTTCAATAGTTCCTGTCACTAAGTCATTTGCCTCTACTGCTATGACTTTACACAACGCCAATGCCATAATGACCTAGCGCTGGCTTAAAAAAATACAGATGCACTACATCTCTGCAACTGCAGTTACGGAGAGGTTGTCAGGCAAAGGAAATACTTATTTGTATTATACATTGATATTCTTCAGTTAGATAGCAGTGTTACTTACCTTTTTTGTGTGTGTGTACTGGCCATTAAACTTCACTGTGACAGATTCCTATTGCTGAGGTACACAGTAAAACTTGGCTAGAAATGCAGCTGTTCAATACAGATGGCAAGACCAGCAGTGGCAGAGCTAGGACAGTTGCTTTCTCCCTCAGTGCTAACATCATATAAACTGATACATCAAGAATCAATCCTGTCTTCACTTCCAAAGGTTAGATTTGGTACAGTTTTGTTAAAGGAAGGAAGGGGTAAGTCTTGCAGAGAGATAATAAAACGGGGCACAGCAAAGCAGTGATTATTCTGCCTGCAGAATCAGCCTGCCCTGGGAAGATGCACAATAACATATAAGAAAGTAAATGTGCTTAGGATGGGTCTGGGAGAGAGGGAGGATCCTCTTCTGCTTGAATCTCTTTCCGCTGAGGAAACCGCTCTTCCCTTTGTAACCATATACCTCTTGCCACTTAACAAGTAGAAAAACTGATTGAGGAAGAAGAGTAACAATGCGGGAGCTATCTGAAGAGGAGGCGAGCGTGGTATTCAGACAAACCACAAGTTCTCATGCTCATTATCTCCTCACCAAATGAAGTCTTCTTACCCACCTGTGCATTGTTCTCATCCAGCTGCCCTACTTCTGTTTATTATGTAGCATTCATTAACTGGTTCTAGGGATAGCAATTGAGAGTGAGTAATTATCTCCCTAGCAGAAAGAATAAGGGTCAGATTCTTAAAGGTGACTGATGAAGGTTTAAAAAAAATTGAAATGAAAAAACAATCAGGCCTATTTTGCCACTTGGTGCTGCATAAAGAAAGCCTGGATTTGAAGATAGATACATACTTTATTTATACTCTAAAAATTTTGCATTGCCAAAGCAGATTTTGATGGGACACACAGATTTCAGAGGCTCTATACTGTCAGCTTTCCCTTCCAGATGAATAAATACAGTACGGCCACTCTGTGTGTTCTTTATTCAGAAGGTCAATTCAGTTATCAATGGTAAATCACAGTCTTCAGATCTGTTTCACTACAACTTTAGCACGTTATCACGCATCCAGGTAACATGATTTAAAATAGCAGTAAAGATACAACAGCACAGTACCTACCAGTGACTGAAGTGCACAGGTAAGGCTACTGGAGGGTTATTAATCTGGTTGGTGGAACATACTAAGCTTGTGCTGTTGGGAGGTTGCTGCAATTGTTACCTACGCTAGTTGTTTTTTATTATAATACAAACTTTCTAAGCCCATGATACAAACTTGGCTGAGAATACTCCAATTGTTATACTTTATTTTAGTGTTCCTCCAGTAGTTTCCTCGTTAGTAATTACAGAATGCCACTGGTTGCAGTGGTGAATCATAGTGGCCCACCATAGCCTACTGCTAAGGAAAGTGGTCGGACAAGGGTAAGGAAAGATGGAGCAGTCTGAGAAAAAGGATGCGTATCACTAGTATATAAAAGTTCAGGGGGCAACTTTCACGAAGTGATAAGCAATCCCAATTCAGAAAGTCTTCAACAACTTGACAAAGGTCTCCTTTGCAGCACTGAATGTTTCAGATACTTGATTTTTTTCTTCATTACAAAGCGTGGTCTTACCTTCCCTGGAGACTCCTTCCTAAATACCAAAGAGTGGTTCTTTTGGCACTGGCAGGGCCTGGCCTTCTCATGGAAAATATTTTTCTTCATAATAATTATGAATACTACTATGTTCTTGTATATAAAGAATAATGTAAAAGGCTTTCAAATGAGGAAGAAAGGGGAGAGAGGCTTTCCAAACTAATTTTTATATCTCACGAGGCAGCTATTACTAAAGACAAGTCTGGATTCCACGAGAGGAGGACAGACAGAGGGGAAGGGATCATATTTAGTAAGTGTCTGATTAAATTCTATCGCAAGGGAGAGAGAAATGAACTTGCAAAGTGTGAGCAGTGCAGYAGAAAACCATTTTCTGATTGGAAATTATTAGCATTAACACAACAAAAATGTTAAGCAGAAGCATCAATCAACATTACTCGTTCCCACTTAAAGCAGTCTGAATTAAAGCTCTATCTAAAAGCAGCATAGAGCCTGGATATCTACACAATAAAAATGTGCTAATAGAAAGCAAAGCAGTTACATTGAAGTGTCAGCAGGGGCTACTTCATCCCACAGAAATTTCAATTAGCTGACAGTGCCAAAAGTTTCCCTATTTACAGATGTTGCCAGCAGCAAAAATGAAAAATAAGGAGCATACTCAGGAAACAAGTAGCACTCAGTTGGTCTGTGTAACAGTTGGGAAGTCATCTCTCGGAGGAGGGATACACAGCATAGAGGACTATCACATAACCAGGAGACAGGGAAAGTTCTGTTCTGAACACACAGTGCTGGCTGAAACTGGGGTACTAGTTGGACCCCTAAACAGTGCTAGACCAGTGGTTTCAAGAAAGATGAGAAGTGCTTCCAACAGCAGCTGATAGAGTTCGCTTGGCCTTGTCAGCTTAACCGTCCAGGAGGAAAAGCTCGCATGCCGCTCGGACTGTGGGACAGTAAGTGCCAGACCAGTAGATGCGGATTCGCTCTGAGGCCATGGATTGATGGTTACCCTCAGGTCAGCAGCACACAGCAGTAATGCAACCCTCAATTTCTGTTTGTAGGACAGCTTCTGAGGCAGTTCAAATAACCACTCCCTAATCTACAATGGAAAAAAAATTAAGCAGAATTGCTGACCAAGGCTAATTGGGCTGATTTTGCCGGAAGGGGGCTAGGGCACATTCACACAGTACTACAGTTGGGAGCTGGAAAAGGATTTGTATCACTTCAGTTTCTCTGTGTCTTGGTTCTCCTTCTATAGTGCTTCTCTGTCTTGTTCAGATTTTGAGATATTAAAAACTGTGAAGTACTTGGCTCTGATGGTAATGAGGGCAACCCTAGATATGATTACACAGATGGACAGATTCTGCTCAAAATTGTCATTTTTCAGATGAACTTGTGCAACCAACACGCTCTCAAAAGACAGACTGATCCTTACTGGCAGGTATGTCCCCTTTGAGACACTATGGTTTATGGACTCGTTTTTTTTTTTAATGAGATTTTCTGCGTGCTGAGAAATAAGCATGAGAGGTCATGTTTGGAAAACCCCATCATCATTTACCCTAGCTTAGCTACAGATAACAACAGCTAAGCTGATGCCAAGACTGATCAAGTTACTACAAAATATCTTTTCATTTATACTTAATGTGACTACTTTTTTTTTTCTCAATAGTCAGTACTGAGTCCTTTAAATTAATCCTTTCAATTGTTAATGTGAAGTATGAGTTGGAAAGTCAGTTCAAACACTAAGTGGGACATGAACTTCTTCACAATGAATACTCATCTAAGCCATGGCTCCTGTATTGGAAGCCCACCAAATCAGTCTTGAAATGGGCTAAACACCATGTGCCAATCAGGAATGAAATAAAACGTTGCTGAAAATTTCAGAACACTGTGAAAAGTCTTGGCAACAACTTTAATTATTAGTGCCCCAGAGATTCACTGTATGTCTTGATTATTTTTCCATTTGCCTCTAACGGCAATTTTTATTTTTATTTTTTAAAGATTTAATTTGAAAATTACCATCTTGGAATCAGCAATCATCCAGTAAAGAGTTGAAAAGCACACAAGTCAGACCCAGGCTCTTACCCCTGGTGTAATGCCTCTAC
Source organism: Oceanodroma leucorhoa (assembly GCA_030449065.1). Classification (NCBI taxonomy): domain Eukaryota; kingdom Metazoa; phylum Chordata; class Aves; order Procellariiformes; genus Oceanodroma; species Oceanodroma leucorhoa. The sequence continues at coordinate 2,684,723 of JASVER010000048.1, forward strand.
TTTTTCACCCCTGTACTGGGAGTAGAGCACTTTTCGAGCAATCCTTTCGCTGATGGATGAAAAACAATTGCATATGTGTGCCAGTACAGCTAAGTAATTATTAGAAGCAGACACGGTAATGTTCCTCCTCAGAGCAAAACCAGGTTTTTTGTAGCATGGGTTTCATTACAGTGTTTTTCAGGGAAAAAAAAATTCTGTCTAGGCTCATCATGGAAATCATACTTGTTTCCAGCTAGTAGAACAACAGATTTGCATTGTCATTCARAAAGACTTTCAGAGATCTGAGCTGACAGATCCAAGTTCAGAGTAGTGGTTTATAATACTTATTAGTAAGCAAACCAGACTGTGTTTAGTAAGCAAAGCCGCGATTCTTTTCCCCAGAAATAAATACATTTGCAGCAGGTAATTGTTAATGTCATTCAAGTTCCTTTAGAATCACTAACACTCTACAACCAAAAAAACCCCAGTGCCCAAGTGTTACTCAGCCTGCTGGCTAGGGACCATGGTAAGGCACAGGACAGTGGCCTACGAAAACATTACAAGAAAGAGTACGAATAGTAAAAGTAACATAAATATACACTTCACAGAAACTTGGGTATGTGTCAATACCAAAGCACAGTTGGGAACTGATTTGCAATCACTGGCAGTGGCCTACAAAGGAATTTTTTGTGGCTGGCATTTTTAATTAACATCTTTGTAATTATAACAATAAGATTTTGCAATGCAGCTGTTTACCTAAATACTTTAAACTTTATTTACCACCTCCCCCTTTAGCTGCCAAATTATACTGAAATACAAAGGAATTCTGGATTTTTTTTTTTCCTGAGGATTACATGGTAGCTGGCTAAAAGAGATTCAGAAACACTGCACTAAGGAGTTAAAAACCTTAATAACACAATGGTTAAAATTTTATTAGATGAAAAATCTTACTATTTCTGGTGCACTTGAGTCAAGGAAGGATGGGCCGTCTGTACAGGGGACAATAGGAGTATTCCCTGGCTTACAGCCAGCTCATAATTCATGGAGTAGCATTATCAGCCAAAGTTAATTTTTTTTTTGATTAATCATCTGCCAGAGCTTGAGAGTTTGTGGCTAATTGTTCCATTCTTGACTGCAGAATGAATTAGAGAACAATGTGCCATCCTAAGCCAGGAAGGGAAAACATAAAGCAAACCCGTGAGCACACAATGAATAGTTCGGGTTAGTTAGGTACCTTGCTCTTCTGTTCATAAAGATGTGGTGAAAATCCACTGCTCCAAGGAACAGCAAGCATAAGCGATAGATGTTAAAATCCTACACCGTGTGCTCACAGGTGACTGGACTCATGTTGGACAGCTTGGTTTATGGAATAATAGGTTTGCACAAGGAAGAAAGGAGAGCAGGATCACATTAGAAGGTTAACTCAGATTTAAGAAGTAACTGAGTGAGGCAGCAGGTGTCTGAGGAATGATGAATGGGCAGCAATATAAACCAGACACCTTTCATTATAGGTGGATGAAAAATACTGTTTAAAAGGATATTACAGAGACATTCTTGTGGTTATATCTCTATGCTAGCAACGTAAATTAAAGGTCTGTTGGTACTGGCTTGTGTAAGTGAAGGACTGAAAAACAAAATTCTCACTTGCACCAACCATCATTGTTAATGCCTTCCCAGCCAAATCATCACATTCCCAGTGTGAGGGTTTTTTTAATTTTTAAGTTCTTTAAAATATATTTTTAAACAAAAAAGAAATATAAGATTAAAAATGCAAATGTAAAAAACCAAAACCACAGGCTACCACATTTACACATGAGCCACAATAGGGTCATTGTCCATGACTCCCTCTCATTCACATTAATAACAACATGTCTGCAAAAGAGCATGGAAAAACAAGATGAAAGCTAGGAAATATAATGTATTGAAATTCTGAGAAAAAAACAATGCATTCTCTGCTTGGGCTTCCCCTTTCCATTGAGAATGAAGACTTGGAGGAAAAGGAAACACCAGTGCCAACAAATAGAACTATTAAAGTAATGACAGAAAAGGACAGCAATGTTTAGATTAAACCTTCAAAAGATGGTTACCTAAACATAAATAACCAATGCCTAATACTATTAGATAGTTTTGGGTGAAGAAACAAAGTTGACTAACTGTAGAGAATGAACTGGTACTGACGCAGAACAAAAACAGTGACTCAGAGGAAAACGTGTCGTCCTAGAATCTGAGGAGATCCTGGAGCCCCCGTTCTGGAGCCCCATTTCTATGTAACACTATAAAAAAAGAAGGGTAGGAACATGCTTTTTTTAGCTCACCATGAACATGCAAATGGGTGAAGGCACTAGCGACTGCYGAGCTGTTCAAAGTACCAAAGAGACAACTGCGAGGAACTACTGATACGCAGAGCCTGGCAGCGAATGACAATCCATATATTCAAATATGAAAGAAAATGTTATCTTGTAGGAACTAATTATCACAGTCTTTTTACAAGTTACTCAGCCAAGCAACACATTGTCAGCACTGTAACAAATCACACCAAGTTAGTATTTACTAGGGCTAATTTCGAATGAGTAAGCGAAGGCAGTGAAAGCTTTACTGCAGTACATCTAACTGCCAAAAAAATTCTGAATCCGAGACCATATGCGCATAGATAATGAGAAGAAAAAGGTCGCACCTGTACACCTGCAAAAGAATTGGGTTCTGTGTGGAAAACTTTTCTTTAGAGAACACCTCCTTGTTTTCTTCTTGTCTTCATGGATCTCCACTGCTATGAGCAATGGAAGCAACATATGCCATAATGAGCAATGTAGCTTTTGGGCCTGAAATCCATACAAAAATAATACAGAAGAGCATTAAAAGCTGCATTTCAGTGATCATTTTCATGATGTGCAGAGGGACACAACATCCTCTCTCCCCTCTACCCCAATAAATGTTTTCTCTGTATATGGTAATATTACCGATATTGAATTCCAGCACTTCCCTACATACTGGGGTGAACTCCAAGTTCTTATACTGGGTATGCTATACATAGAAATAGAAGGAAAAAATGGAAGATCAATCTGACTTTCCTTCACAAACTGAAGAACAATATATAGAGCATTCTTCAACCATCAGTTAATTCTGAACAGGGGCAATGCTAAAAGTTTAATATGATTAACCTTCAGCAGTTATTATACAGTGTAATGAAGGAACATTTCATATTTATAGAAAACCATGTCCTTTCACAAACCTATTCACTTTACAATGCATACAGGTGGCTTCTGGAGAAGCGGAGGAGTCAGATGTCCCCATGATGTGACTGAAACGGGCAGCAGTCATGGGGACTGCTTCAGAGAGAACATAAAGGCTAGAGGAAAGCAAGGAGACTTGCCACAGGCAGTTGAGTAGAGTTGGTACTGCAAACACTACTTTGCTAGGAAATTTCTAGTCCCATACAGAAATTGCATGTGCAGCTTTTTCATGTGTGTCTCCAACAGCACTTCAGTTCAGATCAGACGTGTGCTTTTGAAGCAGCTCTCCCCATCACTTCACTACGTTTTGGTTTGCATCACAGAGTCGCCTCAAGGTGCATGAACAGGATTCCTTTCCGATGAAACTAAACTGAAGGGTGCACTCCCAGACAATATGTAATTCACTCCACCTGCAATAGGCTTCATGAGACCAGACTAGATCTACTCTAAAGTCAACAAACAGACCAACCCTGAAACAGGTATAGTGTGGATGTCAGATCCTCTGTGTCAAGTGCTCCGCCGTATAGAGCTGCTCCCTTTCATCTGCATGACTTGGTAATGTAGACATGCCTTTAGTGTTCCAGACTGGAGTCCTTATTCTCAGTCTACCTCAAGTTTGGATATGAATAAATTATAAACATGTACTGAGATGTTTGCACAGTTAATCAATGTTAATAAAAACAGATATTGATACACCGCCAATAGATCTTCCTCTGGCTTGTGGGTAAGGCTAAGAATTTATAATTTACTTCTGTTACACTGTTAATGTAAGAGATAACACAGAGAGCAAACCTATTCTGGGGAAAAATCGGAAAGTTATTCTGCTACTATGTGGCAAAAAATCAAAGTACAAATACAGAGTATAAGCAGTACAAAGTTTATGACATCAATGGCTCAGCACCACTTATATAGTTTTCACCCCTCCTTCAAAATTAAATGACAGCTTCATACCAACGCACCTGTATTCTGATATGTGGTACGATACCTATGACAGTTACATACATAGGTCAACGCTCCAAAAAAATATTGGCAATTGCGGCAGAATTATAGCCAGTCTCGCATATCCACTGTGTCTAGCGGTAAGACGCAATGAAAAATGGCTGTTATGCAAATGTCTATAAACATTCACTACCATTTCAATCACCTAAATCTGAAAGTGATAAATTTACTATCTGCTTTGTGTTTGCGTATAACAATAAACAACCAGCATGTGCCCCGAGGGCTAGGATTTCACGAATCATTAAACTTGTCACCAGGTGGATGTCTGTCATTAACTATAGTTTGAGCTGCTAGGAGATACGCGTAAAGACAGAATTGAGAAAGTTATGTGCAAGTGATGCTCATGAAAGAATCAAGTTCTGCARCTTGATCTGTGAAGGGAAGAACCACGGTCTTACACAGATATCCCAGCAGCCAGGGAGGGCTGACGAGGAAACTGGCTTTTCTCACAGCTCCCTGTGAGACTCCACATAGGCACAAGTGTGGACAAATAACCCTCAGAGTGAATGTGAAAGGTGAGCAGGTCCTAGGCAAACTCTGTGTAAAGAACTTAGAGCATCCATACTACTTTGAGTCAAGCGCTACAACTTTTTCCAACAATGAGAAACTGTCTTCGGTTTTGCTGCACAGAAGAGACAACTACAGAATAGGGTAAAAAAGATATTGAAAGATATTTCAAGTGTGATGTGAAAACCGGTTTTAAATCCCATCCATTAGGGTTCAAAACAAAACAAACCATTTAGTTAATTCCACTGTGAAACTTAAAACTCATTGTAGAGAAATGTATTAAAGGCTTTTCTACAATCACAAGAAGAGGAAATATAGTTGAAATGTGCATGTAAAATATGTGTACATTTTCCCTATAGAGATAATAAATAAACTAAATAGCTATTTTTTTCCTAATTATTTGCATAATGTGATAGGGTAATATATGCAACGGCACTCATATCTGCAAATTGCTCCTGAAAATTTTTGCACATGAAGAATGAGCCATTTCTAAGTAGAGTCATATTCAATTAAACCATATGATCAACATYAGTTTATACTGTAAAATACAGCACAGCATGATAGAAGCAAAATTGATTTTACTGCCTTTTAACCCATATGTACTGGAAATGTCAAGATTAGTAGGACGATAGTGTTGTGGGTTTTTTTAAAGTGTAAGAACAACGGGGGCAGGAGGGCTAGAAGGGCTTTTCTTGTACAAATATTTCCTGTCTTAGTCAGTGACGATAGAATTCTCTTTACTATGACCTTTGCATTGTCTTTGTGCCATATGCATCACATACTTTCTTAATCTTTTCTTTAACAGCCTGATGCCCACTACACATGTCAGTAGAGCAATGAAAGACTTTGATGTGTGTGCAGTTTCCATATAACAAGGATCACGTACTGATAAACTACAGCTCATTCAACATGCCCTCCCTCACTGACCCAGGACTTCTTTGCTATAAGCTTTCCCAGTAGGCTCTGCTCTCTCCTCCAGGAGCCAGGCTGCTTTGAAAGTCACTTTTCAGCCTGTTACAATGTGACCCATGGAACCTGCGGTTACAATTCCCAAGTGGTTAGGCAATGCCAAAACCCTTGCTACAGTCCTTAACATCCATCAGCTCCAGTAGCACAGGGTATGTATAGTTGTGTGGAGCCATTTCTTCCAGCTTCCTTGCTTTTTAAAGCAATTTCTGCAATGCATGAGCTGAGTGATAAAGTTAAATGTGCAGAGACACTTCAAGCTCCACCAGCAACCCTGATATTTATAGTCTTTCCTTAGTAAGCACAAATGACTCTGACTTCGACACTGACACCACCTCTTTATCAGCTTAAATATTTGAGGATACTCAGACTAAGGAGTTTCTATTATCTTAATACAAGCCTCAAACAAACACGCCTAAATTACCACCACCTGCTAATCGACAAGATTAATTTCTCCTCCTCCATGTGCGAGACTTCAGACCTTTTCATGTCTGAACATTGACAATCTGACAGTTTTAAGCTTACATCATAAAACACTGACAGTGAATGTGCCAATTTCAAGATGACTGCCATGAAAACATAAACTGTTTGACATTTAATAAGCTTGTGTTTTCATAGAAATACAATGTGTTATAAATGGTTTGTTTCCATGAAAACGCATGGTTAGAAATTAAACGGAAATACTTTTCTCAACACTAACCACAAAAAAAAAAATCATCTGTGGAACATAAACTAAAGATCAAGAAGTTTAGGATTCACATTTATATTAAGTAGCCAATGAAGCATCAAATACAGCAGCTAATAGAATTATTTTTACCTTTTCTAAAATTTGGAATAAAGATGTTTTTGGAAATTCATTTAAAAGCACCAAAGGACACGAGTGCTGCATTTGATAACGCAAAGTAGAGAGAGCTAACACACATGGATGAGGCAGTTTGGGAGAACTGTATTACCCTATTGGCAAATAGTCTGATAAGATCCCAGTTCCTTCCCTTACTGAAGTTAATATCTGTATAATAGAGTGAAAAACAACTAAATACAGTACGCCGTACTGCTGTGGGTATAAAGGAGAAGCTGTATCACTTTGGAATGAACAGGATCTTCTGGCTCTAAAACCAAGGGCAGTTTTTCTACTGATTCCAAAAGGTACACAACTTCCCTCTTTTCTCTGTGTCACTGCACCTGCCTTTGATCATCTCCTTTCTCTGATGGGAAAAGTCTCATGAGGAAAATCAAGAGTGCAACAATTAAAGAAGTGAAGGCTTCACATAGAAAGCGAAGCCTTCAAAGAAAAAGGATGTTTTTATGAATATATGTTCAGAGTATGCACGGCACCAGATTTAAATTAGTAGTTGCTCTCATATGCAAATTCCTACAGTATCCTAGAAGTGCTTTTTTGAAAGAGGCTAGGCACTTTTGCTCTAATCTTGTAATCTGGGCATGCTTAGCTTGATGCATGTAGGTAGTGGTGTGATGACTTACGATCTCAATGGAAGGAAACAGAAGTTTAAGAGCTTTAATGGATCAAATACAAAATTTGCCATCACTTAGTTCCTGTTGCCATTCCTTTATACACAATTTGACCACCTACTTTAGCTGAAGCTTCTGTATCTCTTCTTACCTAATAGGTGCAAATATATCGAATCCGCACACAACTTTTAGGTAAATAGTAACTACATCTTTTCCTCTTTCTTTTTGCTTCTCCTTTTGTTTTCCTTCTGTCTCACTAAAGCTCTAAGAATAACAGCAATCATAATAGAAATATAACCTCAAAGCTATTTGGAAGCAAATGTGTAGCAAGCACACAAAACCCATCAAAGGGGCTGTCCATTTAACTGTGTTCAGTGATCGCAAACTGGAAAACAATAGAAGCTAAAAGCAGAAAAGACTAACTTGAGCTAAAACTACTTAAATAGTCAATTAAAAACTTTTTCTGGATTTATTATCCAGCAATGAACTAACCTAATAAAGGGAATAGTTATTTTTGGGTATGTCACTCAGAACTAGCTTACCGAATTAATTTTTTTTTTTTTTTTTTGGCTTTGGGCAAATTATATTTGCACTTTGGTAATTTATCTATTTAGAAATAGAGCCATTTTTTAATGACAAGTGCCTAGGAGAAAGATTTTGTGTGGGGATTAGCAAAGGGACAGGAAAGGGAAGAGGGAGAATGGAATGATACAGGCATGACAAACTTTTGTAGTGGATAYGAAAGTCTCTCAACAATTGCCCAAATCCCACCAGCAGGAGGGCTCCATGTCAAACTAACACTTACTCATTCAATTTATAACTGCCGAATAGACTTTTTGGTTGTCAAAAAGAGCACTACCAAGTTTGATTTGGAAAGAAGCATCATGGAGGCTTACTATGCCAGTGCCATTAAGTCCCTTTGTATATGCAAGCCAAATCTGACACAATAGAACACGTAAGATTTACTGGACCACCTATAGCCACCCACAATACATTAGAAATACATATCTAGATAGTCTTTTGTTGCTTATCCAGAAGATATAGTAAAATGTCAGTCACATTCACATGCTCAGCTTTGGGATGTCAAGACCAGGAACTCAATACCTTGAGTCAAGAAAATAATCTACATGTAAGCCTTCTCAGCTTTGCACTTACCAGAATATAATACCACTTACTAGGCTGGACCCATAGTCTAACTGCAGATTTAACCCCGGAGTGAGGAAAGCAGTCTATTTGCAAAACAAGTGATAGGTTCCTACCTGGAGTGGCTATCATACGACCTCCCATCCAATGTCAGTGAAAAGCAGCAAATTAACATGCAGTAAAGGGAATTTTCTTGGCAAACTGGGCTTGCCAGGTATTAGTTTCACAAAGAATAATAGTAAGTTCGCAACCTATTTGTTCCCTAGTCAAGGTGCTCTGTGTCTCTTTTCTAAGGTTCCTTGTTAGAAATGGCTGGGGATTTTTTGGTGACAACGTTGCTTGCTTGTCAAAGATTAAATATTCCAGAGGAATATACATTAACGCTTCATCAAGGACAGGATTTCATACTAAAACCTACTCTCAAAACAGCTGACAGTGAGGTGGTGAAGTCATGTTAACAGGACATGGGAATTTAAGGTTGAAGTACCTGAACTGCCTTGTTTCTAGGCCAGCTCTTAAAGTCACGTCACCACAATCCCATGTGAAGAACTACTCACGCTGTTCCGAGTTTTCTTACCTTCCTCCTGAAAACTACAGAAAAAAACTGAGACTATTTCAGTGAAATATTTTTTGAAATATCAAAAGCTCTGTTTAACAGGAAAAGTATTTTCAGCCAGCCTTTAGTACCCTTATGTCCTCAAACAGCACGTAAAATCATCTTTTTGGATGACCCCTTTACTTCCACTTTTACTTCAAGGACCATAACTCTGGAGTAAGCCAGCAATGTAGGGAGGGAAAAGAAAAAAGAGTCAGAGTGAAAAAGGGTCAGAGTGAAAGAAATGTTAAGAGTTTAAACAGGAAACTTGCCTTATCTGTAAGAGTTGTCTTTGCAGCCAGCAAGTATCACACCTACATATCAGTTAGGTAACAGCAACAAAGATAAGGAAACAGTTCTTCAGACAAACATTGGTGGGAAGGATGGTTATCAACTGATGCCTATATCTAAAAGGAAATCACTAAATGGCTTTGGTCATATACTGGCTTTCTGAAACCAGAGGTTTCCCTACCGCTGTTACACAGAGATTAAATAAAGCCTAATTTGAATTTCCAGAAAACTGCAAGAACACCACCACTATTGTGAACTGGCTTTTGAAGTCAGTGGTAAACACCTCAAAAAAAAAAAAAAAAAAGAGAGGAAATTGCTTTCAGGGTGTGCCTAGCCTGTTGTTCACACTGCTACAACTCGCAACTGATAGTTTATGTTAACCTTAAACAAGAACCTATCATACACAGAGGGGAAGCTAAGGCAGATAGCAAAAAGGTCTCACAACAGTCTTAGTTTCTGCAGCAAAGTCATCATCGTCTTTGTCAAGGCTTCCTGTTTAATTTATTGCTTATATTTTTTACAATAACTCATTGAAGGTTCAGTTCTATTTCCATTCAAGTTAAGGATTTTACCTTTAATGTCAGTAAAGTTAAGACAGGAAGCTTCCTGAAGTCCCAGTTGCAATCCCTTAAAACCGTAACTTCTGCTTAGGTGAGATCTATTCCTTTGATAGAGCCAACAGTGAATCCAAAACCAGACAATACAGTAATTTAAGGCAAGGTGACTCCATTGGGGTTAAAGACGAAATCCAGGTTCTACACTACTGTGTCCTCTAATAGCAAGAGATAAAGTAGCAAAGGATATTCACACTGGAATTCAAAGGTATTCAGACATTCAGGATGTAATTTGGTACTTACTAACACTGACTCTTCCCCTGTCTGTCTCTCTCTCTGTGTATAAAACATATTTAGAAAAAAGTTATTCAATATTGTGATGCTTATTTCAATGTGTGCTAATAAGCACATCTGTATATGCCAAATCATGCATATTTTAACTATGCTTTTATAGCGCATATACAGTTGATTGAAAGGAAATCATTAAGGCATTACAGAAAAATTGTGTTGTCGTATCATGAAAGCGCTCTATTTCTTCTCCTGTTTTAAACTGAAACACAACTATTAAAATCCAACAGGAAATTCAGCTGCTCCCCTATACTAAAATAACACCAGGCGCCATGTTTTCAGRGTCTTTCAGTTTAATGAAGAATTTTGCGTAAGAAATTTGTATGTAAGTATAGTTTAGGTAAGCAGATGACCATCTTCCCACCCCTCGTGCAAATTACAAACGCAAATGCAGATGGCATTTATGTACTCAGAAACATGAACTGAAGTATCTGTCACTACCTTTTGATCCATATAAAACCCACTAATCACTTGTACTCTACTCAACTATAGCTCACATCTGGCAAGATTTCTGAAAAGCTTTCTGCCCTGTTCTCCCTGCCTGCTCCCCTCCCACCCTGCCAATTAACCAATATACACAAAGACATAGCATTTTGTCAATATACCTCAAAACCATTCAACTGTTATGAAGAAAGAAAAAGAAAGTTGAATTTTAAAAAGTCTGTATCCCAAATTCCATCAGGATTCTGTTTAATTTTGGGCTAATCTGTTTCTGTTCCTACTTTTCAATTGCAAATTTTAGTTCTTTAGACTGACCCACACTGCCCTTTGAGGCTTTGTGTCCTTTTTAGGTGAGCATTAATTACTATACTTCATCACATTAGGAGACTTAGGGGGAGAAAAATTCTGACCAGCAAAACTGTTTTTAAAATAAGAGCTTTACAAATATGATAAGATTAAGAACGAGGTATTCAGCACGAGTTAGAGTGACCACCTGATCTGCCATAAGGAGCTGTTGTCTGCATGAAACTGTGTTCCCAGCTGGGGTCAACATTTAAATAATTCCAGGTTGATGGTTTCAGAGAAAGGCTGCAAAAACTTCCAATATTTTCACAGTCCTAATAAGGTTAGCCATCAACAGACATTAAAAAGCCCTTTTCAGGTTCAATAGTTGTTTCAGAATGGCGACTGCACAAGTCTAGCAATGCACTGTCACATAAATGAGTCTATTAGGAATGATGGAATCAGTCCCTGGTTTCAAAATTCAGATAATAAAATGTGCTTTTTTTGGTTCAGATACCAACTTTGGAGAAGTCCGTATGACTGAGCTTGCTTTAGAATCATTAGAATTCAGCCTTACTACAACAAAAATGCAATATTGTGTTATAAGAAACAATGTYATGAAGTGAAATGAATGTGAGCAGAAATCTCTAAGGACAGGTTCTTCTCAATATGTGAAAAAAGGTAGCAGTGATACATCCATGGGAAGAAACCATCTACTTTGGGAAAACACTTTGACTTTTAATCTTTGAACAAATGGGCAACCAGGCCTAAAGATCACGTTTTAATCCTACTTTAATCCCAACACTTAATACTCTTCATCTATAAGTAACCAATGACCATACCAAAATTGTGGATGGCTGTTCTTATCAAGCTGGAAATATTAACTTCATCAAACAGCTGTGAGAGTTCTAAAGACAGGAAACTTTAAAAACAATGAAAGAACAATAAGAGAATATGTTTTAAGGGCTGATCAAAGCACGTTTCAGCCAACAGGAATCCTTAAAGCAGCTGCAATAGGATTCAGATCAGTCCTACGCTTTCCCTGTTAGAGTGCTTTGCACAGGCACATGGGGTGGTCATGACTTAATTCAGTATTTCTAACACCAGGCAAATGGCCTTAGGAATTAATAGAGAGAAAAGAGAAGGGTACAAAGGTGTAAGAACAACTTTCTAGGGAATTATAAGGCAAGACTTGGATATAAGAGAACACTGCAGATGTTCCCAATGTATTCACTGCCTACGTCCACAGTTTTAAATTTATTTTTGAGTCACATCCACAATCTCTTAGTATCCATCAACCACACTGACAGAATTTAGGTGTCTAATGTCAGAAACCTCCTAATGCTCTCCCAACACTTCATCATTCCTTAAAACATGGGCCTCCAAATAATTTTTAAACATGAAAGTGAATGTCTCTGCCCATCTTGTATGCTTCCACAGGACAGACCAGAAAAAAATATGAAGTGTAAGCAGAATTAGAATTTATTGATTTGCAACCCCTATAAATATGTATCAGAGGCATAGAAAGGGTCAGGACTTACCCCCAGATAAAAACCTGCAAAATTTAAGACAGCTTCCTTTTTTCTGCCTTGCCTAATTGAGTTTGCTAGGTAATCGTAATTTGGAAATATCTGAACTACAATCCAACATACACATACATACATTTTAATACTGGATGATTAACATTTTGCAAATGCTTATCAGTCTTCATTTGCCAAAATTAATTTTCATCTGTTTGCAGTTTTTCACCTTGCTGTAGTTTGCATGCTACTTTGCTATAAAGGCACAGAAAAACCTATCTTAAGGTATCTACCAGAAAACTCACAGTAAAATAAGTCCATAATTAATGGTTACAGTCACAAATCCCATGTAGATAGAAGCTGCTCCATATACTCAGAACAGAACCAGAGAAGAGACCTGACATTCGCTTCAAGTGCAGCTAATAGACAGAGCTCCCCATGGGACTTCTAGGGCAGTGCATTTAATTGCCTGTTCCATCAGCCTTAGAGAAAATGAAATGTTCCTTCCAACTGTGCCAAAGGGTTGGGGCCCAGGCAGAAGCCAAGCTTTTGGATAGCTTATAGAAGATTAGAGGCACCACATTTGTCTCACCTCTGACCAGTTATTGTGTGAGGGCATAAAACATGCATAAAGTTCTCCCAACGCTTTACCCTCAGCTGCTTCCACATGGGCAAAGGGCCAGTCTCTCTCACAAATACCAGAACTTTCAAAGAGAAAATGTTTCAGTGTTATAGACCTAYCATGAAGAACCAGAGCATCCACAGATTTCCACCTATAACCATGTCATGAAAGTCACATATTCACATGCAGCATTGTCACTCTGTGTACTCCTTCTCCCAAGCCAGCCAGAAACATTTTCTCATTTTAAAAATATTCTCTCTTCATTATTTGACAAAACCTTCATCTTTGCCCCTGTACTCAATAGCTTGGCCACCACAACAAGAAGGCAACATTCATTCTCTCTCAGGCAACAAACAAGTGTTTTGTGTGGCAGGGAATAAAACTGATCGATTGATAATGCTGGCACCCAAAACAAACTTTTTACAGGGATGGCTTCAAAGTGGAATAAAAGGTAAAATATCTAGCTGCTGATGAAGAGGTTTTCTTTAGCTCACACGAAAGAAGAAAAAAAAATATATAAAGTGTAGCAGTATTTCAGCAAAAGTTTTGAACAAGAGAAAAGCCCTAGATAGTTGTCTTCGGATTCTTCACCAGGGCAAACAGTGCTTCAAGGACAAGTAGGAAAGTAGCTGCTATTTGAGGCAACTTCATTATAAAATCATTTTTAATAAGCAATCTGAACAAAGAGAGGGAGTGCTCTTGCAGAGAAGCCCCCAAGGGATCTTAAGGCTGCCCAGTAAAGTTATTAGGAGGTTACACACAGGGGACCAAACAGCTATTTTATTGGCCTCAGGGGACAGGGTTTAGTTTTCACCTGTTCTCTTTAGGCCTTGGTGCTAACAGCAGATCCTGTTAACCATCAGTTTTCTGCAGGCTCCTATTTTGTGAGGGAAAAGTATCGTTTACTTACTTTAGCTGGCACATGGAACACATGAAGTGAAGTAGACAGTACAAAGCAACAGTAGATGTACTAAGTAATTATAAATCAAATCAGAAAAAAAACACCGTTATTTTCCCTTTAGTGCAATTAAGCAAAATAACCAACAAACCAAGAAAGAAATCTTTCGCAGTGGCTATAAATATAATGTGGAAAGTAAAATCAGAGAAAAAGAGAAATCCAGGTCTTGGGTTCAATTAAGCTGCAAACCTTAATATGCTTGTAGAACTTTGGTGAACAACAGTTCTAGGATATTTGGACATCTGAGAAGCTGAAGAGCTGTCTCCTGCCCCAAATCAGCCTCATAGTTTCTAGCAAGCAATGTCCTTTTCTTAGCAACTGCTTAGCGCCAAAGATAGGAAGGACATGATTTAGGAATGGATCCCCGCTCAGGACAGTATTAAGAGCATGCCTACGCCTAAAGAAGACGACGCCCTTTTTTGGCTAGTCGTGCTGCAGCAGCAACAAAGATAGAGCACTCTCAGCTCCAGTCAAAGGCTAGGGGCCTGTCAGGGTAAGGGGTATCTATTGAGACACCTGAACTTCTGAGGTCTTGTTACATATAATAGGCAGTATACAGTCAAGTCGATTTCCCTATGGTATAACCAAACCTTCCAACGGCAGTGTGAACGTGAAACACGTGTTGACCACTTAGCCCAAAGGTAAGTCTCACTGAAGTACACAGAGTCGACATACTTCTCTAGACCAACACCTGCTACAAGATGAGTGTAGGAATAGTCCYAGAGCTTGATATGGGAGTGAGTGGAGGGGTTGGGATAGGTGCCTGATGTGCGATCTCAGACAGCAGAAGGGATGGGTTTACTTCCATCCTTTGTCAACAAAGCTGCCAGCCTTTCATGCAAGTGCTTTTATTTAGTGATAAAAATTAAAAGCACACAGTCCCCATTTAATTTTCCAGTAGGAGCTCGCGTCATTAAAATCAGCACCTAGCTTCGGAAACATTTCTTATCTGCCAGAAATTAACTGAAAGGATAATTTCAGTGTAAGTAAGGAATATTTAATCCAAAATTAAGGAACTCGTACAGAGATGCCTACTGACATAACTGTTTAAGAAAAATTACTCTAGAATAACTATTTTGGTAGATCACGAAAAGCAGAGAAGTCCCAAGTTTGAAATAAAGGGCAAATATCTTAGAGTTACAAAGGAGTCTTAATCTATAGAGGGTTTTGGTACAAGTATTTTCTGTTAAATCTGGATATATCTTGGGTTATGAAAATATAAAATATACAGTGCTGAATGTGATACCCAAGTACATCTACTTGCATTACAAACAAACGAACACACACAGATAATAAAGGATGAACAAAATTAGGCCACGGATCACTAATAGTGGTTTTCTCACTGTTGTACCTATCACAATACAATCTACAAAGCACAGTCGCCAGACACCGTTTCTGCCGGTATCACGCGTTACCAGGCAGTGACAGAGAATAAAGAAGCAAGTGTCAAAACCTGTGGTAGTTCAGGGAGTAGGTAACAACAAGTGGTAACATGCTGAAACATGACAGTCCACACCAAAGCTGTCCAGGTACTGAGAAGGTATAGCTGCCCTGGCCTAAAGCTACCTCAGGAAGCAATGCAAAGTATTCTATACAYATACATTTGAGATGAAGCTGAACTTCCCAACAGCTTAACTGATCAGATTGCTGTGAATGGAGAATGAGGTGCACATTTTGAACACCATTTTGCAGCAGCCTTTAATGTCTGAATCTCCTGAGTCAGAGATTTAGGAAAGAATAGTGGCAAAGTAGCACAACAAAAAAGTTCCATTGCCAAGAAGCGGAATCCTTATCATGAAGGCATGAGAGAACAGACTGGGCTGGTAGGTCTTAATCTTAAATTTTCCTGAAAAGTGAGCTGGGCCAGGTATATGAACTGAGGTACTTGGCTATCCATCACCGGGACTGCCCAAAGAAACATGCTCTTGCTCACCAAATGGTGATAATTTAGTCCAAGTGCATGAAGCAGGCAGTTGTCAAACAGCTTTGGAATCAGCTCACAAAGGGCCATCATCCACACTGTGTGCTGACAGCGATCTGTAGGTGCACTGTCACTGGCAAGTTAAACCCAATGAGCAGACCCCAGTTCGAAGTAGCACCTGAGTTAATCTAGTCCAGGTAAGAGCATCCCCACAGGTCCCTGCCTCTGCACCGACAAGTATGTGTCACTAGGAGCTAGGGCTCCTGATTCTTTTCTGCTGCAGAACAACGTACCAACGGATGGTAGGAGCTCTTGCATGCCTTTCTGGAGACATGGATGGAAAATTGTGCGAAAGGAAGGCTTGCAAAATCCATGCTGTTTTTTCTATCTTAAAGATGTCAGGTAAGCAAATAAGTGAATGTACCTGGACCTCTATGCAGATATAAMCTCCAGCTATGTAGTCAAACTCCTTCTGACTGTGGTTCATTGCAATTCAAATAGCGAGAGAAAGAAGGTTCCATTACATCATGGATTTGTTACAATATTAGCCTTCCGGGTGCATCTGCAGGAAACCACCCCTTACTTTGATAGGCAGTCAAGTCAAATTCATTTAAGAAAGTCAGTGCCCAGGAGATGATGATCWTCTCCAGAAATGATCTGGAGAAAAATAAGGTGACTTATTTGTGTGATGGTTCTGAGTCACAAGTGGTCTGGTAGAGGCCATCAAACTCATTGTATGAAGTATGGCAAGATTGAGATTTAAGATGCCAGAAATGAAATACTACACACTTCAGGACTGAGCATAAACCCAAGTCAGTAGGTACTAAATGCCAGGTCCTTTTCAGCCTTCCGTTCGCAAAACGGCTGAAGCTGTGCACCAAAGTTACCATTCACTTTGAGTACTTTCCTATTCAGAGCATGAGACATGAGAGGAAGAGGGCTGTACTATAAATATTAGTGCAAATTAAATGATCAGAAAAGAATCTAAGTGTCAGTCATATCTTTCTCGAGTCAAAAAAGAACTGAAACACCAAAAGTCCCACTTTGTATGGAAGATGAGATAGGACTTGGCCTCTACCATCTGACTTAGCCAGACTAAAGGTTATATAAGGTAATGGTTAACCTAACAAATCGTCGTGTGAGCCCAAGAGAGAATAGTTCTACAGACAGACAGAAGGCATGAATTTTTACTTCAAAAGCCTGCTTTATCTACTGAGGGAAAAAATGCATTTTGGGGTGGACAAAATTTGTTCCCTTAGTTCTGCTTGCAAGAGTATTACACTCCTTGTTTAAAAATGGCAGGTTTTGTAATGTCAAACTCTGATAAAGAGAGGATGTGGAGAAGCAGYGAACGAAACAGAATACTTGGAGAAATTCAGTTGTATCAAGAAGAGTGAAAAGCTCTCAGGTTTTATTTATCTAGTTACATTATGAAAGACCTGTATTTCTTCAGCACTACAGTGCATGTGTACAACTACTGAACTACTGTTTGATTCAGAAATGACCTAAGCACCTGTCATCAGCATAGTAGTTCAATTTCAGCTGACAGAGCACTTTTATCACAGCCTAGTGCCAAGAAGGGGGTAAAATATACCCAAAATCTCAAACAATAAAACTAGGAAGAACTAAGTAGTGGAGACAGACCACCACCAATTTCAAAACCTGCACAGTTAAAATTGCTATTAGGATGAAGTCTGAAAAGGACTAATCTGATGTTTCAAATGCATAATGCATCAAACTTTCTGGCATTATACTCCACTAATTAAGTCAAAAGGTCATTAGAAATAAGTGCTAGTTTACAGTCAGTCAACACCCTCATATGCCATACATTGTAAACTTGGAATAAGACTTCATCCATATTTCTAAACAGTAGTGCAGACAATGTATATACACTTCACAAAGTGCTTGTGAGAATGTTTTTTGAAATTTCTTTGCAGAAATCCTACCCTATATAACTTAATTTGGATATGTTATATATACCGGTACAGAGTGATAGGCAAACTCTAGATTGACTTGATACACAGAAGCTCTCTCCTTGTCATTTGTAGTTGTTAACAACTCAGATTTGAGTTGTAATTTTTGCATTTAGGTGTTTATATAAAATTATTTTTTTCCCAAGTCATTCCAAAACTGTGAATTTTGATGTCTACTTCTTCTATTCAATAATAAAAAAAAATTCTAGTCAATAAGGAAAAAAAATGCTTATTGTGCATGATGCCGAAATGTCAAAGATGCACAATTTACATTAATTTCTGCTCTATGAGAATTTGTCATAACAGGAACGAATTCTAAAAGAACTTCAACCAAAACTGAATGAAACCTCATACATATTTGCTAGCAAACGTAGCCTGCATTTTCATCAGCATATTGCTCCTTCTATTTTAATCCTTTCTTAATGGGCAAGCTTATCTTCCCATTATTCAGGGAACTTTTTTGTTCATGCTTCAGCAATTGCATGACAACTGATTAGCAAATCGGGGAACTACTCTTTGACAGTTCTCTTAGAATAGCACAAACAGAGTTCTCAACATAGAAGACGCTGGGACCCTAATTTCTGTCTTAACTAGATCAAAGGTCATACATGGTGAACAGTAGCTAACCATCTAACACAGTTGATAAATACATCTTTTTTTCATCACAGGCCTCAAACATAGCATCCACTGAGGTATACATGATGATAACACTTTAGCAGTCTGGCATGGCTTACGAGCATATTTCTTACGCTCTTTAGGTCTGTGGTTACTATTTAATCTTCCCTACAAAAAGTATCGAATACTGGAACTGGAGATGTGACTCTTGTAGCAGGTCAGTACGTGGCACTGCCGTATACAAAATACATCGGGTGATTTCAGCTGATTTCCAGGTGGAGTGTTACCAACCACCGTGTACAGTCATTAGCCTCTGTACAAGAGAGGCCCAAGACTGCGCTAGCATAAATACCAAATTACTTACCACCTCTAGAGAGGGTGGTCGCTCCAGGCCAGGGTTGAGCTCATGGGCAAGGCTGTGCAAGGAAGCTGTCTGTACAATGCCTGGCCTGCGGATATACAGAGGACTTCAGTCTCCTGTACTGTCAATCTCAGTCAGCATGAGCTCAAATAATCACCAAAAATGTCAGGGTCAAATTCTGCCCTCAGATGCCTATCTGCAGCTCCCATTAAGTTCAATGGAAACCATATATACATTCAGCCAAAGAAGATCTGACCCTAAGAATGCATTAAGCAGCAAGCCCACCTAAGCAGAGGAGGACCGTCATGTTCTAAAAGTTTGTGACATTTAACATTTCCTTCAAAACTCATACAAATCAGCTTCTCATTTGAAATTCTTAAATCAAGCAACTGCATTTTGTAACTCTATATGGTGAGAATTCATAATCTCAAGTCAGATTTTTCAGTACATGAATATTTTAAAACCAGGAATGAAATAAGAATGAAATTAATATAAGACACTTTATGACACCACCTTAACCCTAGAAGCTGCAGTGAACACACTTCAAATGCATAACCCTGTTAAAATGCATGTATCTTTGTAAATTTTGTGCAGCCTACCACCTGTTTTGTTAGAAGGCTTTCGTGAGACTAATAGCCTCAGCTTTAGCCTACTCCTGTTTCAGATCCTGGGCAAGTACAATTCCTGCACTACCAGATTTCCAAACCTCCACAGAATCCAAAGAATCTCAACATATCTCCTTCAGCTACAAATCGTAACATTTTCTTGGAATTGTGCTTTTAACTCACTGCAGAGTAGATGAGAGTTGATCCCCAATAACGATGTCTTTGAAGAAGATTTGGAATAAACGTATACATAAGTAAATGCACGCATCCACATCCATTTCCAAGGTTGCCATTTATGAGGACTCTTTGTTTATATGGTTGAGAAGCAGAACAATAACCTCCTCATTTTCATCAAGAGCTCCTTAAGCACAAGCGCAGAACGATTTACCTTACAGATTAATGCATAGGAAGGGACAGAAGACTTTCAACTAAATAATTTATTTTCATTGGAATCATACTGCATGTATAACAGACATATAAAAATATAACCATTCTCCTCACCTGTATTTTCTGGATACATTACTTATCAGCTAGCTGTAAGGTATACATACTAGAATAAGGAATTCTGCCTTTCTTCACAACCTTCTTTTTCTGCCCTCTGACTTAACATATATGCAAATGCACACATACATCCACACACACATTGTATATTCATTTAGACGACTTTTCAGCTGAGGACTGGAACCACKCTAAAGCAGAAAACCCACCAGAATTTTTAAAACGAAGCCTTCTCAGACCAGACTGACACCTAATAGTCTGAGCACCACAGCACAGCTAACATGAATTCCATTTGTAAGACAAGGCCAAATCAAAAAATATTACTTACATGTATGAGTCTTCTTTGTTACAGAAATACCTGTAGGGAAGAAATGATACCAATGTTAGCAAAGCAACCACTGAGTAAATTCTTTTGACATGTATTTTGTCATTAAACTATTTTATTTCAGACACACAGCAGCCACTATAAAAGAGGAATGAAAATTGCAATGGTTTGTACGTTAGAGGTGGGAGGACCTCCCTTTTTTGCATGCAGACTTTAATGGTATATTATCTCCTTACACCTCATCAATAAATGTTTCAACATGTATTGCTTAAATTTTGTTGTTGGAATGTGTATCTACACGCTGCTGTTTTAAAACTGAAGCTGATACAAACAGAAGATACCAAAACACTATGGAAGCCCCCTTTTATTTTCCATGGTTAAAATTTTTCCCACACTCATATTAACTAGTGCACATCAAACCACCCAGACAGAACAGATTTGAGCAGTACAACAATTCATTTGCTATGTTATTAAGTTCAAGTAGTTCCTTGACTGCAAACTGTAGCTTATGCTCATTAAAACCAAATGAACAGTCTTCTCAATATGAGTATTACTTGCCATAATTCCAAGCCAGATGCAAGTATCTCCAAGCTGTTAAATATATACTTTCTGAAGTAATAAAGAAGTTTTTATGTTAGACAGGCATGTGGCGGCAATCACCAACGATGGTCCGGTGCCAGTGAAATTTGAGAGGCATTTTAAAGAAAGCAACAGAGTGAACAGAACGAGGCAAAATTCGTAATACCAAATAAAGATAAAATTAAGTCTGTTAAATGTCATCGAATTCATGCTTGAATACAAACAGTATTGTCTCCACTTTAGTAGATAACTGGTACAATACTTGGACCCCTCAGTATTTAAGCTTCACTCTCCTTGGGGGGAATTTTATGAGAAGAGAAAGAGGTTACTGGAAGCAGTACAAGTATTTGAAACATTTCATTGCGATTAAGGCCTGTAATGAAATTTTGGAATTGGAATTGTTTGGCTTACTATTCATGAAAGACAGAGAGACCTAAATCTCCTTAGCTACCCTCCCATTCCTTTAACCACTTCTTCCAAAACCAAATTAATATTAAAAAAAAAGGCTTTTATTTCAGGCTTCTTTGTTGTGCAACATCTCAGGGAGGCAATAGGTTATAATAATTCAGAAAAATATAGATACCTTATTTGCAAATTTAGAGCTAACCTCCAAACCCAACAGTTTTCAAACTATTTATGTTTTTCGTGGATACATAAATCCACAATGCCAACCCCAAACATATAGCTATCAAGTTTGGCATAAATGTCATGAGGATTGTTTTTTTAATTGCACTTGTGTTGCTATTGGCCTTTTGGTTTTGAACCACCGACTTGTACAAGTGTGAGCACTGGAACCCTTCTTCTCCCCAAAAAGAAAAGCTGAGAGGCTCCAGGCTTTGGGAAGGGAAGTTCTGAGCAGTTCCTTTGAGTAATTTTGTAAATGTGAGATTCTGGTAAGCAATTTACAAAAATCAGAATACTAGAACTTGATTATGTATGTGTACTGACTTAAATTGAAAGGTCCTGGCCAAATCTACACATTCCTCATGCTAGGAATTAGGGTTGGAGCCTCAAACTGTAGAGCCAGGGTAAGCAGTAAGAACAAAAGGAAAACAAGTGTAACAAAAATAAAACCTTTTGGTTACATAAGCAGCTACTACAGGGGGCAAATTCATCCTTTAAATTCGTATTTTGTAAAAGCCAGCTTTCTCAGATCTTCATTCCAGTCCAATCATTCCTGGCTAGCTCAGAGTAGGCGGACAGGACAGGACTGCTGCGTGTGTCAAGGAGGTGAGCGTTATTATAGGGCACGACGAGGGGCAGAGTGGGAAGAAGCAGAGAGATTTGAAGTATCTCCATCAAAATGCACGAACAATATCTTGTGCACTCTTTGGTATGAGTGCAAAAAACCCCCTCTTTAGGTTTTTCTAAAGGTTTGCCTTACCCTTTGAATTTGAAATGACAGCTGTCTTTAGAACATTTGTTCTTCCATCAAGGAAGAGCATTTTTGCTGCTGTTTGACTTCCTGAGTGACCACTGAACAGCACGTACAGCTCCCGACAGAGTCGTCATCGTCACGAACTGTCCTAACATCCCCTTGGCAGAAGTACTTGCCCCACCCTCGCCTAGCTGGCCAGCTCCTACAGTTTTAAGGATGTTTTACAGAATGAGAATGCAGAGAAAAAGGTCTTACATCTGAACACCATTTGCAAAACTTCCTCTCCCAACGCTAGCGCTAATAAATGGATACATCAGCGCTCTTTGAGCAATATGGGAGCCATATGTGTACTTTTCTCAGAAAATAATGCTTTCTGTAAAATCACTTTGAACAGAAAGTGCTTATGCTGTCACTTCTGATTACTCACAGTCTCTTCACGATGGGATTTGCCACAGCACAAAACAGACTTAGCGGTATTCGCTGACTGAGGGCCTACTTTCCCCTGATACATGAAACAGTGATGGAAATATTAGTGCTTATATTTTTCCACCTAATTTTTTTTTTATATGAGATGAGTGGTGGGTTTTTCCAATCAGATGTTTCCATAATAATTACCAATTACCATCTGGTAAGGCCTTCTAGCTGTTTTACGCAGATATTTTTAGATAACCTTTTAAAACAACAGCTTAGAGATAGGCTTTTTTGCATCTTCTTCATAATTACACTGGTAGTTGCAGTGAAACAGAAGTATCTTGCTTTGAACTGTGGTTTTATAGTGACTAACTGCAATCTGGTGGAACAACGATAAATGTTGCCAGTCAGTTCAACAGGATTAGATTTAAATTAATCAGGAATCTTTACTTACGTTAAAACGAGTTGTGAATTTTTAAGAAGCCTTCCCTTTCACACCAGTAACTGTGACTAGAAAAAACGAGTAAAAAATGTACCAGCATATCCAAACAGTGACTTAGGTTAGATACATTATAACTAGTGCTTTAAATATAAATATTAAGTATGCAACACATTCCTACCATCATTGCAATCAGTTTTAGTTTTAATGCAGGAAGCCAATGACTCTGCTACTCAGAACATTCAAGAAGTATAATCATCTCCTGGAAATGAGTGCCTTATGAAAAAAAAAAAATCAGTCTGAAAACTGATTTTTACTTAATGTAAAAAAGGGGAGTTACAAGGTCTTTGGCTTTCTTTGGGCCAGTGCTAACTCCCACTTGCATATATGTTTGAATGCCTTTCCTATGAGCCATATCCTAGAAATCTTATGCAGATAACTCATCAGTTCTTCTGAAATCAACAGGATCTCTTGAGAAACTAATTCTGCAAGTCCAACATAAATCAGTAATTTTCTTCGCAAAATTAGGCATGATTAACTGGGACTGCTCTCATTTGTAAATATTTCTGGGACTGGACCATCAGCTTACGTAGATTTGAGTAGACGCTATATAATAAAACCTAAACCTAATACACCACTGAAAGACAAAGATTTATTTATTTGTAATAAGTGGAGCACAAAGAACCTACTGATTCCTTTCAAAATGTTACTTAATGTAAAATCCCATTTTTTAATGGGCTGCATTTCAAAATGTGACAGACTGGAGTAATATGTGACCGCTTGCCACTAYGAGCACTATCCCAAACAGCCAGCTTTCCATTCTTATTTAACGAACAAAAAAATAAAGAGAGGAAGAAACAACCCTAACTTCAGTGTTGCTAATACAGAAAGACTTCCTGACTGAACCAACTAGACTTCAAAGTAAAGCAAAGGAAATGTCATGAAAATACCACAATATATCACTGACATGGTTATCAGTGAGTGAAAGTTTCAGTATTACAGTTATTACAGAATTTATCACTTTGCAGCGCAATTTGACATTCCTGATCAACACCAAATCTTAAACAAATTAACTTCTTAGACTTTTCATTGTTGCTACGCAATGCTCTTTGCAACAACAATCGGTTTTTTTAAATGAAAAGAATTCATACACCATTCCCTTTCTCCCTCCCACTAACAATATGTAATTTGCCATGATGGGTGGTATTTACAAAAATAGCTTTCTGGATGCAATGAACTTTGAAAAGAGTATCTACCAACGGAGGCAGGATATTCTTTTGCAAGCGGTTAGCCTGCCTGACCTTCACTAGCCAACTTCAAATAGAGATAACAATGTCTTCAAGTACAAAGAGAGACTTGGATATTTTATACATCATAAGCTATTTCTCACAGTTGCCCATCCAAATAAAGAAGCATAATGAAACACACTGCTTACTCTGTGAACCCAGATCCCTGCTGCTGTTGTACAGTTGTCAACTTCCCACGTTTCAAGGGGAAAACGTACTTTGATGTACAGAAAGATAAGTAAAAAGTCCCCTGTCTGGCAGAATACATTACTCTGCAAAATATCAGAGGAGGATATTCTTGAGTGCAATTTTCTTCCAAGAAAACTCTTCCTCAGAAGTTTGTATGAATAAACACATGCATCACTGGCAAAGCTTGTAACTCATCTCCAGGACTTCTGTTAAGCACCATTGTGTTTCCTTTGCTTTGCTTTTTGTGCCAAAATCAGGTGATTAACATTGGTCTGATGACAGTATATCTATGTAGATGGTATACATATATGACACTTTGCTCATGTGGGTGTGTGTGTCAATGCATATATTTTTTTACTTTCTTCGACCCTCCCCTCAAGCCAGCATTATGGCTCTAGTGTGTTTTGCAACTTAGTCTTTTTATGATGGATTGGAAATCTCGGGGAAAAAAAAGTTAAAATTTTAAACTCTAAGCCTCCTGCCTGACATATTGTGTAAAATCAGAAAGAAAATGTATTACAAGCTTGGATCCCACTGTGTTTCATCCTGTCACTCCACTCCTTTTTTACTCTGCCACTGCACAAAGCTAGCAATTAAGGTGGAAGATTATATGTAACACTCGGGCACTTGCAGAGAACCTACCAAAGCAGAATAATAGATTTGAGTGTATTCAGAAGGGAGTTCATTCTTTTAGAAATTTTAATAATGGTTCATATTAAAGCATGTAAGGATCTCTGGCTTGAAGGGGTTTTGTGATCTTTGTAGGCCATTGTTTACGGTGACCAAGGTAAAAATAACATACATACAAGTACTGTAAATACAACTTAAGTGAATTTAACCAAATAAAATGATGTTGCAAAACACTGTCCTTGTCTAGGACAGAAGAGCTACTAATGATGATCAGCAAACATTACTGAAAGTGCTCCAAGCAATTTTAGTATTTTGTTTCAAAAATTTTTAATGGACACTAATGCTTATAGATCACTCAAAAGAGAAATAAATTACGTGCAGGGTAGCAAGTATCAAGGACAACATCCACTAGGCATGTAAGAACAAGAAAACTTTCCATAATTACGAAAAAAATAAATTAAAAAGCAGCTTTAAAAATAAAAATACAACCAAGCAAAACTTCAAATATGATGACCGTAATTTTTTTAATATAATATTCCAGTTTTTCCCAGACTAGTTCACAGCTTTTACTGTGAGCTCACCATGCAAAACAAGGGGTTTTCAGCAGGTCTAGATCATTCTTTTGTTCTCAAGTCCATAGGAATATACCAAGTCCCAGGAATCAAGATTGACCTAAATGCATCAGTACTGAAAAAAACCCTTGCTCTCCTAAAATTCACAGCTGCTTCTTATACCTAAATTCTATCAGCGTATTATTCAGAGTTTTACTTTTGAGGTGTTGCTTTAGTCTTACTCCTAGAATCATATGGTTATATCAGAATTAGCTACAGAAAATTTTCCCTTGCAACTCAGACTGGCTTCCTGATGCCAAGAGTGACTTGCTGCATCACCTAGGCATTTTATGACTTAATTTTTCAGTAGCTGACAGCCTTCCCTGCCCAATACCCCTTGAAATGATAGTAGTACCTGTGAAAATGTGAATACAAATGACTGTAATTCTTTCAAAGTTACAGAGTATTCATAAGAGAGAAAACACCACTATCATGAGTTGTCATCTGTACACTTCTCAGTTAAAAGAATTCCCTGTTCTTTATGGATTTTTCCCAAATCAAAAATTCTTAACAGACCCCAAACAGATTTCAAACCTCTGATGCTAAAACTGCTCCAAAAGAAACAAGAATTTAAGAAATAAATTCAAGATCCAAGTGTCCATGTTTAAGGATGAGATAACAATACTGTTGTTATTATAGATGCACTTACTGTTAGCCCAAAATTAAAATACTTACTTCTCATTTGTGATTAATATTGAACAACCCATTTCCCCCTAATATCACTCTGGACAAGTGACCACATGCAACTCCTTGTTTCGAATCTTCCTATAAACAATCTGTTCCTAGCTGTATGGAAACCTTAGATTAATACTCATCTGATGCTGGACTGAAGAGTCATCTCCTTATGTACGGATCTCTCACACACAAGTAGTTAATAGCTGCTGGCATCATATGAGATTGCTGGCACAGTGTGCTGACTTTTTTTTCTCTGATGTGAGAATAAATACTGAACAAATCTGGGAAAATTACAAACAAAACTCTTAATTGTAAAGATGATGATCTTTAACCACTTCTTCATTCTCGTACAACCTCACCGAAGGTCCCTCTGAGCTTTAACGTTTCTTCTGCCCTCACAAATAAACAGTGTCTTAGATTAGAGAAATGCAATGAAGAATCTTCATTAAATAGCCATTATGTTCTTACGTGACAAATGTTGCCACAGAACATACAGCCAGAGAGCAGGCTAAATATCCGTCCCACATTTGTACTGTATTTCACACATTGAAAGTCAAAGATAGTTCAGAACTGTATGTAAGAGTGTATTTCCAGCAGGAGTCTTTATAGAAAACCCATGAATTAGCTTTGTTTTAATGAGTATTAGTTACACAATTGACCGAGCAAATCACAAAGTAAGGATTTCAGAATAGTCTTGCAGAGCAACACAGTTACATTGACAGAATCCAGCCGAAAGTACAAAGTTGCATAAACCCAAGCAAGCCCCTATAGTTCTTGAACTGGACTACAAAGTGTAATGAAAACCAGCATTTCTTAAAAACTGTCTCAGACTTTCTTAGTATTGTTTGTTTACTCAAACTGTGAGCCTTACTGCAAGTCACCGTTTTACCAGTGATGGGAGAACATTGCCACGACTATGGCAGACACTACCACTGTAAGCACTATACTTTTTCCTCCCCGTGACGTTCAAAGAAGGGAGTCTCCTTCAGCTAAAGGCTCTGTCCTATCACCACACTAATGGGAACAATTCTTTTAACTTGCACTAGATATACAGGCAAGAAGCTCTGTAATRTGTGGAGTTTCCTGAGGGGAATCAATCCTCACAGCTGGCCCTCCCTACCATTTGATTCATGGACTGCAGTTCTACTTTCTGTCTACTTAGTGTGATCTTGGACAAAGAAAATATCCCAGCAGATTTGAACCATTAACCGAGTAGCACCATTTTTGCAATCTCCCTGCTTGTTGGTATTAGGAAGAGTCAAACAGCACTATTTGTAAAAGCAGCAAGTTTGGCATGTGCATGCGCATGTACGTGTGCTGGACACCCCGTAGTCCATACTATTGTACAGGTAGTAGTATGGCTTTTGTCCTCCATTTTGAAGCATAAAATTACATTTTACCTGGCTGCTCTCCCAGACCTACCTTATCAGGCACCTCAGCTCCCACGAATGCTTTTGAAGGAATTTCAAAACAACATTTTACTTAAACATTGCACTCTCCATTCTTATACAAGCCTTTCAGACTGCCTTGTTCAAGACTACTGACAATGTAACATTTAAAAGCATTAGCCAGGCCTCAAAGAGCTCATGGTATTTTCATAAAATCCAGAAAATTATCAAACTACAAATAAGAATTGAGGGTGGGAGCTATCTTTCTGTTCATTAACTCAGGCCAACCGTTTTCAGTCATTTCTCCAAGTGCATGGAAATCTAACTGTCCTTAGAGCAAAACTGAAATTCTCACAGAGAGGCCCAGGAGCTGAGATGTTGGCTGAGATAGCAACCACAAGGCTGCAGCAGTCCTGATTACACCAGTTCTCACCTAGAGACAGTCCTTAAGATGGGAGATAAAAGAAGCCTCAATGCCCCAATTCTGTGCCTTCAGGTAGCTAGGAATACAATATGAACATGTTCACACAGGCTGCCAAAGTTCTTTCACGTATGTAAACCAAAACTAAATGAAACAAAACCAAACAACTATCAAATGTGCAGCTGTAGTCTTACATTTGTGCAATAGGTATTCATTATTTAAGAATATTGCAAAGTTAAATACATTGGATTATGATTTAAAATGATCTGATGGATATTCTTATGTCAGGGAAGGGAAAATAATGGGCTTCTATTTAGAACACATTTCAAGATATAATTGTAGATTATTTTTCTTCTTATTCTACCCTATAATATCTTTCAATAAAATCTGTTGTACTTAAGAATATATCCAGTTATCTTCTATGCTCTCACTGACGCTACAGGAGACAACCAACAAAATCCTCTCAGTATTTCTATGACCATAAAAAAAACTGTTCATGAGTTGTCCGTAAGTAGAATATGATCATAAAACTCTGGAAGCTGTATACATTCATACAATACAACAAAACAAACCCCAAAAAAGAAATATATTTCCTTAATTCATGAGTTACTGACCCACTCAGTTTTCTGAAACCATGTCCAGTGAATGTTGGTGCTGCAGTGGGCTACCTGCTTTTACATACAGTGTTTGCATCTACAAAATTAATCATTTAAGATTTAGGCCTCCAGCATTCAGTAATACAAGTAACAAATATTTACCAATTTACAGAACCCAAGTCTTGTTGAGCATTAAGCTGTTCATAGCATATTGTACCATACACTGTTTGATATGGCAGAATCTATTTGAAATAGCGTTAATATGCCACATAAGATACTCCAAATTTTACAGAATGCAAGTACATTCTGGAAAACAGTCTCCTGCACTAGCTACACACTTCTCACCCAGCTGCTCTTTCTGTAGCTTATGTTCTAGTCTAATTAAAACTATTAGAAGTCATCACTCGCAGATGTCTGTACACACCCTGGAAGCATCTGTGTCCAGTTCTGTCTCATACTATTATGTAGCATTTCTTTCTAYTTCTTTTGGAGAATTATCAGCAGTTGCAATGCCAATTCTTTTCATTATCCAGATTTCCACTTAGTGTAATTATTTGCATTAAAACTCATTTAATATTACATCACTTGAGATAGGAGTGACTTGCCAGCATCAGGTAGGCTCTGTGTGTCAGTCTGACACCAAACCCCAAGGATTCTTCAGGTAAAAGGAAACAAATGATATAGTGTCATGTTCTGAAGTACACTTTCAGAGGAATACACGCTTTTAAATGATTGCATGTATGTACCTCYTTAAAACAAAAACTAAAAATAAATGAAAAAGAACAGAACTATTTTGGACTTCAGGAACTTCAAATCTRTATCTATGCATCTATCCTCTTTTTTACAAGAGGTTAAATCAAAGCTGGCATCCAAAATACTCGGTTAGTAGGTATGCTGCAACATGCCCTGCTGGTTAGTTACATCCAAGTATTCTCCCTCCTTTTAGTCAAATATGTTCACTTCTCTTGAAATAAAGAGATCAAGACTGCTGTCATTTCAAAAATTCAGAAACTCATTACCAATTCAAATGTCAGTCTTAACTACCCAGTTCTCAGGAATAACCATGAAAAGAGATAGTGTTCACAGGTGAGTTCTTTCAAATAAGCAAAATTTACCAGAAATTTACCAAAATTTTAGTTAAAAAGTACATATAACAATTCTTCTAACACCTTTCTATAAGAAGTTAAATTTGTACACTCATCAGTAAAAGAGAGAACCACCCACGATTTGTTAATGTATTCAAAGCAGAGTAATTCTTTTGCATGGCCAAATAAAAATGCTACTTGTTTTTGCCCCTTGAAGCCAGTGGCGATTGTATATGGCAGGCAGTTTCTGGCAAATGGAAGTCCTCATGGAAACCCAGTGCTAGAGTATTAAGTATGCTCTTAATCCATATAAAAACAAAATTTCAGCTTCATAGAGTTTTAACTGCTGGATAAAGTGAGGACCATGGACAAATATTATTAKTAGTATCGCAAAGACACCAGTGCCAATGAGAAGAGCACCTTGCTACCAAGTTTTGCCTGTACCACATTCCAGTGCCTTTAAGCAGTTCTTACTGTCATACTAGAAATACTGCTTGGTCAACTCGGTGACGATGCTCACTTATAATAAAGAACAGATGCATCCATGGACTATTCAAATGTACATCCCTGATGGCAGTGGAAAGGAGCTGGTCAGGTTGTAAAATTGGGATGAAAAAGGATATAGGAAAGTTACAAAGTAATTGGAACTTGCTATATATTTTATCTGAAAGATGGCATTTTGACTAGCACAATCCCCCCTGATAGAGCACAGATATGGCTTCTCTGCTGAGCTGGAAGAAATGGCGCGGGGGAAGGACACTATCAAGTGATTTATCAACCCCATTTGCTCTGACATACAAGTCGCTCTGGGAGATCTCTGATCCAAATATAGCCTTGATAAAGTGCAGGCTAACTTTTGAGAACAAGCAGGAATACCATACAAGGTGATACGCTTGCAAGCTACAAGCACTTTTTTTTTTTGGTCAATTCCTTCTCTAACTTACAATCAACCTGTGCGATTGCACTTTACCAAGTAATTTCTGTGACTGACTATAGGTAGAGTTGTAATGTTTGCAAAGATGTGAGGAATTTAGTCAAAAAAATAAGACAATTACATTCAGGCAACCCCCAAAATGCTAAGATTTATCCCACAGCAAAAAGCAGGCAGCTCTACCATGGGTACTTCTTGTGTTCTCCTTGGTGTGACTGGGTTGGCTTTTTTGCAGCACTTCACATCATCAAGTTAGTGCTTATACACCCTCAAAAGCCAAACACTATCTGCAGTTTACAGACAAAGAAACAGAAACTAAGTAGTTACATAAGGACAAGTCATGTATTTATAAACTGGGTTGCCTGGCTCATAGCAGCAATCTTAATTCAGAAGCTCTCCAAGCAAGGATTTTCTCACTACATCTTTCACAATCAGTTCATGACTTCATCAAGATGACTGAGATATCACAAGATAAGCAGTATAACGTTTCTGAGGACCAGAATTTTAATGCTGCATCTCATACTGTAACCCACATATATTTTAGAAATGAAATTTGGGCTTCCATTCTAAAAGTAGTTCATGTAATAATGTGCTAAGGTCACATTATTATATCTATATGTGCCAAGACCTCATCATGAATACACAGAAAATAAGTGTTTCCTAAAGGTTTTTCAAATCATCCTATAGTATTGAACAGATAATTCCACATTGATTACAGAGAATTCAGTGTTGTTTTGTAGATTTCTACAGGATTTAAAATGACAGCTGTCTCATAAGATAGTTATTTCTCTGCCATGCAAGCCCTTTCAAAATCATGAAGTACGTTTATTAGGCTGACTGAATTCCTTGGTCACCCCAATGACTTTCATTTTGGAGGAGTTTGGCCCATTGTGCATCAAATGAAGCCAACTTTGGATATCAGGCTCTTACTATAACTGGAGGATCATTTTAAGTTTAATTGAAAGGTCAGCAATATTTTTAATAAGGAGCATATTTTCTTTGCTCAGTTGTTCTGCGAAGTATTTATAAGGTAACATTTTTGATCCAGAAAAATTGATTCCTTACACATTACTTCATCTATCCCAAATGAATACTTTAGGTGCAATGGGCTTGTACATTTGCCTTTCAGTATTCTTCTGAGACTGACTGTTGCAAAAATTACACTTTTTTCAAGCAGTCTTCTATCATGGTAACTTCTTTTTTTTTATTTCAAAATATACTGAAGTTGAATCTCAACTTTTCATTGCTTTGCTCTCCTGAGGAAAAGAAAGAAGATTCTATTATGTCGTCTTCATCAGTTTCGATGAATGAGGGGAAAACAGGGAGAGGGAAGGATTTGTGCTAGAAGTTCATGCAAAATTTGAGACTTGAATATAGCACAAGTAGCACTTCAACACTTCAGACTCCTTCAGTGCCGAGACCCCTGGAGAGTTGAGTTTAAATCACTAAACTTATTTCAGGAAAGGGGAGAACACTCTGGAGAAAAGTCTGTCGACTCCAGCAAAATTAATAAACTGGTTGCTCCTGATGTGAACTACATTTCTTGACAGGAGTTTGACAAATTTCTAATTCCCTCTTAGCTAGCTTGTGAATACTGCACTTGTTGCTCCTTTTTAACAGTCATTTAATACTACAGCACAATAGAAGTGATAAAATTGCTAAGTTTCAGTCACCTTGCGCTTTCAGTGCCAGTTATAAGTGATAAAGGAAAACTATGACCTTCCTCAATGTCTGTCAAAAAGGGAAGCCTACCCTTTCCTCATTTAAAATGGTCATGTACAGAAAAAAAGTGTTTAATCCCCATTACATAATTTTTGCTTAAAGAAATCACAATTAATAAATTGAAACAGATCTCAAATAAAAAGTCTGTAACATTATCCATTTTTTACTAAAGACGGGCTGGTTGTCTTGTCTCATATGTGCTACAAATCTAAATAGAATTAGTGAAATGTATTTTTCATCTAACTGCATTCATCTAGAATAATTACACCCCAAATTTGATTGGACACTCACTTTTCAGAGTTTTTCTTTTCTCTTTCTTATTAAAGACCATTACTGTTTTCAATTCCATGTGTTTAGGATGCCAGCTGTTTCTGCAATGCTGTGATGGTTGGTGATGCATAGTACAGTCAAAATCTCAGCAGATCCCTATACTCAGGGACTAGTGGAAAAGCTTAATTCCTTTACAGAGATTATTATGTTCCAGAATTCAAATGCAGCTCATAATATATTTATATGTTTTAATATATTTATATGTTAAGAAAGAGAATAAGGTGTTAGTAACCCCTTGATCTAAAGTATATTTTAGAATTTCTATAATAAAAATTCTTATGAGATATCTGAATTACACTAAATAAAGCCATAAAGCAAATTAAAATGGAGTCCGTTTGCTTTTTATAACATATACTAAAAAATGGTATTTACCATCTCAGGAAGATAAGTCAAAAAGGACATGCTGAATCAATGCCTCAAAAGTGACAGTTACTTTGCAGCACAAAGGCCCTTTTTATTGTTGTAAGATAAGGTTTTGTTTGCTTTAACTATTCAATTATAGAGCACAGATACCACCCCGATGTATTTTTCACTTATATTAGGACTCTGGCATGCCTGTAATTGTATGGCAAGGTTACTATGTTTCCCACGATCCCGGACCTTTGGGATAGGAGCACCTTTCCATTAAGTAGGAAAGATCTTCCATTAGGAGATCAAAAGAGTTTCCCTTAAAAGCTCTACTCAAAAGTAGGAAAACACCTGCCGTGGATAAAGAAGGGGAGGAAAGATCATGTTATGTTAAGAAATGTCCTAAAATACTGTGTAGATATGTGTACTGTACACAAAAACAATGATCACACCACAGCTATAATCACCTAAAAAGTACAGTTTGGACTCTGGACTTGTTACTCCAGTCTTCTGGCAGCTCTGTTAGGAGACAAATGTGTGTTCCTGTTTACAGCATATGACACGAAATCTGTGTGTTGCATCCACCATTCCAAAACCTCCTACTGCAACGCACATGGGCTTCACCCATAGATTTGTGGAATGTGATTTGCAAAGCAGCCTACTGCCTACCAACTCTCAAATCGTCCTGGCTGGGTTAGTCTTGTCCATTCGTTCTTTCAGATCTGAAAGGTTTCTTGTTTATTTTACATTAAACTTGAAATGCAGCAGAGTACTTCAAAAACGTATTTACCACTTTCAATATGTACATCAACTTGGCACAGAARAAAGAAAGTTAATTCCAGATAAAAGCCCCAAGCAAAAATCCTGCTTCCAACACACGTTTCAGACTGACTTTCGCCTTTTTTTCCCCTCTGTGCACTGAACTCATGGAAGCTATCAGTGTCGTGTATCTCTCTTCTTATACCTAAGCCTGTGGGAAGAGACCTGCTTCTATGACTTCAGTGAGCTGATATGATTGACACAGCATGGTTGAACCTGCCAGGCTGAAGTTATGTGGTTAAGATTTCAACAGTATGCACTAAGACTTGAGGGACCTGTACTCRCATTCTGGTTTTGCCATTCCTCCAGTGATTATAGAAAGTTCACATCATTTCTATGCATTACAATCTCCTACCAACAAAATAGGTAAATTCAGCCTGTTTCTTCCTCTCTTTGCCTAGTCAATTTATATGATAATCTTTTTAAGATGGTCCTGATTCTTGATATAAGTCTGGATCAACTTTATTCATTGGTGCTTCTTAACTATTAAAAATATTCTTTGGAGGTCAAAATCACTGAGGATCATCAAAATGAAAAGACTTTACTTTTGGAAAACAGAGAAATTTGTTTAAAACAAATGATTTTTCAGTCTATTCTGTACTTTATATCACCATCCACAATACCTACCGGAAACTGTAACTATCTCTAACCACATTTAGCCAGCAAAATTCTTTCCATAAACTTTCTGCTCCCTGAAGACAACGGTTCCCTCAGGAATACAGCAAGAGCTTTTACAAATGCTTGCAAGCAATATGAAGCTGTGTAGCAGTCAAAAAAAAAGGCATGAAAATATCCAAATAATCCGACATTAGTTATTCTCAGGGCTCCAGGGAAATTAAACAAGGGTGGGAAAAAGGCATAACCTGACTCCTTTACATACACTGCTCAAATTTCCAGCATTAGCAATTGAAGTTTAAGACAAGAAAATTGAGCACGGGTCTGTAAATTCATTCTAATGACATCACTCCCAGGATTATCCTTTTGGGGATGGCTTGTGTAGGGGGTTGGGAGGAGAAGGCAAGGGATTGAGGAAGGGTGATTTGATTATGTTTCAGCTGTTTCCATTTGAGGATGCTCTTAACTGACAAAATAGAAGGCATCTTATCTGAGAAGGGATTTCGCTCAGCTGCTTTAAAAATCCTCCATACATACTGAAAGTCAGCACATTCCCTGGAGGATCAATTGGCTTGACAAACTCTAGACATCCTCTATATCATCCTAAAAAAAAAAAAAGTATTTCCATATAAAAACTTTCTCCAGGCAAAAGCATGACATGCAAGGGTTTGTCCTGGGGCAATTAAAAAAGAACTTTTTATAAGTAAATTTAGTGCTCACAAAAGTTGCTGCACTGACAACACTCGATACCAAAGGGTTCTCTTTAATCCAACAAGCTGCAGCAAGGCAAATGTCTCTTCTGCCACTGCTCTTTATCTCACAGTAGGATGAACTAGATCTAAAGGGGGGGGTGAGAGGGAGCTTAGCTCTTCAAGCTCATTCATCAAGAAAACTTACTTTTAACTCACAAGTTGTCTCACTGATTTAAAGAAAACTCTCATCCAAATATTTGAAGTGCTTAAATGACTTCCTACATTTTAAGCAGCAAAGTATCTGTCTCTGCTGAAAGGGCCAAGAGGACTGCCAACTATAGTCAACAAAAGCTCTGAATGGAGCTACTTGGTACACAGGTGAAAAGCCAGTAAGAAAATGACATCTGCTTCAGAAGATTTTTTGGATTCCCTGCACTAAACCACTGAGTTTATCTAAGATATTGCCTAACAGAGGTCAATTTGAACAAAGCTGTTCCTCTTGAAAATGATACAGAATAATATTTGTAGACTTTTTGTATAAGATTGTACTTTTTGCATTTAATTTATTACTGTATTTGCACACATCTATACAACTACCCCTAGGCAGCAGTGATACCCACAGAATTACTCCTAAAAAGACAAAATATAGAAAGAATGTCATTTAAGAAAAAAAGCTTTCAGTTTTAAAAATCTGAAATTACAGATGATCATCCTGACAGGTGGATTTATGATCCTTTGCAGAATACAGAAAATTTAGCAACTAAAATACAAAAGTCAGATTGGCTGAAATGTGATCCTTAGCTGGAGATCACGGGAAGGATTGCCAAATCACAGCCAGATCCTCACAGCAGGAGGATCCCCTACTAGCTCTTGGCTGGATCATCAGCTGGGGTAGCTGAGCACTGCCAATTCCAGACTGGATCTGATCTCCACAGCATGGACATCATCCATGCTCATCCGCATCAACTAACCCAGAGCTGCTACAGCACTGCCTTGGCACATAAAGAAAGGAATTGCAACCTACTTTAACTTTAAGCATCTAATTAAGGTGCCTAGAGTTCCTATAACCTTACATTTAGGGAATACAGTTCCATGCAGATAGAAAGTGTGAATGCTCCCTCTGTACATCAACTAATTGATTAATAGTTGAAGATTCACTTTCCATTGTATATTTGTTTCTGAGAAAATTTAAGTTGCCACTACTGTGCGTACTTACTACAACCAATCTAGCATTCTTCCCCCTTTTAAACTTGCCTGCTATGAGATTTGGCACCAACTAATGAAATAGGTGTTTTGTTTTTTTTTTCAAACTGCTTTCAAAGAGGACTTTACAGTTGATGCATTCCAAGGTTCTGTGGGGCCACCACACACCCCACCTGCAAACAAAACTCCCATTAAMTTCAACATGACCAGTATGGGATGGAATACCATACCTTGACCTACTGGGCAAGAACTATGTAATTCGGCACATGCCTTAAGCGAGACAGCATGGTTTATCATGCTCACTTTTGAGGTAATACAGCCTGCCTGTAACAAACACTTATGGGTAAATGTCTCTACTAGTTAATACATGTAATAAACTGAACAAAAAACTGTAGGATGAGCTCTACTAAAAAGAAACGAGTTACTCATGCTCATTAGAGTGATATCAAGGTTATTGTATGCATTAAAAAACGATGAGATGTCTCCAAGTGGCTCTTGTGTTCTACAGTCTTAAACATGAGAGTTTGTTACCTTAGAAATGACTTTTTAAGAGACATTACTATGGCTCTGTCTCACGACAACGCAGAAAACTGGCCAAAGTTACTTTAGCATTCTCTTGTGATCCAATTATTTATGCTAACCTCAGTATCCCCAGGAAGATGTGTACCCAATGTTCCATCGATCCTTAAAGAGCTAACACATTTTTGTATTCTTATTTCTCCAAACCTCGTACATTAAAGAATGAGAAACCTAGGAAAACTACTGCCTGACACTTCACATAAAAATAACACATTCCTTTGTAACATCAGTAGCACTGCACAAATGCAACCAAGAGTAGTACTTGAATCAAAAGATAAGAAAAGGACACAAGAGAGACAACTGAAGGAAGAAAAAAAGTAATTTGGGAGAATTTTGAAAGTAAGAATCCACTAACAACTAATTAAAAACACTGGAGAAATTCTCCAAGCAGTTCCTGTGATGTTTCCATAAAGGAATTCAATGTTTCGGTGCCCACTTTCATTTATGCGCACAAAAAGCAGATATTTGCATATGCAGCTAAATGTGTACGTGTGAATAGCTGGATATGTATTTTCCCATACAGATGGGCAATTTTGTCAATACATCTAAGGCAAGGATTTTGAATGTGTCCTTGAGCCAGGCATTCAATTTCTGTTCCCCATCTGCGTTACAGGGATAATATTGCCTCACAGGGATTCTATGGGTGAAGGTAAATAGGATTAAGTTTGAAAGGTGCTAATACATCCCAGAAAGCTCATATAAATATATCCTGATAGGTTCCTAACTAATATCATCACAGCACAACTTTTAGTTATCTGACAGATACTCAATGACAGTATTGGGCAGTTGGTTTAAATTAGTAATTGCTACCCCCCCCCCTTTTTTTTTTTTCCTTTTCCACTCAAACTCCTGGCAAATAGGATAAAAAATGATGATATGGCAAAGCGGAGTTCAGAAAAAAAAAACCTTCAAAAACCAACAAGATTTAAATTTACCTTTTCCTAACGTGAATTGCCATGCTCAGCAGGGGTCAGACAAGGAATCTGTCAATATGTGGAAAGAGCCTCTTTTGGACGCACTGAAAATGAGCAGTATTCGTTACTAAAAATCATAGATGAGTTGTATAAATATTTACTGAGCTGAAAGAACATGTTGGCCAATGTTTTCCACAAATCAGCGGAAGGGAGTTTCTAATTAATGAAACCAAAGCTGTAGGGTTTTACTAGGCACTTAAGACCAGTTCTGGAAGCTAAACGCAAATGCCATAGTTCAAACAGTAGAGTCTATTAAGTCCTAGTGCACTCTTGCTCTCAGCTGACTGCTTGCAAACTGTGAAGAGGATTAAGGTGGATGGGATCACTGCCAACTTGAAGCTGTTAAATGACTGCATTACAAAAAAAGCTCCATAACTCACTGTTGTTGAATATTTTTCCTACAAAATTCTCAGCCACTGGAAAAGAGAAATAGGGAGGGGGAAAGGTCACTTCCCCCCCTTTTTTTTTTATGTTGAAGTGCATTTACTGCTCTGACAACAGCAGGATCATAATGACCTGACCCACTGAATACAAATAATATCTGGGAAAAAAAAMCAGTAATTAATGACCAAGTCTATGTGCACTCCATTAAGTACAAACAGCTGTCATAAACATTTTAATTTAAAGAGCTGCTGGATAGGAAATTATAGCACTGTAAAAAGCTTCTTCCTTCTGCTGCTCCACAGAACCAGAACATATCAAGGCTTTAAATTTTTAAACATGGCTTTCATGTTCTTTGGTGCACAAAAAAAAWCTCTGAAAAATCAGCTTGTTAAAAGATTCATCTAGCAGCCTCCTACCTTTCTTTCTGTCTGGAATGCTTCCATACACTCAACAGAGATCATTTTGCTTATCGAGGTTTTTAATAATTTTTTAAAATTGTTTAAACAGTACAGTAACTTAACCTCGTTCAGGGGGATACTCTTCTTCATTATATCCAGAGTATAAGCAAATCTTTTTGATAAAATGTCACATCTTCTGTTAAATTGGGGACACCTCAAGGTTTGCCCAACTTTTTCTTACGGGTAACAGTGTTATCGTAATTAAGGTCTAGAATGTTTGAAAGCCACAAAGACAGACCACTCCTCACACCCAGGGTGTAGCCAGAGCAAATTTAGAGGAGGAGAGCAACTCTACAGTTATAATAACAAGTTATTATCAAAGGAATAAAAGAATTTTATGCATGCCACAACCTTCTCAAAATGGCAGTCCACCGCTGTCTGCTCATTGTATACAACATTTTCGAGATGAACAGATCCTAGCACTACTGCCTCCTCTATTAAGAAAAGTCACTTTATTTGCCACACCATATTTGAACACGCGGGGTTTTTTATTGCCACCTCTTGCCAGTAAAGAATGACTAATAACTGTAATTTGTAATTTCCCAGCTTTAGCGGTTTCTGTTTTAAGCAGCGTTCCTTATCTTTTGTGAGTTTCAGTTTGGGGAAAATTGTCTTTTATACAATATTTCTTCCCCATTTCACGTCAAGTTAACACCTCCTGGGTCCTAACTATAGTGCAGGTGACAAGTACACCGACAAACACAGTGATTGAGACTTTTTTTTGTTTTGATAAGGCTGCAAACAGCCCAGGTATCAGAAACATTATCTGCCTGTGTTGGTCAAGCAAAGCGTGCTGGAATCGAACTATCTTTCAAATTCTGAGACTGAACCATGAAGACAGGTACCAACAACAGGAAACGCCACTTCCCCCCCGAGAAAGGCTTTTCTTTTCAAAAGCACACACTCTGCCGTGTCCCTGCCAAAAGGAACACTTGGTATTCATTTTCAGTCCTGGCATATATCAAATCCTTCCTTTTAGATGCACAACAAGCGGCTGACTCAGGCCTTTGAAGACCTTGATCCTCATCTCCCTTCCAAGCTGTAACTTAGCTCCCCTGCTGCATAACCCCTGGGAAATAGGCAGTGACAGTACAGGCCACAGGGAAACCCTAAGCCCAGCCTGCCCTACCTTCATGCCCTCTGCACAGGTTACTGAAGGTAAGACACAGGGCAGGACCTGTTTTCCTGTGAAATGCTGATCTTTCTTTTGAACTACAACTTAGAAGATGAAYGACTATGAACGTGCTCTCTCCTAATACTCCTCAAGCCTTATAAAGCTCCACTACACATCATATATTTAACAAACTAGAAAGTACGAAAAACATTTGAGTTATACCAGCATATTAGGAAAGAAATTAAAAGTACAGATTTGAAGGAATACAGGCCAATCCCCTTTGCATTTTCACAACTCTTTCAAGTCCAGAACACGGGGGTTTAGATGTTTCAACTGAAAAAAACCACAAACGAACACAGAAAATCCCACAAACCAAACCAAATCCACAAAACCAGAAAACTAAACCAAACCCCCAAACTTTAAAAAACAGTTTAATTAATTTTCTTCATGAGCACCTTCTCAAAGAACAGCAAAAGGCCAATTTCTTACTTAATCGGAGGCTGGCAAGACACACAGGATACCAGGCCTTAGAACACAGTGCAGAAGGGCAGAATCAGCTTGCTGAACTGCCTCGGCAAAACAATTCCGGTGGGTCTCTTATGCCTGTATTTTCAAGTTCGCCCCTCAATCACCCACACTACCAAACACTCCTGTTCAAGTCTTGATTCAGTTATCTCACTTGCCAAACCCAAAAATTCAGCCACAGAAGATGACTGGCTGGAACGTAGACTCCCACCCTCACCCCTTTTCCAGGCATCATGGATGTAATCCACGTGGCAAACTTAACCCACAGTCAGCCTTGGCTAACGAAGACAGTGTATGCACAGTCTAGACTTAACCTTTAATTCTGTCAGATTTGCATAACATGTAGCTGTATTTGAGACCAAGAGAGCCTTTATCTATTCACAGCCTTGTGAGAAAATAAAACCTAGGGTTCTGGTTAACAGAGAATAAAAAGAAGAGTGTCTTAAAATGATGGGAATATCCACTGTTTCCTTGTTTGTGCTAACAAAAAAGCAGAATTTAAGTAGTGCTTTTGTCTCCATATTTCCTTTTTCTTGCTCTTTTACTGTAGGTGTTTTTTGTAAGTAGGAAAAATGGAAATGGCAATCACTTATTTTGGAATCAAGGAGAGAATCCAGTAAAGCAAGGGAAGGGCGTCCTAGTCCCAAGAAACACAAGCTGCAAGCTCTGCACACACAGCTGCTTCACCTCGAAAGTGAGTTGCCAGTGTATTCCAGGAACAACACGCAGTTTGTTCCTTTTCCTTCTTTCAGTTTCAAAAACATAATGCAAACTGACCAAACGTACTAAATCATTCTGAGACAGAACCAGGGAGAGGATAGGATGAGTGATGGAACTAAACTTGGACTGTAGGTGAATAGTGATCCAGAACTTCATAGTTCAACTATCTCTAACTGTAAAGTGCCAATAGAGAGGTTTTATAGTCTACCAGTGCTGTTGCCAAGCTACTAATTTTCAGCACTCCCCAGATCTCTGCTGAGATGCAGCACTGGAAAGCTTCCCGGCAGTCTTCCTACCTAGGCTTCCAGGTTTGACAGCCTGAAAAACTGGTCTTTTCATTCTAAAACACTTCAAAATGAGTACAGACACCTAAGAATGTTTTAAGTGTGGCATCCAATAACTTATGCCAAATGTGTGTTGTCATTCTCAGAGCAATGAGACGCAAACATTCTATTGGCACGAAAGTTCTAGGCTAAAAAAAAAAGGAAGCAATTTCTTTCTCTCAAAAATGTATCAAATATCAAAAGACACAGTAACATGCACATACTCTCATTCCAAAAAGTATTAATTTTAACTTCTGACACTTTTTCTAAAATATCATCAGTATCTTTTTCCATGCAGAAAAGTAACTTTGTGCCACTTCTTCTATCTTTGGCTAGGATTGCTTTCTTCAGAACCATTCACACCAATGGCTGACCTAATACTACTTCTGTACAGAAAATTTTTAAGAGCTGTTTGTTGCTAGTTTTTCTTCTTCAGATGAGCTTATATGAATTCCTTCACATTGGGATAAAATAGGGAGGGATGATGTATTCTTGCATCCAGCTCTCTGAACACATAAAACAATTGGTGCTTTTTAACTGGATTTTAATTTCTCCTCTCCTGGCCCCAAGGGTCATGGCTTTCCTAGAATCTGCTTGATATTTTTCTCTACCAACAGTGAAAAGCATACAGACCTCAGCATCACTGAAAAACATGGAACATAACAGTAGCCCTGCTTCAGAAAACAAAGAGTCACTTCCCACTTTCATTATATAGCTCAGCTCCAGGTATCCATGATGTACTGCACACTCAATTCCATGCTAACATTTGTACTTGTTTAGTTAAAGCAAGCACTGCAGATGATGGTAAAGCAATCAGACTTTATTTCCTGTTACCCAACTGTGTTTTCACATCTAATTCCTTTTGAATCTCACTTTTTAAAATGACAATGGGTAAGGAAATTTTTGACCAATATTTGACACAGGCTAACACAGAGTAGAAAACTCTCTCTTCTTAAAAGTTCTATCARATTCACCATATTCTCTACCAATGCTAGTGAATCTGTTTTAATGCCACCRTATTAGCACCACTGTGCTAAAATGCCACCTGTATGACCACTTAAATGAATCTGTCTGGCAAAACACCTGCAGAGAAACACAACAGAAACTGCCTTTACACAAAGACTGCATCAAAATGTTTCAGGGAAAGTCTTAATACAGTCTTTGTTACAAAGAGAGTCTAAATATTTCATCTGTTTCCAAATCTCACATCAGCTGTAATAACCCATTTGGGATGCATTGAGAACTAGTGCAATTCAGTTCACTTGCATTACTGGCAGAGCAAAAAACAATGACCTTTCCATTAAGTATTAAAATGCTAATCATCCTAAAGAAAAAACTTAATGATATTAAGTGTTACCTTTTTAGCCATTCAAACAGACTGAAGCGAAAGATATGCACATGATGCTTTTGTTCAACAGACTAGATAGAGGAAGGGATATTGTCTGAGAAGATAGGAACCTTGACCGGCCCAATTCAACAAGTCTCATGCAAAACCCAAGTGCAGACAAGGAATTATCAATATTGGAGTCTATTGGTTACAAACAGGGCAATTTTAAACAGAGCACATTGTGCTTTCCTTGTTTATGCATTCAGGTTTGCAGAGAAACGTTATGATCAGTTATCAGCCAAGTAAAAACAAGACCTTACTCTTCTTGCATGCCTGAAATGTAATGTSAGTTTATTCAAGCTTGGAAAAATAGACAATGGGTAGTATCTTAAACAATACCTCAACTACCACAGCTCAAGCCTAAAACTCATGCCTGGAATGGACGTGAATTTATACACAGAGATGGATGTCTCTTTGCTAGACTTTAGTAAAGGACATTAAATGAAAACAAGCAAGAAGATGTACTCAGTTTATCTAACCTCTGTATTTTGAGGTGCCCTCACACATTGGTTTTATACTATACGCTGAAGAACATTAAATGAAAGGCATCTCAGGAAGTTAACAATATCTGATTGCCCAGGTGCGAACAATGCTCCTTCCCAACAGAGTGAACTTATAAAAAAAYTTTAGCCCTAAGAGAAACATACAAAATAGGTATGTTTGTTGAGCAGCTAAGTACAATTTATTAGTTCATTTGGAGGAAAAGTAAAAAGGAAATAATCCTTGTTTCTCATGGGATCCAAAATGGACTAAAGTGTTAGGACCTGCTGTGCTCTTAAGGATTCCAAAGAAGTGAGTAACTGAATCTCACGAACTCTCTGGAGAAAATCTCAGCCTATTGCTCTTAAAGGTAATAATAATAAAAAGAGAACATTCTGAAAATCACATTAAAGGATAATTGACAATAGTCTCTTATATTAAACCCTAATGCTCATAGTTAGACCACTGAAGCAGCCTTGGAAATATCAAAGATCCACTAGATTTTATCTTGCCAAGCTGTAAAATACACTCCAAGGAAGTTCTCTTCTCTTCTCTTCTCTTCTCTTCTCTCTCCGCTCATTCTCATGCAGATCAGTTCCTGACAGATCCTTAGAGACTGCTTCAGGACCGGCAAAAAGCTGCACCACATAAAAACTCCAGGGATACTAAAGAGTCCCTCTGTGGTTAGTGGAGCTCTCACAGAAAAAAATTTCTTGGTGCTTGGTAAGCAAGAGGTTAATAGCCTATATAAAAAAACACCTCTAACAAAAATGTTATTTCAATTGTATTACATTTAGGAGCCCTGAGGGTCATGGGGTAGATAATCAAAAAGGACAAGGAGGAAATTAAAAAAGGGAAGAAGGCAATCAAAAAGGGCATTTAGAAGGACCCATAATCCTCCATAGGAAGAATACTAATTATACTACTGCATCATCTTATAATTAACCCTGATCTAAATTTTTTTTTTTTATTTTAGCTGTAATAACTTTCACATGTACAATGATTTGATTGCTAATTCTTGCCAGTCTTTCTTGAACAGTTATTTTAGTTTTGGTAGCTACTTTTTACATAGCAATTTAACTCTCATTTATAAAGAAATAAGACAAAATATTTAGRTATTTGAATTATTTTGTCATC
The DNA here is from genome assembly GCA_030449065.1 of Oceanodroma leucorhoa. Classification (NCBI taxonomy): domain Eukaryota; kingdom Metazoa; phylum Chordata; class Aves; order Procellariiformes; genus Oceanodroma; species Oceanodroma leucorhoa. Next base: position 2,729,355 of record JASVER010000048.1, read on the forward strand.
AGTCATTCTGATTAGCACATTGGTTTCCTTTTATTCTGGCAGTGCTGGGTGGTACACTCTTTTTCTTTCCCCAAAAGTCTCTTCTATTTAGGAGTGAAATCAATCTCTGATATAAACCAGTGTGTTGCACCCACTTCAGCAGTCAAACATGGACATACGTCTTTGTGATGACTTCCATCTGTATTTCATATTTCATTTAATAAATGTGGGATATTACTGTAGCCAGCAAACTAAATTCTCAACATACCTTCATTCCATAGCAAACCCCTGCTTGGGCTCACCTACATTCTTAGGCAACTGGGCACACATTGCTATGGTATTTCTAATGGTTTACAAACAAGTCTGAGTTTTTGCCAAGCTGCAGAAAATAAGCACGCCCCAAAAGAAGGTGCTTTCCCTTGGATGAAGGCTAGTCATTGATGTACGAAGCCAAAATTCATTCCCAAAGATGATTCCTAATCCGAGATGTTGACACATGCAACTATTTCATGAGAAAATCTGGCAGCGAGAAGGTATAAAAAGTAGACTCTAMAACCAATCTGGAGGAATAAAAAGATCCAGAAATAAGCCTGTCTGAAGTCTGCCCTCAAAGGCAGGCATCTACAGACATCACTTATTTTTTTCCTCGATCTTTTGGATTCATTCTAGCCATACATACTCTCTGCAGATATAAAAGCAGACGTGCTCCTCTCTTAGATTCAGATGTATGAATAAGCATGTGTGACAACAGAAATTACTTCTAACTGAATTTTTGTAGCGTGATGTGAAGTTATCCTCTTATTTTTTATACTTCCTTCATGTATCTGTAAGGCACCCTGCTAATTAGTTCTTAATGGTCACTAGATTCTCAGATAATTAACGTTTGGAGGGCATTATTCCCAAGTCAGGGCCAATCTAAGGACGGTAGTCTCTAAGGCTTCCTCCATAGCATGTGTGTCGTGGGAGGAAGCATGATTTTTAATATTTTACAACCACTTTACTTCAGAAAGATAGGACCTGAGGGTTTTTGCTTACACAGTATGGGAAACATCAGCTTCGCGGAAATCTGGAGACTATACTGTGTGGTCAGCAGCATGTACTCTCTGGACAAACACAGTCTTACAACGTATCCCTCTGGAGAAAACAGAAGAACAGAAAAAACTAAAAGGCAATCTATGCGATTAACACTAATTTCCTTCTGATTAACCAAAGAAAGTATTATTTCCAAAGCAAGAATTTAACCCTGGTTAAATGGCAAACCCTGAACTTTACTTCTTAAATAACAGACTTTAGTCCTGCATCAAGAAATTTTGTCTAGGCATGGTAACAGTTTGCAAAGAGCAAATAATGTCAGAATTTCTTCCCGTATCAGTTAAGACACCTGCATAAGAATTTGGGAAAGAGGAATGCTACCTCCCCGGAAAATGAGTGAGAATAGAACATCCTAAAATGTGAGTAAGCCTGTCTGAAAATCTCAATCCTTTTTTGTTCCTTTTGAAACCCTATCTTAACCTAAATGCACATTCTCAATCAATATTTAATAATACAAAAGCCACATCACCCTGAGGCATTCAATATTCTCCTATTCCTATTATTTTCAATGTGATAATGTATAATACAGCCACTGAATCATTTGAATTGATGGTTGCACTCCTCAGATAAGAGTAAAAACTAAACTTGAAGCCAGTTTAAGCTTCTATTGCACCCTGCACCATCAGGCAGCTGAAATTGGAGGTATGAAATTATATTATTTAAAGTATCACCTCCTCTATCTTATTCAGAAATACTGACTGCAGCTGTAGTGATTTTTGTCATGGGAAATTGCCTCACTTGTCAGTGTTTTTTCTTTTTGCTGGTTTATCTTACAAGGTAGTAACGCAGACAGCAGTGAAATGAACCACAGAATCATCTCATTAATGACCTGTCATTCCCAATGCCTTCCTCTTTTCATAATCGAACAAATAATTAAGAGCAAATATAGTAAACAGCTAATACTTGGAAAATACTCAGAAAACAGCAAAAATTGCCATCTTGTAAATGAACTTTAGGTCAGCTGTGAATGTTGCGCAAGCTTGCCCTGTTGTGCCCACCCAAGCCGTGTACTCACAGCATGCAACTAATGATGTTGCAAGTTTTCTGTATTAAAAGTTGAGCAGTTACATTACCACTTTGCAGCACACTTTTGCCCTGGGTAACTCAACACGGTGCCTGCTTAAGCAGCTGCATGCTCTGCAGTCAGACTAAGTATCAAGGAATTTTCTGCCTCTATGGCTAAACAGAGCCCTCTTATATTGCCAGAAGCCTCACATTGAAATATTTTGCTGTGACTGACAGAACCAAATAAAGATTATTTCACCTGCTTTCACCTGCTATTGCTTTTATGAATGCAACAAGAATACCTAGAAAGGGCAATAGCCACCAACAAAGACTACCTGCTATTGATTTTTTGTATTTATATATTTTTTTAATCACAGCTACCAAAAAAGTACCTCCATCATAATGAACAGGTATCCGTTCCAGTTAGAGAATTTGAAAAATATAAATACATTTAGTAATAACTAGAAAATAACAATGTTAGAACACCAGTTTGCATAAGAAAAAAAAAATGAAAGGAGCTATCAGATCATTTTTTGTGTATATGTATAAATAACATCTTGCTCAATTAAATGGCCACCCTTTAAGAAAAGAATCATGCTGACTCCACCGTACATGGAGATGGGCTGGCTGATGTGGAAAAAGCATTCATTGTTGGAAATGCCCTTAAACATTTAAGAACATTTCAGGGTGCGTGTGGGGGTGCCCCACCACACGCATCCCAACCAGCTCACGCTTCTTGGGGCTACTGCTGCTGGGCTGCCCTGTGACGCTACAGGAGCCCAGCAACAGGGTTCTTGTAGGATGATGTTATCTCCTGCCCCGGGACCATTCGTTTCCAAATCTTGTCCTTCCTCAGCTTCCAAAGGTGTACAATACATATCCTCTGGTTCAAGGCAAAAGAAATTTTTACAATATAGCTCACAGAGTCAGGAATTGTCTGGGAAATAAGCCTAAAGTACTAGTCAGCTAAATACAGGCCAACTTTATGCTAAGGGTATGAAGGAACCTCAAGAATAAAAAATAGAAATCAGAGGTGGGAGATTTGTAGGTATGTTAACTCCTTGTTTTTCTCTTTCAGACAACATATAGAACCCCTTTTCTTCCCCAAGAACCACGCATGGTGGGAGTCACATCTTCAGGCACCACTGAGGTGGTATACYGATCTTCCTATGGCAGCTCCCTGCTGGTTTTTCTGCAACCTGCAGCATGTACTGAATGCTGATGGCAGCTAGAACCCTTGTGATTAAATAACCAAGTATGTGGCTGTGATCTGTGAGACTGGATCCTGCTCCCTGGTTGGTTACATGCACACTTGTAATTAAAAACGAACACTGAAGGATAGAGCTGATGGCTGAGGATCCTTGGTTCTTTTAGGAATAAATATAGTATTGAGTTAACAATGATATTCACCAGCTGGATTAGAGACTTTTACAAAATGACTGAAGTTTAACCACTGGAAAAAACTGAGTCCATTTTAATACACACCAGAGCCAGTTCTAAAGCCAACGTAGAGGGTGCATGATCTCCTATATTCAGGGGACAGCCAACCTCCTCAAGTGTAGCCATTTACCTAGCCAAATTCTGGCTTTGGGTGGTGTGCTACTTGTCTCACCTGGAGATTATTTAACAATTCGGGAGCGTGGCTCAAGCCTGCTTAGGCTGCTTATAAAACACACTCTATATCCTCTTACCCTTAATGTTCATAGCAAACATGAAACCCACTAAAGCTAAGTCTGGGACCAAGGCTTGTTAATTGAATTGTGTCTTGTAACTTCCTCTTCACCAACTTCTCAATCACTTATCTAATATGGAGGAGAATATAAAAATGTAAAAGTGTTTCAGGGATTTGTTGGAAAAAGAATTGACAAAAAAAATTAAACTTCCTCGCCAAAATAATTTTAAAAGCCCCGTGCTTTTCAAAATAATAAAAGAAATCAGTTTATTTGAATAGTCTATTTCACTGTTCCTCTTTCGCACTACCTAATGGTTCCAAGACAAGCCCAGTTAGTCCCCATTTCTCAAAACTTTTACAGTGAGTGAAAGATTAACACAAGCTACCAGGAACACAGCCCCCCCAAGAGGCAGAATGAGAGACGAAGTTAAACACCTCTGCCCCTTGAGCTTCAACATAAACACAGGAAGTCAAGGTTTGGCCCACTTCTCCCACACAGGCTTCATTTGACAGACAGACTGCATACCAAATCATCCTGCAGGACTTGTACTAATCTACTTGGCACTGTACGTGCTTAAATATTCAAGAGAAATCCCACTGTGATGTAATTCTTCACTTGCATAGTCTGTGTTGCCTAATCTCAAGTCATCCTCTGCTCATCATCTATTTTGTTCAAAGTTAGCCATGAGACTGTATATACAATGACTATAATCTGCAAGACTATTTCCCCATGCCCTTTGTTGCTTTAAAGCACTCATTTCAAAATAGTTTCCACAAATGGGTATATGTATAAGCTTTATAGCATGTTCTGTTGATCACTTTATGAGATTTTCACATATTTGGGTAAAGAGAAACCAGTTGTCTTATTTTCAAGCCCATGATCTCCACGTGACTCCTTCTGTCAGTGTTTTTGCCTTCAGTTACACTGCACTGACATTAGGTATGTTTTTCTGCAGGTAGATGTAATTTATTCTTGAGTATTCACTGATCATCCAGTCAAAACATAGATTGAAAGTGAAACTCTGTCTGAGAAGAAAGGTTAAGATGGAAAAAGAAAAAAAGAAAAAAAAGAGAGCATCAATTACTGTCCCCACAAGCTTTTTTGGGTAGGGGAACACTTGAGATCTTGCAAGTACTCCATTCTGTAGGGTCTATTTTATAAATTACCATCAGGCTTTCAAACAAGGGTCGCTAAATGCTCTCAATAATGTAAATGCTTACCTTCCCAGTGGAGGTAGAAACCACAACACATAAACTATAAATTCAAAAGCGAAATAATCTTAAACAAAAAGTAGACTAATAAAATAAAACAGCGTCAGGGGCATGTAAAGTAAAAACTGAAGTTGTGCAAGAACTTTGACTGTCCATTTAAAATGCAAAACTCTCTCTTTGTCAAGGCTTACAGTTTTGTCTGGAAAAAGCCATTCATATTCCTTGATGTGAACTGGAGCCTGAGAAATCATTAAAGGCAGTAGTAACAATACTGTTAAGCTTTGTCAAATGCAGCACAGCCTCTGCGAAACGGTTCTCTTCGAGTGAACAGAGGTAAATAACAGTAATTGCTTTGTTAGACTGCATGCCAGAAATAAAGCCTTTTATACTTATGCAGAGTAAAAGTCAAAACCACGGCAGGAAGACTCAATTTCAGCAAACAGACTGTAATGAAATAATGCTGGTGGTTCTGCTAGCCAGAAGCTTACTCAGGCCTTTGAAATGGTAATGTCCTTCACTGTATAGCGGAAACCTAGTAAATGAAGAATCTTGTTGCACAGAAATTGATATTCTTTGAACAGATACATCTATTTTCCCTAACAGCTCTATTTTCAAGTTAGCTCCACTACGTCCCTTCAGCTTCCCCTGCTCCTATTCTGAAGGCTACCCACAAGGTAGCCAATGTTTGCTAATCCTATTTGGACTTGACAAGATACTGATTCACAAGGAAGCTTTTCCCTTGTCCATCAAGCACATCTGTTTTCAACATCACACTCAAATGTCATGTTTTGCACATGCAAAGAAAGTCTGCGTCATTTGTGTACCTATGGTAATAAGGTCACCTGTCGTCTCCTCTTTGCCATGTTCTGACTTTTCCAGAAAGTTCTTTTCTTTCAGATTTAATGGCAGGTGTTCGCAAGGTCAGTTCATGGTTAAATCTTCTAAAAGATATTGTTTTTCCATCACCAATTCATTTCTGAAAGAAACTAGGCCACCATTAGGTAGTAACAATTTTTTGGGCATTAAATTGGGCAGCATCCTAGACAATTACATTTATAACTCTTTACCTATACACCCCATGACACATTACACTGCTTAATGCAACAGACAATCTTTCTACTTTAATAGACAGCTTGGCTCTTAAAAATACCAATAAAATCTCATGTAACTCTAACCATCTGCGCTTTCTTTTTTTTGTGCACTATCTGCCATAGTCCCAATCCTAATTAAAAAAAAAAAAAAAAAAAATCACATGAAGCAAAAAGTGGAATATAAGGTCAAGTGACTCCAAAATGTTGTTTAGACTCTGCCAGAATGACTTGGCAAGATAAATGGTGTTCAGTCAGCTCTAACAAAGAGGTCAGAAGTAGAAAGGTTTGGCATCCAGTCCCAGAGCCAGGTTCTGCTCTTAAACATCTGAAAAACTCCAGGGTTTTCAGGGGCTTCATTTTCAATGGGCTGGGGGTGATGGGGATGATTGCACATGAGGATCAAAAAAACCAAATAAGTTTGGGGCAGTTTATGTGATGCTACAGTACTAATCAATATCAGGAATAAAAGCAAAGGCCTCACAGCTCAGACTAGGTTCCATCAGGCCTTCAAACATATTGTTGTGTTTTGTAATCCCCCCTCTTCCATTTACTTTTCCAGAGGAAATTATGCTAAGGAGGTCAAAGCACGCTGCAGAGAACATCTGCATTCACTCATTTTGAGGCCAAGCTGGAATGCAGATTGCATTGCATTTACACAACATGAACTTTTGTTACATCTAAACCAAAAAGAGACAACAACCAAAGTGGGGTTCCAAGTCTGTGCACTTTGTACACACAAAGCTCCCTGTAAAAGTTCCCCAAATGCTGCCTGAGCAATTCACACTGGATGGTTCTGCTATAGGCTGCAAAAGGGAAACTACACACAGCGGAGTCATCACTGGCAGAAGAAAAACCCACAAATGTCAAACTCAACTGCAAGGAAAAATGCTATCTTTTCTCTGATCTCTGCTTGAATGAAAGATGTGGAGGTTACATTTCAGATGAAGGAGCTAACTGCGCTCAGAAAAAATTTAATGAAACATCTGCCAGTAAGCTCCTGATAGTGACATTAATCAAAGAGACATTTTAGAGAGAGGAGTATAGGCCCATATGCCTATTTACTCACATTTATGAATTTGTTTACTTTCTGAGAAGGACGACCACTGGGATACAGAGTGTTAGTGTGAGATCTCATATTCAATTCATACAAATGCAGATAAATATATGAAGAACAAGATCAAACAATGCTGGGGTTTTTTTCTACCAGCTTCCACTAGAAAATCCAGCACTTTGCAGCTTTCCACCCAAAACAGAAACATAAAACTCACGAATAGTATTAGTAGACTGTAGTCAGCAAAAGGCTCCAACTGTTAGACAACTAAAATGTTTTCAACAGTGTGAGAAGAGACAACTGGCACAAGTGAGTATTGGTAACACTGAACCTCCGAAGTGTTCCAGCTCAGGTCCTGACCAACAGCCTATTCCACTGACTCCCTTTTGCTATCCAGAATGTTCCCTTCTGTTATTTCTGTCTGTTCCCAATCTTRTGATGTGATTAGAGCAGATGATTACGCTTACATAATAGTATCAAATTAATTTGCAGCAGAGCACAACAGCAGAGGAAATTGTTTCAAGTTCTGAAATCTCCCCCTCCCCAGTTTATTTCAGTGACATCAGGGGATTAAGGCAAAATGGGTCAGTAGAACACTGCTGGGAAAACAACCAAAACATCAGTCCTGACCTTGTAAACGAGAGTGAGAGACTGCACACAAAGCAAGCTGTTTATAGCATGTTCTGTAGAAAGAGCCATCAAGGTGAATCAGCTTCCTAAACACCTGTCGCCATCCAAAAGCTGACAGAGGACGGCAGGTAAAACCACATTGCACAGAGTCTTTCAGTAGAAACAGGTATTTTGGGAATACTTCTCCAAAAACACRGAGCACAGACTTATTTGGAGTTTTACTTTCTGTTAGAGGATGCCTTAATGACAACAGTAATAAAAGTAGTAAGTTCCCGCTACTTTAAACCAAGATGGGGGCGTTGAATAAACCCACCTATGTAGGGTCCAAGAGGCCTGACATTATACATCTCAGTTTTTGGGCATTCAGTAATTCTGGATGATTCTTCTCTCGCTTCCTGTACAATTTCCTACTGCTGGGATGCTGAGATAGGGATCATGTTATAGGGTTATAGCTACACAATTTTTTAGCGCTCAGGACAGTCTTCTGATAGGTGTACAAAGACTGTGTCTGTAACTAGCACATTTATATTGATTGTTGATAGTTGGTTTGGTGCAGGAAAGCAACCATTAACCAGGTTTACCACACTGTGCAGCTGGGACAGCTGGTTTGTGATCGCTGCTAACACTTCATGTACAAGGCACCCGCAAAGTATTTACCTTTCCTTTGGAAAAACAGACGCTTCTTCAACAGCTACTCCTTAAAGCTGGTTGGATAATTAAAATTTGGGCCTGGGTCCAACTTCTCAGAAATATCCAAATGACTCCTTTTGCTATCTGTTTGTTTYTTCATCCTTCCGATGCAGACACCTACTTTCCATCCCAAATATTTTAATGGAGGTAAATTAACATAACTTCTGGTTTAACAACAGCTTCAGCTTTACACCTTGACATGCCATAGCAGCATCCTTTGTGCTTTGCCAGCTTCATAAGCTGAGGTAAGCACAATAACTAGGAGTGGTGTGCATTTGCATGCCACTGTTGCAGGCCGTACTGAGACAATGACACTTTCTGCACTTTGAAAAAGGCAGTACTTTAAAAACGTATCTAAACTCTTAAACGTTCAAATTTTATCATGACAAGTAAATCCAGGCCTAACACCATTAGTCGTTTAATTTATTCCTTGTGCTCGATTAACAACTCCATCGTACATTTATGCTTTATATTAGATTTACAATGTTAAACACGTAGACTTCCAATGTCACTAAATTCAGCCTCCTCCAATGTGGGTACGGTCATACATATGTTCAGCTCTCAAAATAATTCTGCATGGCTGCAAGTTGTCTGGTACGGCACCTACTTACTATATTTGATCAAGTGTGCAGTGTCACAATATGTTGATGCATTTAGTCTCTTTCTTCACCAACGTAAAAAGACAGGCTTTTTCTTGTTTCTAGAGCACATGAAATGACAGAAACTCTCCATATAAAAATTTTATCAGTGATCATGGTGAAAAATGATGAAGATGACACAAAGACAAGTACTACACAGTTCTTTCCTGAAGTGTCGTAAACACAACATAAGGTAGTCATGCTGGAAGTGTAATCCAAACCTACTTTTCCTGCTCCTTCCTGTTTGTTCTTCTTCTCTATCAACATTACAATGCTTTGATGAAATGCGAGTATGAATGCACAGACATACTGTAATTTGTTGTGCTTTTCCTTCCCCCATGTCTGTAATTTCTACATAACTAAGTCGACTTGTTAGTATTAATTTGATTTACACATAATAAGAAACACATTACTTTGTTCCTTTAACCATATAATCATGAAACTTGCCCATCGTGTTACTGGATTGCAGAAGTCTAACCTGTGGTCACCTTTATTAGATGTTCAGTCTGCTCACAGATATTTATATTGCATACATTAAGGARAAAACATTAAACATTAGAAACTTTGGATATCCTAATGTTGGCTCCCTCAACACCGCACATACTACTCTGTGCTGCTCTCTATATGCAAGATATATGAAAAAACCGATGACAGCACAAAGCACAATGTGGAAAAGAAAAAAAAAAAGGGAGACATTAGGTTTCCTCCATTCTGACTGCTAGAGACTATTTTTCTATCTCTAACRTTGCCCTGAAGACACTCCTCTTGCATAATTTCTCCATATAAAATGAAATGGACTTCTATGGGGGGAGAGTGGAGGAGGGATTGTAGTATTCATAAATTGTCTAAGTCAATGAAGCCTTCAACGCTGTCAAAGAAGTATTCACATCTGAAACACAGCCAAGATGTTACCTAGACTGATCTGTCACCAAGGTTTCCTTAACAGAACATGTTATTTTTTCATGCTTGTACTGTTGGATATCTAACCAGTGCCAAATGATTAATAATTCAGAAAGACAGATGCTTAAAATTCTGTAAATTTACTCTCTGCCCCTGCTCGGGCACCCTATAATCAAAGTACTAAAAATACCAGTCAGGCTGAAAAATCCTCTACAAAATTATTAAGTTTCTTGATACAGAACAATTTTGTCTGCAGAATTTACGAATTCCTCCAACTTCACCTTCAATAGTGCATCAGATTCCTCCATATGCTGATGAAACACTTTTACTTTTTCAACATCAAGAAGACGTTGCACTGCAGTCTTTTGATCCTCACACTACTACTATCAAAGCTACTAGCAAAAGCCCTTGCCCCGTCTACTCTAATGTCAAGCCTGATGCTACCTCTAGCAATTAACACAACTCCACAACTCTACTCTAATGTCAAGCCTGATGCTACCTCTAGCAATTAACACAACTCCACAAAAGGGAGCGCCCCCAAAATCTGGAGCAGTTGGCTACTCCCATGGATATGTCATGAACACTCTCAGCAGCATTAAATATCATTTGCGTTCACAGACTAAACTTAATAATTGCCTTGAAATCCTAAATCAAACCCCTGTTTTTTTCAGGGCTCTGACAGACTCAGGGGGTAGATTCAAACAGGACATCTGTATCTGCATGCTACTGTCCCATTCTTCCTGTGAAGATCATGGAGATGTAGGCAGGGATGCCTAACCTACTCAGAAACCAGTTCCCAAACTGCCATACTTCTCAGCTTAGTACAGTACTATAAACTGAAAACTAGATTCTATCTTCTTTGGTAGGCTGGGCTGAAAAGAGCAGCAGTGGATCAGACGACACCAATTCTGGTTTGTGACTTTTGTCTGGAGAGTGGATAGCAGGAAGTGGTAATACCTTAAACCATTCTGTTTAAACTGCTGCAGCTAATCTGCCAGAGCTCTCAATCCAAAAACTTTTCTGGGCCAAATATTCATGATTTTTAAAACCTGGGGTTCACAGTATTGGCTACAGCTGGCTGATACTGATGCAATCAAGTCATAAGAAGCTTTCATAACTCATTTGTTTGTATGTAAAACCAGAATATACAGTCTAATCTATGACAATAGCCATGAAATCTATGACAAACAGCTGCTGAAGATAAAAAGCAAGAAATCAGGCAGAAAGGCTGTTTTTGCATGGCTATCTATATTGCTTTATCATGGACTGAAGAGTTAATTCTAGTAGCTGTGAAGACAATTTTGAAAATAGACAAAGATCTACCAATCCAGAGCACTACCACTTCTGTCACAAACTTTAAACCTTCCTATTGTTTTCATACCACAACGGGAAGCAGAGATCATGCCTTCACCTTTGGTTTTTTTTTGGGGGGGGGAGGGGAGGAGTGGAGGAAGGGGGCAAGAATAGATTCTATTGCAGAAAAGTCTGTAAGATCATATGGATGGTTAACTAAAATGCCAGAGATTTCAACAAGGTACTTTGAGCTATATCTTCATTAGGTTTGCATTCAAGACTTTAACTCTTTTACAGACACTCCAGCCTGCATTTAGTGATCTACTCCTTAGTAGTAACCACTGCAACACTGTATATTTACTCTTTCTGATTTATAAGCAGAAGACAATGCTGAGTTCTAGCTTTACTCGTTTTGAATTTCTGCACAGGAGAGAGTCCAGCCTCAACTCCTATGTATTTAAGATGGATGATAGTACTTTAAGGTGACAGCTGAGGGCACTGTGCTGTAATGCGCAATTTATGTCTCTAAGGTGTTCTTAAGTCATTAGAAGCTAATGCAGAAATCATAAAATATATACCAGTACTTCCACTGTTTCAAAGCATTTTATCAAGTATCACAGACAGCACCAAAAGTAACATGAGGCTGGCACAATTTGGACACCTGACTGAAAGAGGCAGAGCTTTTATAAATCAACTATTTACATGCCTGAATCTTCATAGTACTCAGACTTCTTTTGACTACAGTAGGGCTAAGGATTGTGCACAATAAAAAACATCCCATAAGAGGGTATTATTTTATTAGACTTGTGATTTTAGGAATATTTTTAATAGAAATAAAGCAGAATTACGTTATAAACTAGCTGCTCAGCAACTTGCCCATTCACGGGATTTGCTCCCATACACGAAAGACATACCAGACAAATCCCTATTCACTTACATTGGGGTTTGCCTGAGCAGACAGGCAACGCAGGTCCTTTAATATGTACATGTACTTGCCAGTGCAAGGAACCATGTGTTTATTTCCTCAGGCAGCAGGAGCCAAATGAATCTAATGAATGTCATTTTATCTGATGCTTCTGCTGTTTATAACAACAAACCTAATTCATTCCTTAGTCTCTGCAATTTCTGTAGGAGCTGACCCAAGATTATGTCTCCAAAAAAGAAAACATTAAAGTGTTATAAACCACAGCTATTTCTTCTTCTTCTGCTATACATGGTCTAATGAGTTCAGAAAATTACATTCAAGAYGCTGTTTTGCCGATTAGAATTGTCACTACCTGGTTCTTGAAGGACACAGCCATGCCTAACTGTATGTGCAGACATTTCATTAAGTTGTGGTCTCTGCTTCTTGTGTTTTAAGTATTTAAACCTTCAGAGAGCCAAAGAATGGTTTAGAAAAATACACCCTGTAACAAATAATCCACATCCACAGAGGCAATAGCAGCTATTTTGATGCATCTGATTTTGAGCAAAACCAGAATTTTATCTGAGYTTCTGGACCACAGAATCTGAAAAACAGCTCTCTCTTGAATTTACCCATTTTTTTCAACCTACGTATGTAACACTGGACAACTAACCTAGAAATCCAAAAATTTTAGGACCAATCACAAAGTTTGAAGATTGATGACACAGATTCAGAAATACCTGTGGAGGCATGGGGAAACAAAAGTGAAAGGTAATCTTCTATAGCACAGTCTGCATCTATAAACTGATCCAGCTTACTCTTTCCTTCAAATGTGGTCATTTTTCTATGGAAACAGATAAACCCAGAAACTAGAAAACTAGAAAAATCAGATAGAAAACTAGAGCTAGCTTCCCGAATGCAAAYGAATAAGACCTTTGGCTGAGTAGCCATGAGACTTCCTGCCAACTGATGCCAGCAGTTGTTTCAGGAGGACTAACAGAATATGAAGTCTATTCCCGCTCCTATACTACCAGGAGCACTTTATCCTCCTCTGGTTTTTTTGCTGTAGTTCAGCAGAACATCAGGGTTACCTTAGCCATGTCCACAGCTCCTTGGAGTTTAACACACAGGCCTAAATATTAATATTATAGTTGTGGCTAGGAGATTTTTCTCTCTGCGGCTTGTCTGGTTTGGAGAGGTGGAAAGAAGAAAGTGCAGGAACCAACCATCTGTGCTTTTACCTGGCTGCTATGTAAAACTTAACCCCTAAGAGTTCAATGTAAGAATGAATTCAGGATAGTAAGGAAGCTGAAATACTATGGGAATCTCATAAAAACAGAGATCATTCTCAGGTTCTTCCAGCACCTCATGTTTGACAAATACAGCAGTATCACACATAAGCCTCTGGAACTGGGCTGCAGAACTCGGAACCATCCCAGTTTTGTGAAAGAAATAAAACACTTAATAAACTGTGAACAGGTAATAAAAATAAACAGGCATTTAGAAAAATCACTCTGTCCCCTGAACTGTTGCCAATTCTTCTTGCGYAGTAGGCAGTACTGTTGTTGTAACCTGCCACAGCAGTGGCAATTTGTAAGTTAGCACTGACTTCGCCTTCCAGCCAGGCTGAGTCACTCCTGCTCATCAGAGAGAAATGACTTTACACCCTGTAACATTAGAGCCCTGATCGCCACCTGTGTTTCCTTTCTCTTAAGCCTATTTTTTGCTTCCTACCTGCTTCCGATGGTGGTACTGCTCTCCCAGCGGCTTTGTACACCGCTCCCAATGTGACTGGCATGTTATTAATGAAGAGGTGGCTGGTGTCTCTCATTACGCTTCCACTGAGTGAAAGCACCTCAGAACTAATTTAGCTTTCACTCGCAGGGGAAGACACAGTACTCCACCAAGAAGTTCACTATTCTGCTGCCTTTAGCAATAAAATCCCCGTCTTTTTTCGTTTTAACATTAATAAGGTGAGAGAATAGAGTATTTCCAAAAGAAATTAAGAAATGCAGAAGATAAATGCAAGTGCAGAGGCTCCCTGTGAGTAACCACCAAGCCCAATTCAAAGAGGTAACACACATACTGAAACAGATGTACAGCGTGGAGAACTCCACAGGCAAACAAGCGGTAATAAAGCCCGCACCTAGCGCACAGAGTTCAGCAGGTCTCTCAACCATTTAAACTTTCTTCCCTGTTTGTGAGAGTTCTCTGTGGCAACTAATGCAAAACTCCTGTGAAATTAAGGAGTATGGAAATAATTTTGCTCCCCAGGCTGAGAAGGTCAAATAGATTCGGAAAGTACTTCATATCCATCACTGTAAGAATAGAAACCTAATTAGACACTAGACTTCACTGGCTAAAAGAGATCAAACTCACTTAAAGCTATCATCTGAAACATATTTTTAAAAGACTTTCCCTTGATTATTAATTCATTTACTTATACTGCATACAGGGAGAGTAATCACTCAACACAGCTCTGCAGTCGCTCATTCTCTGAAAAGAACCACCTCTTGACTTCCAATCACATTGCATCACTGTTTTACACTTTTTCCTTTTCCTATTTCTATTATACCTCCTATTTTTTTATCTGATGCTCTTTAAACCAGGATACTTTACATTTTATATTCTTATACTTCACTTTAACCATTTACATTTTATGCTTACAATTTTATATTTTGCTAAGGGCCTAGCAGTAATATAGTGAACTACCAGAACCACAAGATGACAGCTTGTATTGTACTCATGATATCAGYAGTTACATGCAAAGATACCGCCAGGGTCTCCTCTACCACAGGATCAAAGCCATCAAGAAAGGGGAATCAACACACATTTCTCTTGCCGCATGCATTTAAAGATTTTCCAGCTATGTGCCAATTAAAATAGTGTAGTGGAATTGTCATTTAATCATTATATAGATGGATTTGGATCAATGTCAAACCTCATTTAAGGACCAACGCATGTTTGCCTTACATATAAGGAAAACCTTACTGAATTTAATGGGCATTTTCTTATTCCTTCATATTTGAATRAATTTAATGTTCAGGAAGGAGTACAAAAGAATAATTAACTTAATTTGGGCAGGGATGCTTTAAACTTTCTGCGCCACTGCTGCAGCAAAAGGGGTGAATGTTTCTTAATGGGCAAGAATAGAATGAGGATGAAATTAAATGTACTTTACCTTTCACTTTACCCCTCGTTTGCACAACTGCAAGACTAAGTTTATAAGCCCAACTATTTTGCAATGATATTTTGGTTAGGCTCATGCATTCTCTATTCCTTACTCTGTACTAAACACTAAAGATAAAAATCAAACAGAATTACATCACTATTCCTCATGCTAGTGATAGATGCTTGGTAGGCAATCCAAGTTTAAATTTTTTTCTACCCCAAAATTATCTGCATCCAGAAAATTAATCAAACTTCCTCTGAAAGAAAAAAAAAAGAAAAAGCTGGACAGCAGTTACACAAACAGAATTTTTCTGCATTTTAAAAACGTTGTAGTTTTGTTGTTGTTACTACCTATGAATGTATCAATTCCTCTATTATGCTCTTACTGCTAGAGAGTATTATTATTGTACAAACTACTACAGAGATTTTGGCCACACGATTTACTTGTGACATTAAAGTTCAAAATTTGATGCTAAATTAGCTAGCTTCGGCTTGATCAGCTCAGTGTCTGTAGATATATGTACATATATACATGCCCACATAAACAAACCCCAAACCATAGATATCAGAACTTTGAATGCAAGCTACACTGAGATGTCTCACTATCACTTCAAAAGGCTTCCTACTGCCATACTGAAATGCCCAGATAGGTAGACTGCTGTGAAATATGTAGGTGATGCCTGCTGACTGGTTTTCAGATGATGAGGAGCGTTTGAAAGCATCAAAGATTCCTGCGTGGATGTGTGTACATTAATCCCTCCCTTTGTGATATCTAGACTTGACTATTGTAACACGTTGTTTAATAGATTGCAAGACTCTGCCCCTCACAGACTGAACCCTATTCAGAAATGTCAGTGCTCCCACCAGGCTTCTTACTGATTTTAGGTTTTCTAAACTTAACATGATGGTTGCTGAAAGATTGCATTGTTTGAAGGCTGAGTTTACATCTCTCTCTCAATTTGTTGTCTTCTCTATTTCACTACTGGCAGGACTAGAACTGAAGTGCTAAATGCTCCTCAGATAGGGAACCTGTAATGAAGAAAGGGTAGGGCTTTGGATACAGGCCTCATCTTTAAAGCTTCTTGAAAATGTAGTTCAACTTACATCTGCTTTAATAAGAAGCGATAATCTGTTGTTAAAAATTCATATCCCCACACTGCTCTAGACAGAGGAAACATGCTGGGATAGTTGTTTTGGTCATGGTGAAATATATAGTAGAAAAGCTCAGATATGATGGTGAAGAAAGACACTATACCCAGACTTCCAGTAACAGTTTTTCAAAGCAGTAGTTAGAGTTGTCATTATTCTGTTCCACTTCATGTTTTCAGCTTCATTCTTCATTATGGCATTTCAACAAGTGGCACGAAGTCAAATACGTGCTTATCTACCTCACTGAGCTTGCTGCTTTCAGTTCTCGAGAGAAGACATTTGTACACTGAGCAGAGAAGCGCAGAGAGAATAGCCACAGAAAACCTAAACTGTGCTTCATTGTGAATGATGAGTAGTCCCCAGCTCCTATGCTGTGCTGCAGACTTTTACAGCACCTTTCTGAAACAAAAGATTGTCTGAAACAATGGGTTCGAATCTCACCTAATATGTAGAAATGAGGTCCGTGACAGCTGGAAAGCCTGCACTTCTACAGTATATACAGTGCGGTGCTAGTTCACCATATAGCCTCCCACAGTACTGAGGAGGGTCATATTGAAGAAAGTATCTTTAATATATCAAATAAACTAAAAAAATGAGCACAATTTAATTAAATAAGCATTTGAAGTAAATTTTTTAGCATTACTGAGTATTTTTACGGGTAATGATAACTCAAGATTGACAACAGACCTTTGCTGAAAAACGTGATTTCGCAAGGGACTGCAGGCCTCTTCTCTCAAAGCATATACAAAAGGGAGGGACAGCTTGTAAATAGTTTGTAGCACTTGCCTGCACTGTTCTGGGCTCATTAGTAAGTTGCTAACAAATATACTCAGATTCTACATATATTTTCATATCTTCTTCAGGACTTCCAGTGCAGCTCTCACAAAGATCAGTCACTGCCCTCTTTATTTGAGAACGACTTCTAGCTCTTCTTTAAATCCCTTCTGGTCCTTCCATACAGTCAGCATAATAATTTACCACTGACAGGACTTGCCAAACTTCCCCTACATCTATTTCCATTTCCCTTCATTTTTCTTGCTCCTTTCATTTTTTTCCTGTGTATGCTGACTCCCTAGTTCCTCTTCTACTAAATTATGCTCTATTATTTCCACAGCCTGAAGAACTCACAGCTGAAGCATTATTTCTAACCTTATTTTGTATTCCTAGCATGTCCTATAATCTGTTTTGAGGGTTATTTGCAGCCAAGATGCTGACACAGCATCAATTTTGTTTTCGTGGTTTGACTGGGTAGAAGTGTGCCTTACTACAGGCACTGGGATAAAAACAGTCAACTATCTAACACCAACACAAACACATTTAGAATGAACCTTATTTTTTCCAGGTTGCGTGTTATTGTTTCTAAATGGTTACTGCAAAGCCTCAGCCCATCTTGGAAAGAAAGGGAAAAAAAATGATAAATTGAAATGGTATTTTTGTTGCATATTCTCTTTCCTCCTTTCCCCATTTTAGGATGTCAGTTCTTTCCCAGAGAATAAACATTCATACCTGACCCACATCAACAGCTACTGTAGGGCACCAGGTTGAGAGGGTCCCCAAAAGCTTTTCTGACCTGGAAAAAAAAAATCTGCTTTCCTTTTCTCAGAGATCACTAATACCTAAACTAACTCACTTACGCTAGAGTTCCTTGTTGTGTGTCCTTAAACAGCCGAGGTATCCACACTTCTGTCTTTAACCCACATAAGTTCTCCTCTTTTCATATGAAACGATGCTTTATGAATACACTTAAATCTAAAATCCCATATCCAAGCCTTTCTGAAGCTTTAGGGGAGGTCTGGAATGTGAACCACAAACCCATTTTATAAAAAGGCCATTTAACAGCCGAACCAATCTCTTTAACACTTTGAAGAAAGCCAGTAAGGACAGTGAAATATTCACTTCCTTAGCTCTGATAACCTAAACGCTCCATTTATTACAAAAGTCTAAAGAAGTTATTAAGAAAACCTAATTTTTATACTTTACTTTCGACACTGCTTTGTGAGTTAGTAATAAAAATGATTGCAAAATCATCATGCTTATTTTATTTGATGTACAGATTGCAAAAATAAAGTCATTGCCAATCATGCAAATTCAATGCGTTAGAAAAACAGCCATGAAGAAAGGTATTCTTACTATAGCCTGTAAATAAGCATCATGTAAACTGGCATTAACATTTATAATTAAGAAAAAAGAAACGCAATTACAGAGGACCCAAAAACCTGAATAACTATAGGGTTTAACACACAGCAATATAGCCTATGTCCAAAGATGTATCAGTTTCAAAACAATTAACTAATAATGGTACCAAAAAGCCAAGCTTACCTCAGAAGAATGAGATAACTGTGGGATGCACATCACCACCACCTCAAAGGAAAAGTCTTTTTCTCTCTTTTTTCCTCCCTCCCCTCTTTTTAAACCAGAGAGGAGATTACACGAATACTAAAGAAGAATAAAGTTAGGATTTCTAGCTCCCTGACTTTTCAGCCTAGCATCGTGAAAGAGAGGTCACTAAAGGACAAATAAGTGCTACTGGTCTCCTTAGAGCGATTTGACTGTTCTGTACCTAGTGCAAGCGTGTTACAAAAGTCAGGACAAGTAACTCAGCAAGGCTGGTTGGGTAAAAGGCTGATAGCTGACAGGTGAAGTTCAAGTACTTAGAATTTAAAATCTGAGACCAGCACTTGTTCTTGTGGTTGCCATTAGCTTCCAGTCTTGGGCACAGCCTTTGTATATTGAAGGTGCTCTCTTTTATTAACTCCCAGAATTTCTTTGTAATAGGTTAAGTTACATAATTTTCTTAAGAGGCAAAAAGGCAAGCTTCCCTATCGGCTCATCATCAAGAGCCATGTGCAAGGCTTTTGTTACCTTTTTTCTTTAGGCTGAAAAACCTGCTACAAATCATTTCCTCGCCTGGAAATTCTCAGGGCTCAGCATGTGAACTTCCATCTCAGTCAACAGCTTGCAGATCTCTAGATGGACTCTGTGCTGCCCTCTTGCTCATGGCAGAGCCTGCTGACCTAACTGGGCCTTAGCCTAATAGTCAATAGCAAAAAAGGCTGCACAAACACAGTACTGCCAGAATACATTGGCTTTCACTCACATAGTAGAAGAGATGTGGCCCAGATTTATACACACAGTCTCCCCCAAACACCACCTAACCAAGGTAACTCAGTGAAAACACTTCCTTAGCTCCCCACATAGCTGCCAGGAGAGGCACAGGCACCCCACCCCTACAGGGGGTCGCCCATTTCAAACCTGCATCAGTCAACCTCAGCCGCCTCTACAACCAGCGAAGAGGCCCAGGGACCTCCAGAGGGCAATTCAGACTTGTGTACATCTGCGGCTGAATCCTGGCATACAGTGAGCACCGTTTGTGACTCCTCCTTATGTAACGGGGAAAAAAAAAGTCCAGAAAACTTGAGAAAAATAATATGAAAGACAGTCTTACAAAACTACAGCTGTTACAGATTTCAGGCTCCCAACTTCACATGTGGGAACGGCTATATTTGAGCAGCATAAATAACAGTTATAATTAAGAGGCATCTTGGATCAATACAATTTTCTGTGTTTATTTTCCTTTTTTTTTCGTAGCAGAGTGATGTTTTTCAAACTGCTTCAATACTTTAACTTCTATTTAATGCCAAAACCAAGAAAGGATGGGTAGGTGTAATCTGACAAACCTTACTGTACTTCAAAACCTTCTTCTCCAGCACATATCTTAGTTCAATTTGAGTTTTAACGAGAAGGTACGAAAATTCAGATTTAAAACTGAAACATATTCTTACCTGTACTTACGAAAAGAGGAGCTAGAAAAAGACAGGTTAATACTCAGCTTGGGAGTATTCAGTTCAGTTCACCCAGACTGAATTCTCAATGTTATGCCTAATTATCTTGGTCTTTAAATTTTTTTTTATGACCCATTTTAGATATGCTAGTTTCAGTGCCAACAGAAGTGTTTACTGATGTTGACGGGCTTCTGGTGGTTTTTTTTCAATTTACATTAAACTACCCAGGAGGTCCTCTAATACTAACCACAGCCAGGAAGCCCCATTAACTTGACCAAACTATGCTTTCTATAGCTTGACGCACCCCCCTTTTCATGTGGCTTTTGTTTTCTGTTGGCCCTGCCTTCTTCTCTGACTCATTGCTGGCTATACTGTCATATAATCCCACACACCCATTCCCTGCAGCTTCAACTTCAATAATCAGCCCATTACCATGTTGTATCCATGTTGTATCCATTTTTTACCTTAGCAAAATACTGATTTCTATCTGACCCTCCCATGCAGAATTCCACACCTGCTCTTTAGCATGAGCCAGTTCCAGGTGATACTTCCAACGCCTTAAAAAAAACCCCTTGTGCATGATTGCTCCATCACTTCATTCCTCTCTCTTTTTGGGATTCATTGTTTTATTCTCACTACAAAATTTATATTCCAAACCCGATCTTTGCTCTCTCTCCTACTTCTCCTACACTCAGACAATTTTTTCACCCTGAAAAACTAAAAAATAATTTCTCTATTCCTCAAATTATGCCCTCATCTTTCACCTATATCGTATACTCTGCTGAACTAAAGTATCCAGTCTTATCCCATCCTATCTTATCCTATACCTCTTATCCTGTTCTATGTAACTGCTTGTAGCTTCTTGCAAAAACATCTGAATGCTTTCTCCTTTCTACCCTTTCTCAGGAACTTCATCAACTGGTCAGAAAGACTGTAACCCTTTTCCTGTAATCCTCTGCCCTGTTGTACAGAGACAGATAATGACTTGATAACACAGATATTTCCCAATTATTTGCAATATGCATTACTGTTAAAAGGGAGAAGGGAACTGGGGAGCTTTTAAAAACTGCAACTTAGATTTATTCTCTCCCTTTGTCTGACATTTAGTTTCATAATACATCCATGTTATTTTCATGTGTCTGTTCAGGGCACTGCACGATAAAGATACTGCTTTTGCCTGGGAATCTTCGGGTGCTATTGAAACGTCTGTGTTAAACAATACATCACATAACATTGCCTTGTTAGTGTTTACTTCTTTTTCCCTTCCCCCCAACACCTGTATATCAAGCAAACTATTGCACAGTTCTAGCAGAGATATCTGAGAAAAAAATCAGGATTCTTTTCTCCCTCAGGGTAGTGCATTGTGTGCTATTTATTTTATTATACTTTATAACTAATTTTGCTAGTTATGGTACATGGTAGATATGAACGTGACCAGCACAAAATCATTTTCTGCTGTTTACTGTCTCATCTTTCACAGGAAGAAAACAAACCAAACACAAACAAAACCCTAATATTTATGTCAATGCAAGAATGGATCAACGGATCAAAACCAAAACAGTCCCAAGAGGAAAGCAATAGTCTCTTTTCCTGTTAATGAACAGTCTGTTGTTGCAAATTCACATAGGCTTTAATTTAATAAACACAAATGGATGAATGTGCTTACGGGATGTCATCCCCTTTAGGCTTGAAATCACTGACATGGAAGAATTGTCACACTTCAGTGAATTGAGCGCTACTCCCTACCCTTTCAAACCTTATTCACTGTGGCAACACAGACATGAAAAATGAAATTTAATTTTATAACTAATTCTTGTGTCTTTGCTGAGTTCGATTCTTTTGCATTGGAATGTGGATTTTAAAAGTTATGTCCTGTTTTACCTGAATTAAAGATAAATTGGCTCAGTTTGACTAAAAATAAATATAAACGCTTAGCTTGAACACAGAGTTTTAATAAATTAAAAAAAAACCCCAAACAATAAATTACTTCTGGAGCTCATTTGACCTCATGCAGGTGTACTCATTTTCTGAATCCACTAACGTCAATGAGCTTCAGCCCCCACATAAAACTTACTGCAAGTTTGAACATATTTATTTAATAAATGCTCTCAGTTTCAGCTAGAGACTAGAACTTGCAATATACAATGAGTATTATACAGAGCAATGTTTTTAATCCACTCTGGAAAACAAGTAACGATCACCAAAATCCAAAACCTCCGTGCAGTAAAATCTGTATAAAACAGAAACTCAACAACTGTTTGTGCATTGCTACTCAAGCTGGCGAAGGTTAACAATCCTTTTGTAAACACTACTTTCCTTTGCGAGGCAGACAGATGCTTCCCTAGAAATAAAGGGAAAATAAGCAGGGTTCAAATTCCGGAGGCTCATCTCTCTGTGTATTCTTTTAAAATAGTTTGGAGAAGCAGAACTCAAACTATCTCATGTGCACAAAATACAAAAATATACCACAAATCCCTATCTGGCAATGCTTAGATTCTATTAAAATGGCTTTAAAAGTATTAAAACAGGAACAGTTTAACACAATATAACAAAAGCACACCTGGAGTGTCACGTCACTCTTACACATTCTTGAATTTGAGCTCAGAAATAGACAGTGACTTAAATTTAATCCAAGAGTCAATGCAAGCTTCTGTTGCGAAGACTATTGACACAGAGCTCAAGCATAGCCTCCAGCAAAGGCTGTCTGACACAAACATGCATACTGCACCGCAGAGCTATATTGATGGATATCATCGGAGTCTGTTCCTTCAGTATGAAACAATTATCGAGGAGTGCATTTTGTGGGAACAAATGTAATCCAGAGATCAATTCAGATTTCTCAAGGATTTTTTGTTTAATCTATTTTACAGCTTGGCTAATACTGGCTTGTTAACTTAGGCATGCCTCAAAGTTTCTGTGTTTTTTGTTTTGTTTTGAGGAGGGTTTGCTTGTTTGGTTGTTCTTCCAGGAAAGCCTTTTCAAAATGCAACCAGAAAAGCTATACTTTCCCAAACACAAAGAAAAGTTGCTCCATCTCTTTGTCCTTTATTAGTTGCAAAGGATATAACTGGATATAACAAACTTCCTTCAAACAATGCTTCTTTTAATCTGCATTGACAAATTTGTCCAAGTACTAACTCAAAAACAGATCTGCGACTTTGCAAAATTGGATCTAACTTAGTAAAGCTGGTAGTACACAGTCATCTAGCTGCAGACATGCATTTACATCTTGCTGTTTTCTATAACTGATATCAGAATTAGCTAGCAGAGATGGAAACTAAAAAAAAAAAAGAAAAAAAAGTCTAAAAGTCTATTCTAATGCTTCTGACATGGAACTCTGYCCTACAGAATTCATAAGAAATGTACAATGTACATAATTTCCAAATTTTGCTACCCCTAGAGTTATAGGGAGGCAGAAGAAGCTGGAAGAATGTAGGATACCAGACAGTTCCACAGAATACGCAGGCTACAACCTTCATACCATGGCAGTTTCATTAATTTCAAAGCCATCTTCAACATTTCAATGGAGCGATTACCTGTCACACCACCCACATCAGTCATGTCATCCAGTAGCATAGTATATTTTAGCTTACTTCATTATAAATGTCTTGCTTCAAAGTGAGAAAAGGGGATCAAAAGCTCACCAGATGGGGTATATAAACTTCAAAAATGTCAAGACCCAGTTCTTGTCTAGACAACAGCCCATGAGCCACAGCTTCATGCTTGTCTTTAGCCCTTGTGAGAAACAAATGGTGAACTTTGCTGTTTACCACAAATGGTGGCAATAAAAAGGACCACGGAGTGGACATTTAAAAAAACAAACAAACAAACAAACCCCAGGCTGGCAAATTATGAAACTTATTGGTTGATACAGTTAATACACAAATTGTTCAGAATACCGAAGCGGGCAATTCATGTGGGGGAAAGTAATAAAAAATTTCTTCCAAAATGGACAAAACAGAACCTCAGCTATCCTTGAAATGATGGCACACATTTCATAGAATCATAGAATCATAGAATCATTAAGGTTGGAAAAGACCTCTAAGATCATCGAGTCCAACCATCAACCCAGTACCCATGCCCACTAAACCATGTCCCGAAGCGCCACATCCACACSTTTTTTGAACACCTCCAGGGATGGTGACTCCACCACTTCCCTGGGCAGCCTGTTCCAATGCCTGACTACCCTTTCAGTGAAGAAATTTTTCCTAATATCCAATCTAAACCTCCCCTGG